>VYXD01008114.1:383399-453160 GCA_013397195.1 Hylia prasina | reverse complement strand
TTTTTTTTTTTTTAAATACCTGCCAAGAACATGCATGTGAAGCTAAAAAATCAATCTTACTTTTAGCCTATGTTCTATATCCCAAACATTGCTGTCCCATCACCTTTCCCTCCATCTCCACTCAAGAAACCCCAAACTAAGTGTTCACAGCTAAAACCTGAGAGTGTCATTTTTAAACCTTGTGACAATACTCTTGGGCAAAACCTGTTGCCCCAGCAGACTTGCCTTTAAGCAAGAACTCAGGGCCAGGAGCATGAGGCCATGAGGCACTGTGTGGGCTGTCCTCCACAGGATGACCTTCCCTTGTGACCATTCCTGTGAGAGAGGTGTAAAATACCTGCCTGCAGTTAAGTGCAATGTCACACTTTTCAGTTAGAGCTTGGATTTTTAGAGAAAATATAATATTTTAGAAAAATTTCTCACCATGGAAAGTTGTTTTAAGTGATTTATTCTCGGTGGGCAGTAAAATAAGAGCTTTTTGTGAAGAAGAAAATGAATAAATGAATAAAACCAGTAAATACATTGAAAATTATTATTTCTATTTATATATGTACTTACAGAAAAATATCAAAGCAATCTACCTACAAATTGACTAAAACCTATAAAATTTATGTAAGATATGTAAATATATTTATTCCCATCAATTGATCATTAAATTGAGAGGCAATCTGCTCCAATATCTTGCTCAGGTAAGGCAGTGTCAGAGTCAAGAAATGTACAATTCTTCCTCTACAGAAAGAAACAAAAAGGCTAATCCAAATATGAATACATTTCTTTTACCAGAAATGTAAATTCTTTTACATTTTTTACATTCTTTTTACGTATTTGAGGAACGATACCTCGAAGTATCTCTAAGGGGTCTGGCATTACATATCTGAGCTCCTTTTTACACCTATGGGGTAAGAAAAAAAATCTCCTGAAATTCAGACAGCAATTTTGGAGAGAAAAGAGCTCCATACCCAGCCCTCAGAATATATAAAACTGTCTCTGCAATCTGTGTTTCTAAGGTAATCGCTGGCTGTTAGCTCACTTCTTAAGCTGCACATAACCTAAAGGGCACTCCAATAAATTACTTTCAGCATGTTTCTCTCTCCTGCTCTGCTCACAGGGATCCTCAGCCAGGAGGAGCTGGCACACAAGCCCTGTGCTACCCTTTTCAGTCTATGAAACTGTCCTGCCAAAACCTGAGCAAGGGGGGTGTAGAACACAAGGGACACACAAAATTCTTGGACTCAAGAACTGATTAATATGGACAGCAAGGTAAAATGTTCTGCTTGGAATTCCTGAAAATAATACAAGCAAATAAGTGAAGGATTTCAAAGCTGTCTGCCACTGAACCTTTGTCTTCCTGTCTTTCTTCTTCCTTTCTTCTCCTGTGATTGTTTAACCATTTTCTTCACTTCTTCTGTCGAGTGAATCTGTACTTTGCTTCACAGAGGTGTTGCATGGTGGTCTGGAAACCCAGACAATCTCTTATACAAATCGAAGGCTGTCCAGTTTCTGATAACACCAAAACTAATTTATTTTTTGTTTATACTCCACTAGCTTTGACAAACCTTCCTCTAGAGATTTATATCTCCATCCTTACTGCCTCCCAACTGTTCGTCATGTTTTTTGCTTTGCAACTGACAAAAGAAAAAAAACCACTCTGACATCAACCTTGGAAGAGGTACTGAGTACAGAAGGTTTTTTTTTTTCAGATGTGATAAAATCTTGCCTAAAACCATGTCCAACCTTTTCAGCAGAAAGTCCAGATGGCTTTGCAGCCTGTACAACAGACTTTATTCACTGATGCTTCTCTAAGTGTCAGCAGGGTGTTGTCTTCCAGAACTAGTAAATGTGCAACGCAAGGCAGCTCTGAGGGGAGAAATAAACACAAACAAAAACCCCTCTCACTTAAATCCCCCCGCTTCCTCCCAAAAACCAAATTAATCTGAGAATTTCTACACACATCTGACTGAAAATTCCCTCTGGGTGGAGAGAGGCTTTGCAAACAACTGGAGGTGTAAGGGATAAGGTCGCGGTTCCGGCGGCTCTGGGGTGAGCAGAGATTTACACTCTCACTGCTGGCCTGGTCACCCTTGCCTGCATTGCAAGTATTTCATCTACAGGATCAGGACCCTTCCTGAGTCTGTATATAGGCTTCAAACAGCAACACCTCATAATGCTGTTTTTGCTGTGGTCAAATTAGCACAAAGAAGCATTTATGAGTGCGAATGGCAGGCAGGGAAAGTGGCGGGCGAAGGTTCAGGGATGTGGGGTGAGTTTCTGCCCCTGTGCTGGATCCCCTGCAGCCTGATGATGCCAGGCATGCCATCAGCCCCTGCCTCAATTTCTGTAAAATGGGAACACTCAAGAAGTCATGCATCTGACTTCTTTGATATGGGTGAGCGTCAAAGTACTGTTTTATTCAGTTTATGGCCCAGCTCTGTACTGCCCACCCCTTTACTCTGCACAGCACCTAGCTTTAGATGTAGGCAGTACAGGAGGATAAGCAGAAAAGCCACAGCCAGCACTGGCTGTGTGGCCATGCTGAGCCCTGAGAGCAGCTGGATTCTGCACTCAGCAACATGAGCATGGAAGGTGTCTACACCAGGAGAAAAACTGTCTGTTCTTGGTACCACTTCTGAGTCCTGTGAGGGAATTAGGAGGACTAAAAAGCTCCAACTTACTAATTCATGCAGCTATTTTCATTTTAACCACCACCTCTCTGATATGGTTAACACTGCAGCCACTTCACTGGTGCTCCTGATTCTGTTAGAACTGTGTGGCTTTGTGGTTGGCAGCAATCTTGCTCCATGTCTGTGCAGAGTTTATCCCAAGGCAGGCATGTTCCAGTGTACCTTGGTATGACTGCAAGACAAATAATAAGTGATAGCAACAGTGGGGAAATTCTCAGAAGTAAAAAGAAAAAAAAAAAACAACCAAAAAAGAGAGAAAAAAACTGGTGTACAAAAAGGCCTTCCAGCCTTCCAACAAAACTCTCCAGTTTTGTTTCTCATTGACACACTGTTCTTGTTCTGAGTTGACAGCTGCAGTCCAGCCTTTGTCAGGTAATTAATCTGGGTAGTTCATTTCCACAGGTGAGTAGCAGGTTGGCACAGTCTCCTCTAGCAGTGGTTTGTGGATTTGTTTTTTTTTTTTGCTTTTCAGAACAGTGTGGGTATGAAAGTGTGCAGGGATGTGTGGATGAATATGGCACACAACACACTGACCTGGCCAGTCATTTTCTCCTTTCTGACTGCAGAGTTGTATGCTGCAGGTCTAACTCCTGTGCTTTGCAAGGTGAATGGAAGGAAACCCCAGACAAGAATTTAAAAGCATCAGACTTGCTCTCATTGATTACAACTGACAAAACATCAAAAACCCTTGGGTTTGCAAGCTTGAGCACTGCTGGTCTGATTCACACAAGAACTTCTGTGTATGCTTAGAAATGAAAATGATTAAAAATAAGAAAAAGAGACGGCGACAGACAGAGAGAAAAACTGTATCTCTTGGCAGGGAAATGATGCATTTTAATGATGCAGGGAATCTACTGCATTTTAACATTTGGTTAGTTGTGAAGTAATAATATATGTATAATATATAACAGTTATAATATATAGCAGTTATAATAATATGTAAGCACATATAATATATAGCAGTTATAATAATATGTAAGCACATTTTCTTTTATGCAGCGCAGACAGTGCACTGCAAGGTCACTGATCTAGGAAACATGATTCTATGGGTCTAGTGTCAGTACAAAAATATCCTTTCACCAAAGACATATATTTTCAAGGCCTCCTTGAGCTTCACAGAGCCACTTTTTTCTGTTTGATGGTTTCTCACCACTCCCACATTGTGCCCCAAGATATCTATCTTGACAAATGGTTGGGTAATACATGGCTGGGCAACACAATTGTATCTCAGTCTCTCTGTCCCCCAAGGCCAACACAGGCTTCTTTACATCTTCTTTCTTACATTCCTTCTCCCTTAGATTTCTTCTTCCTTGTTCTTACAATCCAGCATGTTCTTAAAACCTAACCTGCATATTAGTCTGTTTTAGCTGTGTCCTAGGGTACCACACCCCTCTGCTGCCATGGGCAATCAAGAGATGGTTCAGTTCAGATTGTGCTGTGAAAGGATGCAATTTATGTCACAAATGTTTGTCTCCTTGATTAGTAATACAAACAACGAGGTGAACTGTAACATGTCTCTGTCAAGGATAACAAGCTTTAGTCTGGAGCAGCAGAGTGCCCTGGTGGAAAAGCAGTGCAATGATCCCTAGGGAGAAGGCTATACTAGGAAAAGTTTGCTAGGAGAGGTGGATTTAGAAAACTGAGCATTCTTCACCTTTTCTTGAATGTTTGGGGTTGTTCCTGGATGTACACTCATGAGCTACCCTCATTTTCAGTGGTCAGTCCACAGAGTCATGCAGGACCCCTGAGTGAAGGCCATAGTTTGGTCATCTCTTCCCATTCAAGATTATTTCTCCCACTGACTGTATGAAGTGCCCTGATCTACTGGCTAGCAGCAGATTAAATTGGTTGTCAACCCCTCCAGTTTGAGTCCTACAGTAATATTGAATAGGTACCAGTAGTAAGAGATCAGAATAAAGTGATTTCCTTACACCTAGAAATGGAATAAAATCCCCTCACCTATACAGCATTTAGCTCTACATTCATCACATTGCCATGCTTTTGTACTGAAATGTTCGGATGCTATTGCAATGTCCTGGATATTAATTTTCATTGCCAGTAACAGGAGTCCTGTGCACTTAACACTGTCCTTGGAACACGGTAAAAATATGTTTCAGCAGCTAATGAAATTATTACAGACCCTTTGACCTGAAAAACAAACAGAATAAGAAAGGCTTACCCTTGCTGGCTGAAATGATGTCGTGCAGCTGTATTTTGTCACATACTTTATATATATGAGCATACATATACATATATATATGTATATGTCATGCCAAATTGTAGATTGCCATTTTATATATATTAAGGTGGCTAAGGAGGCTTTTTATAGATGACATTTCCATCACATCTCAGCAAATGTTTTGCTAAAATCTATGCTATGTATCATGTATTTTATGGTTTCTTTAGCATATATAGGGCTTAACTGCTGACATACTAACACCAGCTTCTAGTGGAGATGTAGCAGTGTTACCATTTTGCTCTACCCAAAATTTCACATCTCAGACTTCACTATTTGTTTTTTGTCCTTAATATTTTTTTGTCTAGTTAGAACTGTAAAAACCTAAAAAACAAACTCTGCACTAAGCAACACGAGCATGGAGTGTGTCTGCACCAGAGAAAAACTGCCCGTTCTTGGTACCACTTCTGAGTCCTGCGAAGGAATCAGGGGGAATAAAATCCTCCAACTATTAGCTCATGCAGCTATTTTCATTTTAACCACCACCTCTCTGATATGGTTAACACTGCAGCCACTTCACTGGTGCTCCTGATTCTGTTAGAACTGTGTGGCTTTGTGGTTGGCAGCAATCTTGCTCCATGTCTGAGGTACAGAGAAGAGGTACAGAGAAGTTTTTCAAGGCAAGGATGATGGCAAATCTCTCATGGGACAACTGGGAGACTTGAAGGAAAACACCACAGAAAAGGACAAATCATGAGTTTCCCTTGTGTTTTTTAAGTATCAGGCTTGCAGAGGGGGATGGTTGGAGGTCTTTGAAGAACTCATTCTCACTGCAGGCACAAATGAGATGTAAGGTTTCCTTTTATGTTATGAGATGTTAAGCATCTTTGGTATAGGCATGACAGACCTGGATTTATCTGTCTGCAGTTCCCCAAGGATCTCCTCTCTTGCGGCCTCAGTAGGTAAATCTCCGGGGCAAAGCAAAGCATTGCAATTACTGCGTTGGCATGTCAGCAACATGGGACAGGTCGTCAAAGAGACAAAATCAAAATTTATTCCCTTTGCAGGTGACATTCAGCTATAAACCACATTCAACACCAATGAGAGATGACACCCCAAACATATTCTTCTATCTTTGTCCCCCTGGGTTTAAAACAAATGGGTTATGGGGCTAATTTTGCCTTCTTGGTTGCCCTACAAGGAAGGCAGAGAACTGCATGGGCTGTTATACCTTACAGGAGAGGGGACAACCACTTTTCATTATGTAGCTCCAAAAGCAGCCAATGGCTTTCTGTACTTACTGGCTAATAGGAAATCATCATCCATGAGCTCTCCAGGGAGTTACACACCTGTCCTACCAGAAATACAGCAGACTTTGACCAGACATCACTGGTCAGAGACAGCCCCTTGGCAACATCTGGGCATGGGGCTCCATCCCAGCCAGCAACACCAGTGCCATTAAGGACTCCTTGTTTTAAGGAGAAAATGGCTTTCTTGGTCTTATGGAGACTGTGGGCTGATTCTTGTTCTGGTTTAGTGCCTGGCAAGAGTGTTTTTGCAGCTTGCAGCAGCTTCACAGGCATACATGAAGTGTTCAAGGCCAGGTTGGATGGGGCCTGGCTTGTGGGTGGCATCCCTGCTTATGACAAGGGGGCTGGAACTGGATGAACTTTAAGATCTCTTCCAACCTAAACCATTCTTTGTTTCTATGATTCTATATAACGCAGAATACAGGAGGAGCCCTTGTAGCTGATGATCTTATTTTTTTTCCAAAGTCGAGGATCCAGGAACATTCATAGTACAAAATTTTCTAACAATCTCTTAAGAGATTAAAAAAGCCAAGAAACACTACACAATCTATGCTGAGAATTTTAGTTTAGAAGCCTCAAATGTAAAACCCAGCTCAAAAAGCATGGAGTAGCATTACGTGAAGAAGAAATAAACACTTATTAAGGACTGGCACATGTTTGTGCCATGTT
This sequence comes from Hylia prasina, assembly GCA_013397195.1. Classification (NCBI taxonomy): domain Eukaryota; kingdom Metazoa; phylum Chordata; class Aves; order Passeriformes; family Sylviidae; genus Hylia; species Hylia prasina. The sequence continues at coordinate 446,324 of VYXD01008114.1, read as the reverse complement.
TGGCAAAGGAACCGCAGCTGCTGACGTCCTCAATCAGTAAGAATAGGGTGAGCTACATTCATTTTCATGTGGCAAGCCCAGTTGTACATGGCTGACACTGCCATCCAACATGCTTTAATTGTAGTGGAGAATGCACTTATAAAACCAACTTCTAAATCCACCATCACTAATTTCAGAATTTTTTTTCTTTCATAAATATATAATTTTCAGAAAGTGTTTTCTTTTCCCCTCCCTCAAAGCCTTTCTGCTAGAGTGCAGTCATTTTACTAAGAAAAGAATTCAGAGTCTGAGCCAAACTTTGGGGAAATCTGTTCAGACTTTTACCTTTGCTTAAGCAGGCTTTTGTTTCGATTTCCTGTGTCTTTAAAAATGGAACACTTCTGCTATTTTATGAATTCAGCTTTTTATGCAAAGCTTTAAAAAATATTTCTTGTGCATTTAATTTCAGTTTACAGCTGTAGAAATTTGGAATAGCTAGTGGCTATCAGTGATGCCTACCAATACATTTTTTTCAGGCCAACTAGCATTGATAAATACTTGTAGCATGTGTTTTGCTAACTAATACTATTTCTAAAAATCTAAGTGACTAAAAATCAGTGACTCAGAACTTACTGCAGGGGATTGCAAATAGCAGCTCCCAAATATGGATTGTAGAGAGACTATAAACCACCATATGAAACAAGGAGTGGGTATTGAAAGACTCACTCAAGAAGAAGAGGTTTCACAAACATCTCTTGAAAAAAAGCAAGAGATGACAGCCAATATTCCTTGTCCCCTACCGTTCCTTACAGATTTTTTCCTTCTTCCTCATGCACTACTTGCTTGTTTACCATTCTATTTCCTCTACAACTCTTTACTATTTCTTCTGAATAACACTGATGCTCTTTACAAAGGTTTGTCTTGTTATCACACACAAGCGCCTTCCCCTCTTACCCTCCAGATGAGTTTTTTCATTTCTGTTTTCTCCTGCTACCATTTCTAGTCTGCTCAAGATCAAGAGGAGGATCTTGAGCATTACAGGTACATGGTGTAAGAGAATGAGAGGGAAATACTACGATGCTGGGTCTGGGTGGTACAACCTGCTGTTGGACAGAGGCAGAAACTGCCACACATGGCGCCAAGGATGATACTCAGAGCGCACACTGGAGAATGTGATCATCCCTGTTATCAGTCAGGAGACATTTCCAAACAGATTAATATCATAGGTATTGTTGGTCCTCAGAGGAGGTCTGCCTGTTAGCAAGCCCTGTCTTTGGATCAGGTACTGGATGAGCATGTAACAGGAATTAAGCTCATTTCCTTCAATGAATTTTCAGCTTTTACCCCAGTTTCAGAGCCTGTTCACAGCTCCTCACCATCACCCATTGGTGAGCAGAAAAATAGACCAGCAGCAGGAAAGTCATTGCTCTGCAGTTTACGAATATTGGAAAATTCTGTCCTAAATCCTCCCTAGGAAAGGAAGGAGTTTTTCCCACAAGGAAAAACTTTTAGTCATATTTGAAAATTAATAAGAATGAAAAGTCCTGAAGTGCAAGATAAGCTATGTGTGTTAGATGGATGGAGGCAAAGGGGCTTTTTTGCTGAGATGTGCTGCAAAAGCCCAGCTTTACCAGTTTTACTTTGTTTTTAGCTTCCTAAGACCCTCCTTTTACTTTATCCTGAGGAGTGCTTAGTTGAGAAGCAGAAGGGGCTGCTGTACCAACTCCAGAGTGAATCAAGATGCTCAGAGTCCCAGTATGGACATACCAATTGCACACGCAGATGAGTGCACATGTGCAAGTAACATGAGTTTTGCAGTGGCTGGGAAACAGCCCTGCTCTGCTACATGGATCCTCTTGGATCCATAGGCACATCCCACCCCATGGGCATTGCTCTCCTTCCCCTCCCCACACATCTGGGCATGCACCGAGGCTAGGGGAGCGTGAAGCAGCCGTGTGTCACTCCACCAGGGCCAGCGTTTCCAGTGCCTCCCAGCAAGCCATACATCATCAAATATTGACAGGGTTCCACTAGACTGCCACTCCTGACATTTAATGTATGGCTTTAGGTGCTCTTGCTTTAATTCTAAGGAGTCAATGAGGGATCGAAGGAAATGCATTTGTCCTGTCAAGGCGCAGTGTGACATGCCTCGAACTGCCCAGAGGAGAACTACAGGGCTGCCAAATTCCCACCAGCTCTTTCCTTGGCATCGCCCAGTTAAGAGGATGAAGGCCAGGATTTTAGTCAGCAAGTGAGTACTGCTGCCTGCCCTCCAACATTGCAAATATTTATCATGTTAAATATCAACTTGGAGAATATTGCGTTCATTTAAACTTTTCACGTTCCAATGATTTTTTATTATTTCCATTGACCACAATAAATGAAGAAAATGTTTCAGACTATACATGAAAGCATGTAAAAATCAGTAACTGGATTTTAAAAGATCTAGAATGTCTTGAATACATTCATTTTTCAAACATTTTTCTCTGATCTTTAAATAGCTTTTCTTGGAGCATAACATTTTTTTTTGAAAAGTCAAATACAGAGCATTAAGGGTATAATTACCATTTTAATTATAACTCAATCATCCTATCTACTTTGCATAGAAATTACAGCTTTTATGTCAGGATTTTGGGTACTCACAAACATTCAGGAGTAATTAATGCTAGAGATTTTCACTGTACACGAACTTTACTTTCTAGCACTTACTTCAAGTGGACTTCACTCAGACTGTGTAAATATACTGAATTTTATATTCATGATTTTCAAGCAAAAATCTTCCTACATAAATATCTGTAAAGCTAAGACAAAACAAAAAATCAAACCTCCACAGTCTTGAAAACCAAACGCATGTCTCCCTCTTCAAACGTGATCCATTCATGTAAATATGGCCAGGTGAAATTCAAGGGGCAGCAATGAAAAAATTCCCTCCAATCTCTCTCTGACTAGACTAAAGGAATATTTCTGATAATTTTACAAATACTTCTGGAAGGTATTTAAAATTCAAAATTTTATTTCCAGACAGCCCTAACATCTATTTTTAGTGTTTGTGATTTTATTAAAAAACTTGTTTTAAAAGATTTATTTTAGAAAGTAAGTCACCTCACAAATTTGCCTGTTGTATCCCTCAGCATTTAAAAGCATATGTATGGGCGTGTGTGTACATGTGAGATTGAGCAAAATCAATTGCAACAAAGCTGCTTTTCATATGGTTAACACCACAATATCAGAATTAAGCTACTTCTCTCTTTCAGTGTCAAAACAGAAAATAAAGTATTTTATGGATATAAATACTTGGAAATAAAATGATCCTCCATTTACAAATGGGCACTGTTTCTTCCTTTACTGACTTTTTGTCCATTCCACGTGTCACAAAAGACTATTCTGTGCTTTTATGACATCCTCCACGTTTTGTTTTGCAGTGTGCTGCAGCAGCAGATGCCTTTTTTCTTTCCTTTAAAAGCCTGACAAAGCCATACAAATTTTACAGAGTCTCATAGAACACGTCCTCTGTCTTTGTTTGGACATTAAGGATATCATGACTCTTTAACATTCCTGACTCAAGTATTTCAGGGGACAAAAGACTATGCTGACAAGAACAAAGCTCTGGCTCAAGCTGCAGTGCTTCACCCCCCAGAAGTCTGTCTTTGTGTAGTGAAGTGGGCTCTTCTGCACGTGGAATTGCTTTTGCCTTCAGTGGAAGGTTTGCATGAAAGCCCAGACCAAATCAAACCCGTCATTTGGGAAGTGCTGCGGGATCTGGAGGGAAGATTCATGATGCTTATTATCAGCCGGCACTTAAGACAGATGTCTCACACTCTCACTTGTGCTGCTACAAGTAGGTTACATTGGAAATGCATGTGATTAAAGCATTTGTGCCAAATCACATTGGGCATTCTGCATATATATGTATAAATAGCTCTAACTTTTTTGATGGATGAATGAAAAATATTTTATTATACCCATCAACAGCATAAAGTGAAGGTGAATAGCTTTTACACTTGGACTGTTCCATGTTCTTGACAGTTTTGCAAACAGCCCTCTCAATCTCTCTCTCTGTCCCTAATCTTTGCCAGATAAAACTAGGGTCTTGAAGTAATTTTAATGCTGGTGTCTGAAAATAAAGTAAAATAAAAAGAAAGGAGATGTAAAATGGGAGGCAGAAAATAGATTTTATCAAAATCATCCAGCTGGCCTGACTTGGTGTTGACCTGCACATTGTATAAGTCACTCTAGGGCTACAGAATTTCATACTGCCTGGCACCAGGGAAGAATTCAGAAATGTCTAAAACCATTGATTTCCTATCAGCTTGAGTCTTGTCCACACAGAAAACTTGCACCTGCTGAATTTAAATCAGCTGTTAATCTCTGTATGAAGCTAAACCAATGTAAGCCCATGTGTGGCTGTGTTATTGTCATGTACTTACAAACCAGTCAGGAGACAGGAATGGGAGCTCTGTTCTCCCCTCCCCTTCTCATTTTTTAAGCAAGAGTCAATCATAATTTCACCTTCAGGCTCTGGAAAGCAGGAACTGGGCTGACAAAGCTCAGTTATCCTAGAGGATGACTCCAGTTATGCTGCTGGACAGGTTTCTGTGTGTTTGAGCACTAGTGTGAGAGGTGAAGCAGAGCCTGCTGCCCAGTGGGAGCTCTCCCAGTGCACAGGGACTGGGCAAAACTGCTTCCTGTCCCATTCCTGTCCCTGAATACAGACACTGCTGATCCAGCACACCATGGGCAACAGCAACAAGCTAGACTAAATCCAGATGGCTTAAACCATCCAGCACAGCCTTAGCTAGGGCATTCTTCTTGATAAGGGACAGACTAAGCCAGGGCCCTGGCAGAGCCTGTGCAACATGTGTCCCTGTCCTGAAGGGAGTGGACTGGGCTGGAGCCTGTTTAGCTGGTGTTTGTGGAGGGAGCCTGCTCCTGTCTGCTGCCAGGGCCCTCACACACAGTTCCATGGTGGCTCTCAGCCGGGACCTGCTGGGCACGGGGACACAGAGGGGACCACAGCCCCTCTCAGTTGCCACAGAGATGGGTAAATGCTGAACTCTATTGGAAATAGGCTTAAAAGAACATTTTTCCTCCCTGAAGCTACATGGCGTAGGCCATAACATGAGGTGGAGTGATGGCCAGACCTCCTCTACCAGAGCCAGCCATGCTGGCTGGAGATGTCCCCAGCAGCTCCTCAGCAGTGCCAGCTCTGCTGGCAGCAGGACCCGTCCTTGTCCCAAGGCACAGGCTTCAGTTGCCTCCACTGCAGGCACTTAGTGCATTCCTGCTGTGTGTCTCAGCAGGAAAAAGATGTGTTTTCCTTTCTCCTCTTTGAGTGGACACCGTTGTTTTAATTTATTGTGTCTGTACTGGGATTAAAGTAGGTAGATCTGCTCTTCTGCATTACAAGTCTGCTGCTGATCTCCTAATGAAAGAAAACATCCTGCAGTGAGTCTTTGGAGTACCAGGAGTACCTCAGTCTTTGTATTGAATTTATAAAGTTTCTGAATATTCATGCTTTATCAAAAAATAGGCCCTTTTCTGAATAAATTAGGATATTCATTGAATTGATTGTGATCATTTAGACCTATAGTAATTTCCCATTAAATTTTAGCAAAATCTCATCTTCACACTGAGATCTAGGTTCTCTGCCACAAGAATGAAAGAGCAATACTAGAAAACATCTGAAATAATTAATTTTTATTTTTATGTCACTTGAAAAATTTAAAAGGTCCAGGCTCAGCCTACAAGAGCATTAAAAAATATTTTCCCTCAAACAAGTATGGATTTGCAAATGAACCCTGGTCTCAAGACTCATGTGGAAAACAGGATTTATAGTGAAAATACTAGGTCAGCATAAACCATAATGGTGCTGTAATGGTGCTGAGGGCTGGATTGGTTCTTTCAGTTTGTTTCTAATAGAAGGGGGGAAAAAAGCTTATATCCTTACCTAAAGAAAAATGACCATAGAAGAAGCAATAATTCTTGCATTCTGTTTTGGTAATACCTTCAATTTAACAACTGTCTGTGAGAAGGAGTTTCTCACAATGAGTTATTTAGTCACTGTGCCATCTAGGGTATAACTGTCATTCTGAAGGGAACATCCATGCTATGATTTGCTGTCAGTCTGTTGTACATTGTAAGTCCATTCATTTTTCCCCCTAACAGATGAAGATAATGATATGATGCACAGTAAAAGATAGATGATAAAAACAATTCTTTAAGGGGGAAAAAAACCCAAAAGCCAGACAGAAAGGGTTTGGCAGGAAAATATAAAATGTTCCATTCTTCCTTTTAAAGTACTGTAATAAAACATGTCTGAAGTGAAGTACAGATAACAAAACAGCAGAGCATGGGTCTGCAATCCCAGCATGATATTGCATAAGGAGCAATCATGAAGCATTCCCATCACAGTTGCCTGTCACACATTATTAACAAGAGTGTTTAGGACTACTGAATAACCATGCTAAAGGGACATGAGCAACTTACAGAAAAGGTATTTTTATCAATTGTATTTGACTTGACAGTACTATGAGTAATTTCAAACCCAAAGATTTTAAAGTCATGGAGGGCTCTTTTGATCTCCTCATCCAGCTTCCAGCACAGCACTGACCACAGAAGTGTTGTCATGTTGAAAGTAGCTCAGTATCTTGCTGCTCAGAGGAAAACAAAAACAAAAATTCCCTGCTCTATCCTGCTCCTGCTCATGGCAACTGATAGAGCTTCCTGAAGACTAGAGAAGAGCAAATATCACTCCTACATTCAAGAAGGATAAGAAGGAAGAACCTGGGAACTGCAAGCCTTGCAGTCTCACCTTCACCCCCAAGAAGGTGGTGGACAAAATCCTCCTCCAAAGTTTCTCCAAACATGAAGGACAAGAAAGAGACTGAGGAACAGTATACATCGATTTATGAAGTGGAAATTGTGCTTGAGAGACCCTGATAGCCTTCCATAATGAAGTGACTGGCTTGGTGGCTGAGGGGAGAGTAGTGGATGTTGCTTGCCTTGGCTTTATTAAAGCCTTTGACATCATCTCCCACAGCACCATAATGCACAAGCTGACAATGTATGGGTTAGATGGTTAGTGGGCAGTGAATTGGATTGAAAATTGGCTGAAAGGCTGGGACCAGAGGGGTAGGAACAGTACCACAAAGTCCACTTGTAGGCATGTCACTAATGGTGTACCTAAGGGTCAACACCAGGTCCAATGCTATTAATCTCTTCATAAGTCATCTGGATGATGGGGCAGTGTACCCTCAACAAGTCTGCTGGTGATTCAACACTGGGAGGAGTGGCTGATACATCAGAGGGTCATTCTGCCATCCAGAGTGACAGAGGCCCAACAAGCTGGAGAAGTGGGCTGACAAGGACCTCATAAATTTCTCAAGGGGACATTTCAAGTCCTGCACATGCGGAACAATGGCCCCTGGTATGCAGATAGATGGGGGGCTGTAGCCCTGGTTCCATGCCTGAGGTGTTTTGGTTTTTCTGAAATTCTTTCCCCAGGGAAGTTCTGTAAACAGGAGGAATGTTTTTGTAACTGTACCTACGTTATTCATTCCTTCTGACAGGAGGGACTTCTTCTTGATGTCCCTCTGGTTTGACCAATGTGATTGAAGAGGTTTGCCTTTGTTTCACCAATCAAATTGGTCTGTGTAAAATAGTATATAAGGGAGATGCATCCCAAAATAAAGAGTAATTTCTTAGTCTTCTGAATCTTGGAGTCTGTGTCATTGTGGTGTCAAACAGTGACAGGGGGCTGACCAGATGAAGAGCAGATTTACTGAGAAGGGTCTGGTGGATAACACACTGACCGTGAGCCAGCAGTGAGCCTTCATGACAAGGAAGGCAAACAGCCTCCTGAGCTGCATTAGAAAGAGCCTGCCAGCAGGTCCAGGGAGATGATCCTTTCCCTCTGCTCAGCAGTGGTGAGGCACACTGGGAGTGCTGGGTCCAGTGCTGGGCCTCCCAGTACAAGGGAGAGATGGACTGAGTCTGACAAAGGGCCATGATCAAGAGACTGGAGCTTCTCTCACAGGAGGAGAGGCTGCAAGAGATGGATTGTCCAGCCTGGAGAAGAGAAGGCTCAGTGGGATATTATTAATGTATAGAAATACCTGATGGGAGGGAATGAAGGGCCAGACTCCTCTTGGTAGTGCCTAGTGACAGGTCAAGAGGCAATGGGCACAAATTAAAACCTTAAATTCAATCTGGATGCAAGAAGGCTGCAGAGAGAAGTTGTGGAGTCTCCATCTGTTGTCATACTTAAAACCACAGCCATGAGCCTGGCTGTAGTTGGTCCTGCTTGAGCAGGGACTGGACTAGATGATCTCCAGAGAATCCCTCCAACCTCAGCTCTTCTGTGATCCCATTTATCAAAACCTTTACCGACCAACTTCACACTTTCAACAAATTCCAATAATTAGTGTAGTGATCATATTTCCTTTTTTTTTTTTTAATTTTTTTTTTTTTTAAATTTGAATCTTCCAACAGGAATTAGGGAGAAAAGAAAGCTGAAATAAATAAAACAATCACAGGCTGCATCACTAGGATGCAAACTGCTATATTTAGAGCTACACTAAGCTCTGTGCCTAGGTTTCCTGTTGACAATATCCCTTTAAATTAAAAAAAGCAAAACTAACTGGTGACACAGCCAGTTACTTTTTTTGTCACACTCTCTTTAGGCCACTGAGAGATATCTGCATTGACATTAAAAAGCCATTATAAGCAATTTAAACTCTGAATTGATCCTGACACATACATTCAGGTCTTCCTCATATGTCCTTTCAATAGTTCTCAATTCAAACTGAGAACAAACATCACCCTATAAACAGAGGAGATAATTATGTTTTATTGATTAGCCCCTCAAGGTATGAATGGAAACCAGGCAGCTTTCTGAGAACAGCCATCAATGTGGGTTTTAAGTTGCACTATCTCAGCATTTTCTTGTACAAACATTCCCTAAGTATAGTTTTTTAACATGGAACCTGTACCAAGCAAAATTCTTCCACTGGCTTCAATGAAAGCCAGCATGTCAATGTAGATTTATAAATGGTGACTTTATATATCTCCCACAGTTGTGTCCCTGTGCTACTGTTATGGTTTTACCCTGGCAGGCAGCTCAGCCCTACACAGCTGCTTCCTTCCTCTCTCCCTCCCATTTGGATATGGAAGAGAATCAGAAGGATAAAAGTGAGAAAACTCACAGCTTGAGTTAAAGATGCTTTATTTGGTCTGATATTAATGCCTTAATTCTCTTCCTCCTTCTTCCCCAGGCTGTTATTGCTGAGTATGATGCTACACAGTGTGGGATACCCCTTTGGTCAGTTGGAGTCAGCTGTCCTGGCTATGTCCACTTCCAATTTCTTGTGCACCCCCAGCATTTTTGCTGGTGGGTGGGGTGAGAAGCAGAGCAGCCTTGATGCTGTGTAAGTTCTGCCCAGCCACAGTTAAGACACTGGTGTTTTATCACCACTGTTTTGTTCACAAATTCAAAACACAGCACCATACAAGCTGCTATGAAGAAAATTGTCTGTCCCAGGCAAAAGCAGTTTCCTCCTTACATTGGCTCATTCATCTCATGATACATGGCTCATAACCCCACAGATGCATTGTGGACTGCCCCCTTTCTCTAACAAACTGCAACCCCCTTCACAGCTGCCAAATGCAACAAATACTCCTGTTTAATCCAGTGTCAACATTGATTGGCTTCAATTTTGCTAAATAAGGATTTTAACACCTGCCCCATCAATCCTATAACAAATGTACCACAGCAGATTCATCAGTGGACATATGACTAAGGATATTTCCAGTTTACAGCTGAACCTCTAATTAACCATTTCTCAACTTGTCTGCTTCTTGCTAATAAAGCCTGTCAGCAATCAGAACTAGCTATGTTGGAAAAAAAAGATAATGTAACCATTCTATATCTGAGTTTATCTTACTGTCTGATTACTGACAGTCTTTTGAACTGGCAACACGCTGCATTGAGAAACAGTGAAATTGTTCACAGCTGTTACTACAATATATTTCAACTCTGGTGATCACTTTTGGGTTACCTACGCAGGTAGGTTACAAATAGAAGCACTTTTGGGTTACAAATAAAAGAAGCACTGTTTGTTTTTCTTGCCTGCTCCCTGGGCCCCACCAAGCAAGCACTGAGATGACTGCCCTCATATTCGCATTTTTAAGTTTTGTCCCAGACCAACATATGGGCTCAGCCTCTTCATGCACCAGGAACCCATTACCCTCTGAGATTCTTCAGGCTCAAACTGACTCTTACCTCTGGAAAAGAGAGTGCACAGGCCCTCTGCACTAAGAAGAGGAGAAACAAGGTGAAATGGAGACACCATAATGTCTCAGTATTTCTTGCCAACATGATGCCTGGCTTGCTTGCTGCTGCCTTGGGGGTGACTGCATTGCCCCTGTGCAGGACTAGTTTGGGTTGCTCTTGCTCCTTTGAAGTCCCTATTTTTAAACTGTGTAGATGAATGAATGCTTTGAGATATGCTATCAAATACAGTTGAACAGTCTCAAGGATTGCTAAGAGCAGCAGAAAGCTGATCACACAAAGCTAATTTGGAAAGCAGCCTGAAAACATGCACAGAAACCTCTTCTGCAGAATATTCACATCACATGAATGGCTGCTATCATGAAGGGAGATAAAAGGATGGGCAAACTTCTCTGACTGCTTCATTGGTGCTTCTAGATTCTGCACTGCAGCTGCTGTAAAAAATGTATGCAAAAATGTGCAAAAATATTTAGCTGATAGTTCCACGCCCTAAACAAACCACAGAGTTCCCATGTAAAGTTCATTAAACTCACATAAAGAGGCTTAACTTTGGACTTGCATAGCAAATTGTCCCTCTGCAACTATTTTTAGTTGTTTTAAAAGCTTTCTGTTCATGAAATACAAGATGAAAAAAACCTGAACATTTTGTTGTACCTAGAATTATCCCACTAACTAAATGTATGAAAAAGCTGTGATATACAGGGCACATTTTCCCCAGTGATAAAATAAGAATGACCTCTGTGACTTCATTTAGGTTCCACCTCTCCTGAGTTATGAGCCACTCCTCACTTATAAGGTATATCCCATATCTCACTCAAACCCCCAGTGGACCACAAAACTCCCTTCCAGAAAAAATTATGCTTCCCTCAGTCTGTGGAGGATTACCCATGTCAGGCAAAGTTATATTATTGTTTTTAGTGCTGCTAGGAATTACTTGCAGGATGTTTCAGCTCATTACCTCAAGTTTTCATCAGCTATTTTCCGAGCGTGGTAACCTTTGTGATGCAGGTACTGTATATATCTACAATATTGATTCTGCCTCTCCTGCTGCATTACATGCAATACATGTAAACAGAAGAGTGTTTCACTACCAGCTGGTAAGGTGCAAAATGGTAGCTGATCTTGCAGCTACAAAACACAGATAAAACGTTGAAGTAATCAGCTGAACTGTCATGGAACTAATTCCATGATATAGTGGAAGCAATTATTTGCACTTATGTGTCTTATTGGAAAATACAATCAGTGCTAAACCAATCCTGTTAGTGTTGTCAAGGACACATTTAGCTCCAAATGGTCCTCTTTAATCAGTAACCAGTTATTAATTAATTAGGTAGTGATCATGTTGCTTTTCATACATGTGTATTATTATTGCACTTGATATTGTGCCTCTGCACTGATCGCTGTTAATTTGCAGCAAGTGCAATTGTGTTAATGTGCTCTAATGCCAGCTATTATCACAAGGACAGGGCACCTAACGTTTAACCTAAAATCACACTGAATTGTTCTCACAGCTGCCTCCTTCCAGCTCCAGCCTGCTGCTGCCTGTATGGGGTGTGCTGTGAGAGAGGAGATCGCTCCTGATAAAGTATCAGAAAATGGAAACCAGCAATGGGACAATCAGAGCTAGGAAGGGAAATAAGGCTAAAAGTACTTTGGGAGACAGCTGTGAGCCTGTGCCCTGGCAGGGGCAGAGCTGCCCACTCCCTGCCTGCAGCCAGATTGCTGCTGGACACCAGCAGGGAAAGAGGCAGCTTTAAAGCACAGGAGCAGGTAAGCAGAATATGCAGCAGGTCTCACAGCTCTTGCTTGTCAGCTGTGCTTCAGGGAAAGATGTAGTCCCTCTTTGGTCACAGCTCTGCAAAATCACCAGTGTTAATGGCAGGGGTGAGGCTGCCCATGGAGAGCCGTGTATTTGTTCACAGCTAATGCAGAAGAAATCCTTTGTCCTCCTGGTATTAGTGATGCTTAGTTATGCTTACTAAATAAAGTATTTTTCAGATTTTTTTCCAGTCTGAAAGCTTCAATCAGGACCTGATACCAACTGTATTAAGAGAGAAACAAATACTAGTAGAAAACAGAATTTATCTGAATTGCATTTAATAGAGGCCAGAAGCAGTGAACTAAGGATATTCAGCTGAAGTAGTTCAGTCAGAGATAGCTAAACTTTTTAGTGTGCTTATTTAAATAGAGAGGCCTGAACTGGAGATTAGCTATTTATCAGCTGCCTGATGAAATGAGAAACAGCTGCAACATATTTCAGTGCAAGTTTTATTTGCCATAAATCCAGAGGTTCAAATTCTGCTCTGGTTTATGCCTGTGGGAATATGGAATAAAGGTATTATCTGCCCACATTGTTTTGTGTCTTCATGCCTATGTAATCAGAGAAAATTTAGTTTATGTTGGTTCAGTTATTCACCATAATCTCCCAACCACAAAAAGGACTTTTAATATTTGTAATGGTAGCAGGTATATGTGCAAAAAATAAGCTCCCATATTACAGTACGTGGCACAGCTCGAATTACTGTCAAAGAATTTCCCTATGCATGCCTTTGCAAGGATTTCACTTCAAGACTGTGCTGTAACCCCAACATTTTCCTTCCCACACTTGTGGTTTTTGCCTGATTTTCACCAAGGGGGTCAATTTCACCCCTCACTCCATAAAAACTGTTCCCAGGTCCTCAAGGGAGTAATTTCTATATTATAAACGTCTATAATAAGCAGGTGCCCTTGTGTCTGCAGCTGGGAGCAGCCCTGCTCCTGCACAGTGGATACCACAGCCTAGAGGAATAGGCTGTGGTATCCACTGTGACCCCCTGTTGGCATTCCATGTCTGAACCCAACTGCTGCTAACCACTACAGTAGGAGCATTTTGTTTGTTTGGATCAATTCTGTCAATGGCAGCCTGGAAGCCTTTTTTTTTCCCTCCAGCTTGTCTTTGCAAAGTTTCTTTCTCTCCCCCTGCTCAGTTCAGCCTCATTGGCGTTTATCTGGTGACCAATTGTTATCAAGGACTCCACAACAGATCCCTTGGATTTGTACAAGTTGCTCCAGGTCTGCCACGAGGAAGGTTTGCTTAGATATCTGCCAGATTTTAGCTCTGTTATATGGCAAGGATGTTAGTCTGCCTGTAAGGGCTATCTACTTTGGCTTGCTTGATTGATTTTTGTTACATGAAGGAGAATGCTATTTATTAAACTTTTTTTCTTTTGGAGAGAGGAGGGCTTAAGATCTCTCTAAGTTCACAAATGTCCAAGAAGAGATGCAGGCAAAGATAAAAATTTAGGCTCCAGCCTATTCATGAGGGGAAAAATTTCAAAATATCTATATCAAAGACAAGTAAATTTGAAAGTCATGTTACCTTTTTTTTTCATGAATCTGGGATTTAAAAGGAAAATCTATGCACTGTAGCTTGTCCCTGTTTTGGGGAATGCTATTAATTTTTTCCCATCAATGTTCTCCAGAGCATGGTGACAGCAGCAGCCTATCCCTCTTGAACTTTGATATCTCTCAAAGTCAAAATATAAAATATGCAGCTGAAAGCTTTTGCCTTACAAAAGCAGAGGGCATCTCTGTATTATGATTGTGACCAAAAATATCATACATTTAAATAAAAAAAAAGGGAAGGGAAAAATAATTTCTTCTTGACAGTTCATATTGCAGTACTTTGTGGCTTTGTTTTTCAGATTTTTTTTTTTGTGAATTTGAGTAAAGTAGTTTATTTAGGAAAAAAAATAAAGATGTCTTGCTGTCTTCTCTAATTAATAGCCAGCACCAGGTGGAAGGGAAATACAGTCCACAAACTCCTCCAGATATGCTGAGATACTTGCCAGAGTAAATGTGGATAGTTTAGGCTATGTCCAAACCATCACAGAGCCATGAATTATGGTCAGCAGGAATTTGCTGCAGCACTGAAGGTGCATTTTTGAAGGAGTCAGGCACAGAACAGATGGAGATATCTTTGTGTCAACAACTCATGCCCCTGTTCTGGTAATGCCCATGTAAATCCATAAAGAAAAATGTCCTAATTGGATTTAATTGAGCACTGAAGGGAGAATATGCAATGCCACAAAAGGCAGCAAAATATGACAGTGCTTTAATGTGTTGTCAGTCCTTGCTGGGAACAGCAAAACCCTTGGGCTGAGTTGCAAGCCCAGTAATTCACAAGATCCATAGGAATTAATGTGCCTTTTTGCTTTTGCTTTTCTTTGGTAAGAGCTGATAACTGCCTTTAGCATCTCTGAAGGTGATTTCCAGACTGGTGACCCTCATGGGCAATTCCTCTTCTCTCCATGTGATTGTGTTATAAGCTGCTATCAACATTATTACAGGACACTATTTTCATGCTGCTTTCCAAGCAGTGCCTGCTAAATTCTGGCTCAGACTACAGTTTTAACAGCTATGTGGTATGTTTCTTTTTTTGTGCATATTGCTGATACTCAGGCACAAAAACTTCAGCGTGTCTCTGATTTGTGTCCTGTCGTATGCATCAATCAGCACATCCACCCTTCATTGCTGTCATTGCTATGAGACTTCAAGAAAGTTGACTGCTGTCTTACCAACTACTGTTCCCTGCTTTTTTCTAGATTGCTTTTTTTTTGTCTGCTCCATGTTGATGGCCACTGGCTTGGTTTGCAGAGGGTTTCTGTGTAGCTGGGTCAGGATTAAACAAGGGTTTCTACTCCTCTCTTGGACACTTCCTCTGCAAGGACCAGGGCAACCAAGGCCTAGTAGTATTTTTGTGGTGCTGTTCTGAGCTGTTCTCCATAGGATGCGTGTACAAGGGTCATTAGGCACTGGGGGTTAGAATAACTTGTGTATATTTCAAGGAGAGTAGAAGAAAAGAGGGGTCTCATTCAGGAGTAATGAGTTTGTTCTCCAGTATCCCTGTGAGGATTATTCCTTAAAAATACAGGGCAAAGTTGATTTGGATAAGAACTAATTATCAAACAAGAAATGAAGGCAGGGTAGCTGTCTCCACCCTCCCCACTAGACCTTGGGGACACACATTATTCCTTGTGTTTAACCTATTAAAGCAATGACCCACAAGAGGGAAAGGAGTTGATTATAATTATTTCTGTGAGCATTAGTGCCCAGTTCATAGAAGATGGCCTGAAAATAGGAACTAAATAAGAAAACAAGAACAGAAAACTTAGAAATTATGGGGTGCTTAGATTATTTGAATGAACAAACCAAACTACATTCATTTTGTTAATTGACTATGCTCAGAGAATGTACTCTTTCCACCTTTGGTTTTTAAAGATGAACTGGATAAATACAGCAAGAAGAGACAGCACAAAAGGAATTGCAAATTGGTATGGCTTCAGTAGCATGGGCTCATTTGGATGACATCGCATTGTAGCACTGATTTTAAGGTACCGTGTGAATTCAGGACTGATTATGGGGCTGGTGTCTGCAGCAGATGTGATGACAAGTAGCTTAAGAGCAATCATGCTTAGGTATTTTCATATCAAATGTCTACCCCAGTTCAGAAGACAAATAGGAAATGACAGCTCACTTGGAATAGACTCTGACTTGTCAATTAGAAAACTAGAAGGATGAAAATGGAACACGAATTTGTCTAAACACAATAATTCTGCAGTATTAAAGGTAGAGGAGAAAAGTTAAATGGATGCATTAATATTTTATGTGTCTTAGAATACAGTCTAAGAAGTTGATGGATATCATGAGACATAGACAATTTTGATTGCTTTCACTGAATGAAATGTGATGAATAAAGATGGATAATTCACCCACTTTTCCAGTGATTATGTGGCTTTATCTCCCCTTTCTAGTTCTCCAAAATTTGTAAAAATATTTTATTCTAACAACAGTTCACATCAAACATCATGTATGTGCAAAGAATAAAAAACCAACACCCTTGCTCTAAAATTTTGCTCCCATTAAAAATCCAAACTCACTTGTAGATGTTCATATTAAGAGAGCACCATGTGACCAGTGAATGATTTTACTGTCTCAAAGAACCTCAGCCACTTCTCTCTGGTTGTATAAATATCTAAACACATGAATCACATTTTGCATCCCGTATAACAAGTCCAAAGTCTGTTCTGTCCACTACTTCTCAGCAGTCCTAAGATTAAGCCCTACATACTTTCCTCCTACTGAATTTTATGACCTGCATACTATGTTATGTGTATGTACATAGTCCTTTCACATTGCACTATGCGTGGACATTTAGGATAAAGGGGCAGGAGAAATGTTGGTTTTCTCCACGACTACTACACAAATTCACTATTTAAAGGCTAACAATTGCAAGAAAAATAAAATGGACAAAGATGTTCCCTTTTCAGTGGGAAGGAGTGGTCCCTCTGCTACGTGTGGCACTGGGATTCTCAGCAGCATCACTGGGAGGCTCTGGACCACCACCCTGCCAAGATGAATAGGCATTTTGTGTTATAGTTTTCCTCTCACATGATGATGGATCTGCCTGCTGGCAGAGGGCTGGCACAAGGACCACAAGAGGGAGGTAGTCATCGTAAAATAAATGCTAGGAGCTTGCTTCTGGTACTCTACATAGAAGGAAAAAATCTGCTTAAATAATTAAGGCTTCCTAGATGTAAATACAGATAAAAATAGATAAAGAATGTGTTTTTGGCATGACTTTAACACTCCTGCTCAAACAGAAAAGGCTTTGCATGGAAGTCAACCAAAGAAAAATTCACTCTGGGCGCTTGTATTACAGCTCCATTTAGTGGAGCAGAACGATCATGGCTCGTATTTAGTAGGTAATAATGAAGCATCATAAACAAAGTCAGGATGCAAGTCCAAGATTAAGTGGCAGCTTTAACGAGGTCCAGCTTGCTGGGAGCTTTTTGAAGTGTCCCTAGCTCACTTACAAAGCCAGAAAACAACAGAAGCAACTCCGACAGCTGTGAGAGTGTCTGGTTTAGAAGAAGGTTTTATGTCTGGATGACACCAGACTGGGATTCAGCTTTCATGTACTAACTAGGTCTGCTGGTTGCTAGAGCCCTAATCATTCTGCACAAACTGTCTTACCCTAATGAGTTGCACAAATAATAATTCTTCACAAATCAGATCCACACCATCAGCTTCATGGATAGACAGAGCTGGTTTATTGAGGTAAATAGCACAAGTCAGCAGAATCCATGCTGTGTCTCACTAGCCATGTTTAATATGCAATCTAGAATCCGAAGGGAAGAAATCAAATGCTGTTTCTGTGGATGCAGTGATGGTATGAAGTATTTTCAACTACTAAAGAGCTAAAAGAGCACCCAGCAGCCAAGTTAGACGGTTAAATCTGATTTACCCTACTCTGAATGCACTGTAATCACCGTGGACCCTTACAGTCTTTATAAGGGAAAATTAGATACTTTTTATTTTCCTTTCTTTTCAGAGGAAGAAGAGGTTTGGATTGCTTATAAACGTAAATTACATAGAAAAATACCTTTCAGCCTTATAGATTTTTTCCTTGAAGTTATTACAATTATTTTTCCATTTACGTAAATTAAGATTGGCCATTCATTAACTAATTACCATGATTATTGCAGTTCTTCTAAGTATTATTAATTAGGTGAGCGGTACATTTAGAATTTAACATCTCAGTTAGGAGAGTTTTGTTTAGCATACCTAATTCTCTGAGAGCCCTGAGCATGCTCTGTATCACAGAGGACTTAAAGACGAGTGCGAGGGAATCTTTTGGGGATTGGAGGTATCTGTGGCTGGGAGTTGCACAGTACAGCAACTGAGGAGCAAAAGAGAGAGGCAGGGAGTGTGGAGATGGATACACCAACTTCTCTCTGCAGCAGAGAACTGCAGGATTATTGGAGCCTAGCTGATGCAAAGTTATGTGTTGTTTTGCAGTGATGACTGGTGTTCATGTGCAAACCCCTTAATGTGTCTACATATATGTGCTGATGCTGTGAGGGCAAGTGACCAGAGTCCTTTCTACCCTGGTAATTTATTTCCTGTAATTCCATGTAGGTAGCCATTCTGCATCTCTGTTTGTCTTGCATGAATTATATACATTAAACCAAAGTCATTTTTTCATCTGGGACTCAAGCTGTAATCTCTCTGGGGCAATAACCATCTTTTATATTGCACTCGTATGAAGGGTGAGGAGGTGGTCCTGGTTCCTTGACTGTGTGCCTAGAAATTACTACAATACAATTAGCAGCCAAGATAATAATAGTATCTAGTAAACTAATGCTGTGCCTCTAAATTGGTTCTTTTGCCATTGTTTTGCTTAAGAAACTAATCCTATAAATTTCTTGATTGCCTGTAGTTCTGATTATAAAAGCTACTTTCCCCACCTACAGAGTAAGAAATAGATGGCTGAAAATCAAACGTTATTTGCATTGCAGAGGCATCTCTCTGGTGCCCACCACTTCTCTTTCTAGCATTCTCCTGTCAGGAGCTACACACACACCCATCAGCTGTTTCTCTTTGTGCAGGAGAAAACAGAGAAGTTTATAAAACTATGTACCTGCTCAGTTGACCAGACAATGCTCTTCACAGAAACCTGTTGGAACAGCTTCTCAAAGCTCAATGCCTGCTTCTTGTGCTGCTGCTCTTCACACTGGAGTCAAATATATCACTGCCAGCCTCAGCCCTGGCTTAACTGTGACAGGGGCGAGAGGCCATAGTTGCCAGAAGTTGGTGAACGAGGACAGAGAGAGAAATAAAGTTAAGGAAGCAGAAACAACTGAGACTGCATGAAAATGAACCAGCTTTGCAACACAGGGAAACAGGTTTCTGGAGGGGAGTGGGTGAGAAGTGTGAGGTATCTGGCTTTCCCTGACATGGTGCTTGTACTTCTCATGATGATGCCACCTTCGCACCAAGGTGACACTGAAGTTAACTGGCAGGAATCCTTGCTCCAAGTAAAGAATCACTGCAATGTGGGATTGAGGTTGCTTTAGCCTGCAAATGAAGCTGTTGGCAAATAGCGGATTTAAGTGGATCCAAAAGGTTAGCTGTATTTGCCAAAGAGAGAAACCCTGCTTCATTTTGATGATACACACACAAAACACAATGAGGTTTTGTTAAAATAAATAGACAACACTGCTCTGGAGGCTCTGTATGTGAACGAGCATCAGCAGCATTAAGCCATTTCAAAGCAGAGTCAATGCGATTTTCACACCTATTCTTTTCTAATTTAGGTTAATTTGAAATCCAGGCACCCCTCTTTTACTAATTTGTTATGGCAGTATTAATTAATGATATTGCTCTACAGCAGTAAGAATGCCATTTAGACTAAGACATGTTAGAAAGACTACAAGATTAGAAAAAGAATTGGAAATTGGTCAGATGCAGCTGGGGGACCCCTTGATGTCCTGAATTGAACACACTGCACTTGGAAAGCCTGCGAGGGTGTGAATGAACTTCTACCAGTGCAGACTCATTGGGGCTGGTATGTCAGCACACTCTGATGTTGCCTTTTGTATTGGAATATAAGAGCATGAGCTTCCAAAGTGGGAAGAAACAATCGTCAGACTTCCATGAAAGCTGATAATTGAAGAAATTGCATTTTATTTAATGGAGAATGAATTCAGACCAATTATGCCAGGAAACAAGGAGTAGAATTTAGTGGCTTATACAAGGTATAAGCCTTACACAGAAAGAACTGTAATTTCCATTCTCCTGATTCACTTTATCTCTGCCATGAGTTTAGCAGATCTCCAGGCTCCTATCTTACTGACCTTGATCAATATTGTGTGCCCAGTCTCTGACCATCAATAGTATTTTTCACTTCAGCGCCTAGCACAGATCAAACATCTGGTTGAGGAAGAACTGGCAGATTGAGGGGCAAATCTTGTGACCATTTCAGGTGGTTCTTGGATTATCTCAGCTACCTTCTCTTCATCCTATACATGGGTAAGTGCACGTCTCCCAGTCACTATTGTAACTGTATGAGACTCACAGAAGTGGATTGCTGCACTGCTGATGGCAGTAGAGAAGGCATGATCTCAATAATCTTAGTTTTAAATTATGAGATTGATTTTTTTCTGGTGTAAATTATAATATGCTTTTTTTAACATTTTGTGTATTATTTTGCAGTTAGCCCAACCACATTGTGCACCAATCACAGGAAAGAAAGTCAGAGTTGCAGCAATGTTCTTTTAAGGAAACACTGTTATTGTAAAGTGCTCAGGTTGGATTGCAGATGACCCAGGGAATTTATCTACATCTGGCTTTGCTATTCTTGCACACCTTTGTTTCCCCTGAGTCAGAAGAGATCAAGGTGACAGGGCTTTACATCCATGCTGTGCATTTCCCGGTGGTTCAGAAAGCCTCCTATGTAGACAGCACTTCTCAGGATAAACTGGACAATACAGAATCACAGAGTAACAGAATCATTAATATTGGAAAAGATTTCCAAGATCATCAAGTCCAACCTTTGACTGAACATCACTATGCCAACTAAACCACATTACTAAGTGCCATGTCCAATCATTTCTTGACCACTTCCAGGGTTGGTGACTCCACCACTTCCCTCAGCAGTCCATTCCAACACTTAACCACCCTGCCAGGGAAGAAATTCTTCCTGTCCAACCGGAACCACCCTGGCACAAGCTGAGACCATGTCCTCTTGCCCTGTTGCTGGTTGCTTGGGAGAAGAGGCCAACCCCCACCTGGCTACAGCCTCCTTTAGGTAGTTCCTCTTATCGTGCCTCTTTTTGACATTTTACATTGAATCTCCCTTAGTCAGCAGAAAAGTGTCTGTCTGTCTGAGGGCACACCTGAGGCCCAGGCTGAGGGACACTGGGTCCCCTGGGAGCCCTGATGAGCAAGGCAGAAATGTCAGTGGTTTGGAGGCTCAGCTTCTAAGGACATCTGATTTTTTTAAAAACTTTCTTGGGTGCTGTGAAATCCAAAATTTCAGGACAACTGGACTATAGGTGTTATATGACTTTTGGCTATTACCTGTTTCTAGTTAGGCTATAACCACAAAAAAAAGTGGCCTCCTAATGCCAGTGATAACAGCAAGGCAAACAGGAGCAGAGACATCCACAATTGGAATACTCTTTTTAAAGGACAAACACAGAGATAAACACACTCCTGGATTCTACAAAATACTCAAAATATGACTGAAACTCTTACAGCTGATCTTGTTTGCCTGTCCCCACTACCAATGGGTTAGCTGTTTGCCTTCCAAGGCATCACTCTAACAAATACAACGAAGCACATGAAAAGAGTGGATGGCTGCATAGGACAGTAGGTGCTCCTTATTCTGTGACAAAATCAATCCCTCCTAATATTTCAAATTCTGTTCCTAAGCTATTTGGGTTTCAGGGTGCTTTCCTACTTTTAAACACCTATGGACATAAACCAAGACTACTAAATAGGAGTAATTTTGAAAACTTGATTGAAGCATCTTTGAATATGTGGTTCTCACAAGATCAGGGGGACAAGAAGGAGCTGAATCAAGGCTTGGAGCAGCTGGCTCTGACCACAGTTATTGAGAGTTGCACTC
The DNA here is from genome assembly GCA_013397195.1 of Hylia prasina. Taxonomy (NCBI): domain Eukaryota; kingdom Metazoa; phylum Chordata; class Aves; order Passeriformes; family Sylviidae; genus Hylia; species Hylia prasina. Next base: position 424,605 of record VYXD01008114.1, on the reverse strand, counting down.
TCCCCAGTATGGCTACACTGACCAAACACCAGAGGGGCTGACTGAGGCAGTGAGCAAAGACAGTCACTTGATGAGGCACTGCATAACACAGTGAGAACAAGAAAAGATGCTTCTGGATTTAATGTTTAAGCTGAAGTCAGTGGAAATATGTCTGTTGGTTTCAGTGGAATTTGAATTATGATTTAGCAAGTAACACAAACTCAGGTTTTGTGTCACAGCTGCTGTATCTGTTGATGAGAGAAGCTTATAAGGAGGTCGGCAGAAATCAGTGTTAAGGCTTATCTCTCAATTAATGTTCTGAATGCTGGCATTAAAAGTAATCTTTTAGTTGGACAATACATAACCACTCAAGAAATACAGACAGGGAAAGTTCAGTGACACCTTTTCACTGACATTTATACTTCCAGAACAGTGAAGAGAAGAAGATAAGGAGGGCAGCAGTCTACAGAAAGGAGAAAAGGCCATAAAAAAGGGAACATACACTGGAGAATATGTTGCTTAATGAACAGTTGGAGACTGAAATAAAATGTGATATTCAGGCAGAAGGTGAGCGGGAAGCCAGGAAACAGCGAGTATTTCAGATAGTTCAGGAACTGAGGCGATGATCCTTGTGGTGCAGTTTCAGAACATGACAAACCAGAGGTCAATAAATACATGGTATTTACCTGCTGACACACCCAGCAAAGTTCATTGGGGGCAGAAAACCAACCACCAGTATGGGATTCTTTATGACCAGAATTCCTTTGGGTAGGAAACACTAGAGGTATCTCATTTTAAACCATGTGTATTTTAAGGAGCACTGGAAAGGTGAAACTGCCATGTTGGCTAAGGTTTCCAAAATGCCTGCAAAGCACTCTGTGAAGATCACTGTTATTATTGAACTATGCTATTATCCCACTGGTTCATGGAGTTTGCAACCTGGAATTAAAAGCAAAGTGGAGGATTAGGGTGTATTTTAGAATTTCTCACATTTGTCATGTTTCCTTTTTGGAAACATAGAAAGGAAACTTCTGGGTCACCAAATAGAATTCCTGGGTCCTGCAGGCAGTCATGTTACCTAGAGGATTAATCTGCTATCAAACTCCTTGAACATATAATGACTGTCTTTACTAATGTTAATGAGAATTGCTACTCATAATTTGCATTTACACACTACTTAAGGATCTTGAAGTGTTCTTTCATATAATACGCTCATTTTTATTACAGGCATATTGAATTTAAATGACTTGCCTAGGGTCTCACAGCAAGCCAACAGCAGAATGACTCTTAGTGCTTTGCATTAAATCCTGGACATTAACAGCTCCCTTCGTAAAGGGAGCTTTGTAGCTGTAGATCACCTCCTGGTGCTGATGAATCAAACCTTTTCTGACAGTGCAAACAAATCAATAAATTACTTGAACCCATGTAATGCTTCCCAGTCTCTGCAAATCCTGACTTCTTGTGAGTTAAGAAAATTGACACATCTGAATAATGCTTAGACAGCCTTTGGCCTATGACCAGCCACAAAATTTTCATGTGATAAGTATGCACCTCAGATATATATTTTCTATATGAATACAGAAGTAATCTCTACATTTGTTCCAGGAAAGCTTCAAAACTTTCAGTATACCTTGTGCTCTTGGAGGCATATGTGAAAACAAAAAAAACCAAAAAAACCCAACTAAGCCCTGAAATCAAACCAACTAAACAAAAAAATAACCCCCAATTGTAAGACTATAATAAACAAAATTCCTTAACTTCTCCAGTGGCAGAATTGCTCTGACACAGGGACATTCCTTATCACGGATGTCTCCTCTGAACGGTATGATCCTCATAAAAAATTAACTCTAAAAGGAGATGGAACATGCCTTTATATATGGGCTCCTCTCTGTTAAGAAAGATGTAGTATCACAGAATTACCTGAGTTTTCTGCCTGTGTCAATATTATCTTTGTCTCTAGCAAAGTGAAATGTTGGTATTTCCCCTTATATTTTGCCCTCTCCTTTATGCCTCCCTTGGAATGAGCTTCAAATTGTACCCAATGATTTCAGGATGCTATTTCCAAGGTTTTGTCTGTGGCTCTTTCTATGGGAAAAGAGTTTTTCTGTGGCATGACACTTGCTGTGACCTCAGAGGAAACCCTGGGTAGACCAACAACAGCTACAGCAATACCAATCCCACTCATCGAAGGAGTTCCTCCAACGTGGTGGCAGCTACCCAGGAGCTCTCACCTGTGGCAAATGGTGACATTTACTCCTGCTGGGAATGTGGCTGGGCAGACGAATGTTAAAGAGGGCCTGCAAAGCCGCCTGCGCCGCTTGACCCTTGGCCAGCTTCTTGCTACGTCCTGAGCCTTCAAACGTTCTGCCGTCCACCCGCACGGCCATCACAAAGCTCTTGATGTGCTGCTTCTCCACTGTCTCTGAGAGGCAGACGTAGCGCAGGCCGGAGCGCAGCTCGTTGAGCAGCACCACCGGGTTCTTCTCGCTCTCGGCTTTGGCCGCCCGGTGCCGGCCTGGCTTGGCGTGGCCCACCAGGTCCAGCGTGTGGCACAGCAGGCGCCCGTGCCGGTAGGCCGTGGAGAGCAGCTCGTTGTTGACAGGGTTGTAGACTGAGAAGTCCTTGCTGTGTGTGGATGGTTCGAACTCCTTGAACAGAGTGTCTGGGAAGTCTGCCTGATCGGAAGTGAAGTCCGTGGATGGGCTGATGCAGTTTCCCATGGCGAAGTGGGCTTGGCAGGCGTTGGGGAACTGAACGAATGACTTCAGGGCTAACTCTGCGGCGCGCATTTTGGCCTTCTTTTTTGTGGGGCCTGTGCCTTCAAATGTAAGTCCATTTACTTCCACAGCAACGGCAAAGACTGGAGCATGCACTGGACCTGTCTGGGAAACCATTTTATATTGTAATCCTGGTTTGAGTTCGTGCAGCTGAACCAGAGCGTTCTTTGGCGTCACTGACCATGAAACTTTCTTCCAGATAAGCTGAAGTTTGCAGAAATGGCCATTATTGCCTTCCTCTAAGGGTCTTTTCCTCTTACTGCTGGTTGTTCCCCCTCTCGCCCTGTCAGTAGATGCTATCGGATGATCCTCCAGGTTGCCAATGTTTCGATTTTCCTTTACCTCTGCACTGCTGGTACCTGTCAGTAAAGAAAGGAAACAACTCACATTACAACTGTCATCATCATAGCTGACATTATGCCTGGGGTTGTCAGAATAGCCAAAACAGAATAAAACCCCATAGAAATCATTGCAAAGCCCTTCTTAGTTTTCCTTAAATATCCCTATAATCGTTGGTTTATTGTTTCTAGCACACTTTTTTTTTTTTTGCATGTTCTGAATGTTTACTTGTCCCTAAAGGTCTGCTTCTATTAGTCATTAGCCTTCTCTTTTAAGAAAAGATTACATCATTCAAAGATGAAGCATAATGTGACTTGAACGAACTGCTTGATAATTACTAGTAAAATGTAAATAGTTTGCAAAATTCCCTTAGGATAGCAGTTGTTCTATAATCCATGTGGGTGAATGCATATGAGCACATTATTAGAAATCAGAAATGATTCACAAACAGAAAAATGGACAATACGTTTAATAATCTATTTGCAATGAATACATTGACCATCTCTGCTCATACCATAGCCTCTTGTGTTGTCAGCATCATGAATCTAGACTAGGAAATGATCTGACAGACCTTCATAGCATTTGAAACAATAATTTGGTCTGGACTCAGATCCCAGTTTAGTAAGTGAGTGCCTTTCTGTCAAATTCAATTGCAGATGCTCTTAGTTTCTGCATCAGCAACAACCAATATTGCAAAAGTTGTAGATAAATCCAAATGAGACCAGTAGAAGCCAGAACATCATGCGGGGAGCAATTACTGATGTAAAGGATGATCCATGTCAAAGAAAAGCAACAGGAGAGAGTGACTGCCAGGAGTACCAGGAAGGGAATGAAATGACAGTGGGGAGCACTCTGTTGTTGAACCAGTGAGTCCTTCAGTGCTCTGTGCCACAGCAGAGGCATGGCTGAGAATGGAGAGTCATCTCACTGATGTCCTGAATGAGACACAAGATGTGCTGCTGGCTAAATAATCATCCCATAAAATTTCTGTAATTTCTGATGAGTTTGTTTTTCTTGCATCTCTGACACATCCTCCAGTCCTCCTGTGCATTCCTTGGGACAGAGACAAATGGAGGAAGTAAATATGGGTGTAACCAACAAGGCAACGCATCCCAGGAGTGATGTACCTGATCCCATTCCAAGCAGAGCAATGTGTGGCATGGAGCCTTTCCCAGGTTTTGGCTTGTTATTATCAGATGTGATCATGCCACCTGCACAGGTTGTATCAATCCTATGCACAGAGAATGTCCCTGTGGTCCTTAGGGGACAGAGAATGGCCCTCCCACTTTCTGTGGGGACATGGCCATGTTTGGTTTTATCTCTGATAATATAAGTTGGCTGCAAGGATGTAAGGGGTGAGCTGCTCCTAAGCTTTGAGAAACTTCTGCTGGAGCTCTGTGTCTGTGCTGCACCCCAGTATTAGGCTGGGCTAACAGATGCACAGGAGCCTGTGGAACCAACCATCATGATTAAAAACTTCCTTTATGTCTTGAAATGTTACACTTGTATTTACTATCAAAAGATTTTTTTTTGCACTCATGCAAGTTATTCCACAGGAAGAGGGTCACTGCTTAGACAGGAGTAATAATTATGGCAAAAATGGGGGCCCATTTGCAGAACTGAGTCTTTAGGGTCCCTCTCCTGAAAACCCTGCAGCACACACTGAGCTTCCAGCCTGGGTCACCAAAGTTATCACCAAAGAGCTCTCTTCTGCAGTGCTTTGCTGAGGCAGAACATGAAATGACAAATTAAGGTTTTAACGACTAGTAAATTTTTACTTTCAGAAGCTAAGGGGACTTTCTGAAGCTAAGGGAATGAAAACAGGCAAGGAAGGAAAGCGAAGCAAAAGACATACATAATAGAAAAATAAAAGTTTTGTCATCTGATATTCAGCTGTTTAAAATATGACATCTTTAAACCAACCTCTCTGGAAATAAGACATTTAAAAGATCATAATAACTAAGGCACAAAGATAATGTGCTGTTTTCTCATTGAGTTTACAACTCTGTTTATAGAAACTGTGCTCTGAAGGGAAAGGGAGTATCAGCTGCAACTTCCTCTATCCAGCCTGGCATTGTCTCTGGCCATTTTCTGTCATGACCTTTTCTCATGTTTTCATCCGACTCAGAAGATACCTCTTTAGTTATATGTATTTTTTTAATGTAAAGGCAAAATATTTTGACGCAGACATATTTTTTAGCAAGAAACAGGTTTGGTTCTTTATTTCACACCTCCTCTCTCATCTTAACCTAATAGGTTTTTACAGAGCCAGTTATGGTACATATTGATACTGTAGTCAGGAAGCATGAAAAGAAAGATAGCTCCTGCTTCACACAATATTCAGCTTGGAAAAGAATTTGTATTGATTATGCATCAGTGAATAGGAAAACTCAAGAGGTTATTTGTGTTTATAATTCATATTGTCTTATTCCATTTGTTTTTTCTTTCATGGTCAGAGAACTGCAGATTTGTGAACATGAATGTGTGACCTTAATGTCTTACCTTAGCCACCCTCAATAAAACACTGGTTATCTAAAATCATAAAAGAAACATTTTTGCTTACTTATTTGTCTTAAATTGTGTCTATATAATTGTCTAGCCCATGGTTTGGCCAACAGAGAGTTTGCCTTGATGAAGTGAAAAAAATGCAGAGATGCAAGTGTAAAACTTCCAGAGATCAAGCACAAAGGATTTGCGGGCAAAGTTGGGCATGCACGGTGATGACATGCCTGTATTTATGGTGAGTTTTCAGTCACCACAGTGAAGAAAATCTGTGCAAGTATCCTTACAGCCAACCAGATTTTAGAGCACCTGGTCCTGGAACACCAGGAAACAGCTCAGTTCTGCCCAGACCTCAGTATGAGCTGCAGCAGCCAAAAGTCATCATGGCATGTAAACCAGAAGCAGCCTAAACTCAGTGAGTGCCTCAGAAAGTCTGTGAGCCTGATGGATTTGTGTGATCCCTGGCAGCTGCCAGGAAATGTGAAATTACTTTATACTTTCAGGTATCTTTGAAATAAGAAGTCTTTGAAATATGTCTTTTATGAGACCTCTGAGTAGCAGACATAAGATTACCTCTCTAATGGTGGCACATGTACTTCTATTGTGAAAATCAGACAAAGCAGGCAAATGACACCAAACTACACAAGATAAATACTGTAAGCAGCTGTAATAGAACAATCACAAGCAATTTTAGAAATGAAGAGCACTAAAAGGAAAGGGGTAAGTCAGAGAATACACACAGGGAAAATGCAAAACTGTGGATCATTTTCAGTCTTGTTATTTCTCATAATGTCTTTGTTCTTGACTTTCCCAAATATATTCTTTACATTTGGGGAAAAAAAGGTAATAAATTATGGTTCCCCCATGATGAAAGGTTGGAGAATAATAACATTGAAAGGGGATGGAGTTAAAAAAAAGTGGAGGAAGAAAAAATATAATTTTTTGGCAATAGTTTCTAATTTATTGTGTAAGATTTCTAAAAAAGTCTCACAGCTTTGCACTCTAATATCTCCTCAGGTAACTTGATTAATTGATTTTTGCAGTTTCACAGGCAACAGGAGACACTGTGATCTTGTATTTGCTTCAGTAATTGAAAGGAAAGCAGTTACTGAAATATATTTATTTATGCACTATTCCTCAATATTCTGACTGCTCTTTCATGTTTTTCTCCTTTTGGTGATTATGCACAGTAGAGTTAACCTAGAGAGTTTGCATCATCAAGAGCATTTCAGAACTAAAATGCATCACTAATAATGACACTGACTATGTCTCTGGGTCTTAAGGGCTCTGCAGAACTAACCATCCAATACGCCACGCTACATTTGAAGAGATAATATTGTTCCTGTTGAAGGTTATTCTGCTGCCAAGCCAACTTCTAGAGAGGATGGGAACGGAGAGGTGGTAGGTGGCATCTTCATTTTTGCTGGCATCTTTACTATTGAATTACAATGGGCACTACATTATTGAAAAGCTGTGATATTAAAAAAAAGAATTTGCAATAACTGTATTATAGCCAACTCCTGATTCAACTGATAGCTCTGAGACAGGCAGTTACTGTCTTTAGAAATGTTCAGTAAACACTAGATTGCTTATCTAGAGTACATTTTTGCTGTTCATCTGTATCACATTGTTAGAAGGATTGACTTTCATAATTCCTGGAATACTTGAAAGTGAAAAATCTTGAATAAGGAGCAGTAGGTATGAACCCAGGAGCCAGAGCCATGGTACCTTTGTCCAAGGCCAGCTCTGATATCAAATGCAATGTGGGGCAGTCTCCTCTTGCAAGCAAGATGGCATTTTCATACACTTATTGATTCCACAACCAAAACTTGAGAATGCTTCTGCTGGGGTTTTTAGATTGATATTCTTGGTTTGCAATAATAACCTTGAAGCTAACAACAGAAATCCCTCTTTTGTCTCTTACATGAAAACACACTTAGGTATTTTTAAATTTTCATGTAAAAGGTTAGGTAATCCACTTCTCTGTTGCTCTTGAACACTCCCTGGTGGCTCACGGGGTTCAGGTGGTTAAAACCAGTGTCATTAGATTTTGTTGCTGTGTAACACCACACTGCAGAGAGCAGCGTTACAAGTGAAGAAAGTACAGGACTTTGCTTAAAGTGAAGATGAAAAGTTTGTGAAAGGTGACTGCCATTGTCTTTAGCTGTTGCAGAATGTACATACTCTACTATGCCCACCTAACTATCTGATGTAACTGTGAAATCCATATCTAGTACAGATCTTACCAATGAGGCAAATTATTCAAATGATCTAATGACCTTAGACTGATACTCAAATTCTGATGCTCTCTTCCCAGGCTGGAAAAGAACTACATGCAGCAGAAAATGTGGGCAGCCCATGGCAGAGCTAAGGAGTTGCCTTCCTGAATCAGAGCCAGAACATTTTAGGCCCTGGAGAAATCCAAATGATAGTAAAAGGCACAGTTTTAAAACCAAAATAAGGGAATAGTTTTGGTGAGGGATTGCTTGGAGCTCTGCCCCCTAAAATGGGATATTCACTTTTTTCCTTAGAGACAGGGTTGTCTGTCTCACGGTGTGAGGATGTATCTCACAGTGGAAACAAAAGATCTGGGGCCTCATGCTGTCTGAAGAGGAATTTGACCAACACGCTCATAACTGAACATGCTTCAGTACATTGAATCTGAGTCTGGAATGTGTCCTTCAAGACTGCTGCAGTGGTTGGAATCAGTGTGTTGGAGACCACCCTCTGCAGACACTGGGGAGGTGTGTGCTGCCCTGAGCCCATGCCTGTGGCAGCACTCCATAATGAGATCCCCAGGAATCATGTGCTCCTGCTAGAGGTACAACCTGGATGCAAAAGTATCGGTGGCCAGTGATAATCTGCCTTGATCCCATGGCAATGTGGGGATGGCACAATTAAAGATCAGGGACAAGCATAGGCTTGTAACATCTTGAAAGGCAGACAGGTTTAAGCAGTGAACAGGGAATGATTATTCACTGTTTCATGCAATCCCAGCACTAGAGACAGCAGGCTTGAGGCAATAAAAGGGTGCACTTTTTGACAACGCTCTAAATCACTCCTTGTTCCTGGCTGCTGTTGAGATCAGAAGTATCAGTGGGCTCCAGAGAGGACAAGACTGTTCTGTTGATCTCTAAGAAATATGATGATTCAGGTGCAAGCTCTAGTAGAGTAAATTTTTGATAGCTGCTAGAAGGGAATATCAAGGGGAGAATCCCCATTTAAATGTCCTTTCTCTCAAAGCATCATTAACAAATGCTGAAGACCATGTACAGAGCTAGGCTTCCTATTTCTAATCCTCTGTGACATTTCTTACATTCTTAGGTACAACTGCCTTCTGGGGATGAATAGGGTGGTTCTTTCCTTGCATATTCAAGATTAGACCTTCATCAGAGACAGATGATTACTTTAACCACAATTCCATTCCAAAGGTGCATAGTGCCTTTAATAGGTTTTTCTAGTACTAGTTCATTGATCATAAACCACAAAAATCATGCCTGTATGCTAATAATCACCTGTTGAAAATGCAGGTGTAGTTGAACTGCAAGGCTCCCCTTGTAAAGAGGGCCTAAGGGAATGTGAAACAGGATTTGTATCCATTCCAGCTGGTGGAACTCTGCCCATTGATACAGCACAGTCTGGGAAGCAGTGCTCTCACAGGATGTTCAGTGAGCAGAAAACTACAGGGATAAGCAACCTCATTCTCTACCTTGCCAGCATTCTCCTGGGCTCCTGGTAAATTGTTAATACAGGAGAAGGTTTTTCCACTTGTTCAGAGCAAATCTCTGAAGCTCTTTAAAATGTGGAATTATTGCAGAGGCACATGTATGCTATAGGCTTTAGGGGGATTTAGGCCTCTATACTGCAAGTGAACACAGAAATGGGGATGACTTTAAATTAATTCATTTAAAAAAATTTAAATATTCTAATAGTAACACCTAAAATGTTTTCTGTGTACCAAGAAATAAAAAGCTGCCTTTTCACTGAGGCATATGTTTGACCAAAGGGAGGACTGGGTAGGATGACCCTGAAAACAGTGATATTTGCTGTTTCTCTTTCAGAAAACATAGCTTAACCCTGTGCATGTGATCTGTTTTACAGCCCACACAGACACAAAGCTGTCATGGTGTTACAGTGCAATAAGAAAATGGTGTTACAGTGTTTGGCTTGTACAAACTTCCTACATTACCTAAAAATAACTAAGTAGCACATTTGGGAACTATTACGCAGGAGGTGCCTGCACAAGCTCATGGTGTGCATAATATGTTTCCTCTGTGTGTGTGTATACTTCTCATATGTCTTCCTGAAAATACAGCCTTCCTGGGAGCAATTCTGAAGGATTTTCAGGATTTTTTTTTTGCCATTTCTAAGATCTGTAATTGCCTGCCTTTGCTGTGCAGCGCAACAGTGTGATGTCCATGTGATGCTCAGCAGCAGAAAATAGCAGGCTGTGCTTCTTCACTCCTCCAGCAACTCTTCTCCTTCCTCAAGCCACAGCTGATCAACAACAACAAGGAAAAACCACCAAATTCCTCCTACTAAGTGGCTCTGGTAGGGCAACATGGCAGCATGTGTCTGGCTGGAAAAGAAACCAATCTGGTAGGTGATACTAAAACATTGCTCATTTGGTTCAGAAAGCTTTCCTACTTTTTTTTTTTTTAAAGATTCAAGTTATGTTACAGTAAGCAGGCAGGATAAAACACAATAATTGCTTCTAGGTGACAATTGGAAGGGCTTCCTAAGGGTTATTAATTCCTAACTGCCACTCTTGGACTTCTTGGTGTTTGGAAGACTTCTCAACTCCTTCAAGTCCAGCACGACTCTCCACCAGCTCTACAATCATGGGCTCAGACAGCTGGTTGAGGTGTAAGGGCCCAAGAGAATACTAATTAGCCAAGAATGATTAATTTTTAGTTTATAACTGGTTTATTAAAACCTGGTTTAAATAAACACTCAATTGGATGGTTCTGTGCAGGGCCAGGAACTAGACCTGATGATCCTTGTGGGTCCCTTCCAACACCCTTCTGTAATTTCACATGAGGACTTGCCAATAGTTGCAAAACCACCTCCTTTCCACAACTGCTCCTCCATGGTAGAGATTTTATTTTTGAACTTTATTGCTCATCTATAAAGAAAAGAGACTGCTTACTTAAATTGTCTTCATCCTCCATGGTGGTCGGTCCAGGACTCAGGTACTTGAAGGGTGCTATGAAGGTTGACAGTATGCTTAGTTTTTCTAGAAGATAAAAGAAGAAAAGATACATAAAATCAGTACTCAGTCAATGCATTCACATCTACTTCACACTTTTTCTCGGGTCAAAACACCTTGGTAAGTCTGTTTGGTTTTAGGACCTGAAGGAATGGCCTGAAGTTGTGTCAGTGAAGGTTCAGGCTGGATATTAGATTCTTTCCCCAGAGGGTGTTTGGGCACTGACCTGGGGCAGTGGTCACAGCACCAGTCTGACAGAGTGTTTGGACAATGCTCTCAAGCACTTGATGTGACTCTTGGGGATGGTGCTGTGCAGGGCTGGGAGTTGGACTCAGTGATCCTGGATCCCTTCCAGCTCTCACACATTCTGTGACTCTACAGTACCACCACAATTTACTGAACCTCGATGCATTTATTACAGCTGGCACATGCAAACACCAAATACACAATCCTCCTGGCTTCTGCCCCCATGTAGTGTTTCTTAACTGTGCTTCCCAGCAATGGTGCCCGAGCGCTACAGAGTAGGGGATGCTTGAACTGGTCCAGCTGGGAATGGGGTAGACAGTCAGCCCTGGGAGAAGGGACATGAGCACTGCTTTAATGGATGAGATCATCTACTTTGCTTGTTTCCTATCCCTAACAGAGGCTGAACCAGAATTCTTAGGAGAAAACTCAGTGGTGGAGGGCACAAAAGACTAATGTGGCTTGTAATTCTACCAGTTTTTGATATGATTTTTGGAAAACCCTTATGGTATGCCCAGAAAGCTATTGTTCACACAATAGGAACATTATTTTAAATCCCTCTTGTGCGTTCATATGAAGTGCTTTTGACTGTGGTTTCTGTTTATCCTGCAGACAGTGTATGGCAGAGACATTTACTTCCAGTGCCATGATCAAACTCTGCATTAGAGGCCAGGGCAGATTCAGCAAAAAAAGAACTGATACTGATTTATACTAGGTCAATATTTGGCTCAGGATTTATCTATAGGGAAAAGCTGAAGTTAACACAAACATTAGAAACAGATATATATTGAAGTGTTTTATTTCATTTGATAACTAGTTTGTTTAGATAAACAATTATTTTATTTAGGCTGAATTTCCTCTGACACACTATGGGGACTTTATTGAGGACCAACAATAGCAGAGTGTCTACTTCACAGAAGAAACAGAAAGACACCTAGCAAAGGTGATCCATAGCTTTGAAGAACTTTGTTGCTTTCCTAAAGTACTTGTCTGCTTGAAAAGCCTCAGCTATGGCTGAGGAAATAGGTGTCTGAGGCTCACCTATTTCCTCAATGAAAATCCTCTGCATCCTGCACATTGTGAACAATGTTGGCCTCTCATCCTGCGGCAGAAGCATCAAAATCAGACCAAGAATGTATTCTTTGAAGTGACACAAGAAAAAATATTTCTATGGGAAATTTCTTTATCGTTGACAAAATATTTATCTGAATTTCCTCAAACTACCTGTTGGCTAAAGTACCACTGGTCTAGAAGGTATTCCAGCTGAAGAGCTCTTAAACTTTTTCAGCAGCACATCTGTTAGCTTTTTGGCCTGGTTCTTCCAACATTTGCAAACAGTCCTTGCTCTTGTTAAAGACTGTTATCAGAACCCATCAAAAATGACTGCATATGTTAGCCCTTGGCTGGGTAACATTACAGCTCAACTCTATTACGGGAATTCACTGTAAAAGCTGACTGCTCTTTGTTAAGTAAATACAATAAGCAGAATAAAAGATTGCCTGAAGAAAACCTTTTTCCATCCAGAAACCTTTCAGCCCAGACTAATATATAATTAGAGCACAAATTAGCCTCCTTCAATTGCCATTTCATTATGGGATTGCAGTGATGTCAGGAACCAAAAGAACGAAGCTATTTATGAATGCTGTAGCCAGAAGATTTTCCTAAATGAATCCTTTGACACTTTTTTGCTAAGGCATTGCTCACTGAAAAATGTGGTGTCTCTGAACGACATCTCACTGTGTGTGAGACTGTTGGGGTGTGATAATGATAAAGGCTGGTATTCACTCCTAACTTCCTCAGCTGGTTTCTTTGATTGAAGTGAAAAGAGTGTAGGCATTTGGGACCTAATCCAAGGGCTGCATTTGGTAAGGGAAATGCTTCAGATGATAGACTGAGGATCAGGGCAGCCCTTGGCTGTAGTACCAGCAGTGACTGTTGTGTCTGGGTACTGAGATCCTAAAGTGTGTGTACTCCACCCGTGCCTGACTGCTGACAGCTGTCAGACCTTCAGGATTAACCCTCAAGACACTGATGTCGCATACAAACCTAAATCTTTGCAGAGAAAATATTCTCACTTCTCACAGAAAGGTAACCCATTAACCAAACAATATGGAAGTGTTTTCTTGCTGCAGTGGCTAATGCTTACTCCTGCCACCAATCAAAATGCAAATCCATTTAGTTTTATACTATACTATTGTTAGGTAAAGGGATATTTTATGATGTAATTTTGTGTAATTGATAGGTGAAATTTACAATGTGGGTTTAAAATTCATGTTTATTTTGTGTTAAAGGACACTTTAACCATCTTAGGCTTTTGTTGGTACTGTTTTCCACCTATCCCCCAGGCCCTTGCTGGCGACTTCACTTTGTGTGGCAGAGAAACAGGATGTAAAATTTGCTGCATGCTTAGAGCAGCAATGGATGGGTTTGTGTCACCCAAACAGAGGCAGATCCTAATAACAGGATATACTTCTATCAATACAAATGATAGATTATAATTCAATATGTTGATCCATTGGCTAAGCAAGGGAACATTTAGAGTGTGTCAGGGAGGAGGAGGAGGGCAGGGTTTTGAGTAAGGGCTGTAAAAAGAGAAAAGCTGTGGTATACACACTGCACAGATGAATTATTGACCCAGCGAAGGAGGAAAAGAAAAATGACAGCATAATTAAATGAAGGTGTTTACTAGGAAATAGTCAGGTTAGCTTTAAAATTATTGTTATTATTGTGCACTTCCATCTTTTGCACATTATTGCCTGTTGATGTACAGACCATGAGGCACTTCAGCTTTATTACCAATGGTGAAATTCAGTGTTAATTGTCAAGATTAGGAGAGTTGTGTATTCACACTTTATGGTCCCTGTGTAAGTTAATACCCATCATAATTAGCCTTGTTTCCAGCAGTTTGATGAAATCTTATGAACAAGAATAAAGGACAAGATTGGATTTGAAAAAATCAGAGAGAAATACCATTAAAGCCTCCTTCTCTCACTCTCTTTTCCTTNTTTTTTTTTTTTTACTTTATAATTGTAAATATTTTCTGTATTCATCTGAGGAAGTTAAGTGGAAAAAAAAGACATTTCAAAAACCATTTTCTGCAGAAATGCAGAATATATTACCCTATGTTTATGAGAAGTAATACATGAAGGTATTATTGCTGGCATTACAGTTGTACCCAAAGCCTCTGATGCCATGAAGAAGAGATTTCATAAGGGCCTACATGGACACAAAGAAAGCTTTATTTACAATGGATATTGAGAGACAAAGAACAGGTATAGTGGAATTTATCTCTAGCTGCCCTGGAACACTATTGCAAGATGATAGCATCACATTTTGTAGTGCATTCATGATCAAAACAGTCTTCCAAGTGGAAATCTGCTCCAGTACTCTAAGCACAAAACCATTTCTTCTGAAGAGAAGCCTGTTATAGGAAGGAAACTTCACTCTTCTGTTTTGGGATGGAAAAGGATTTTAGTTCACTCTCCCAAGGATATATTTTCCAGCAACAGCAAATAGTTAGCATAGAATCATGAACAGTGTTTTTACAGTAGCCATAAAAATAATTTAAATAAAAACCCCCATGGAACAAGATATGTGTTGCATGAAATACAGCAAATGCTTTAGTACAAACGATGCAGCAAAGCCTAGCACGTAAGGCAGGCAAGTTTCCACTAAAACCTGCTTTTTTGTGAAGTTGCTCTTGCCCTGGGGATGCAGCCAGAAGGCTGGCCAGAGTTCCTGTAAATACACTTTTATTGTGAAACAAGAATGCACATATACAGCTATAAACACATTCGTGCCCTTCATACCTATCAGTACTTGAAGGGCACCAGACAATACTGCTTGATCATCAACTCTGTGGAAGTTCTTTCACTCTCAATCACCAGAATAAAAGCAACAGCAACAGCAGGAGCTCCACACTTTTAAAAATCAGCCCTTATACATGTTAGACAAATTGTTTAGCTTTGAGAAGAGCAGACTGAGTGGGGTCATAACAGCAGCCTGCAAGCAGATAAAAAGCTGCTGCATGGAAGAAAGGAGCAAACTGTGTTCCATGTGCATTAACACAACTAGAAGTAATGGACTTAAATTGCACAAAGGAAAATTCACTTTAGACATTAAAAACGCCTTCCTAACAGCAGGGATAGTGGAGTGCTGGGATAGCTTGTCTGGTGGGAAGGTGCTGAAGGGCTGTAGGGAGACACTTGGAATCTGCAGGGGGTTACACTTCCTTTATAGAAAGGGCCCATCCTTTATACTCTTCCATCTCTACAGGCTCCAGCAGAAAAACTTGCTCTGTCCATGAGATCCTGCAGCAGGTTCTAGCTCAGACTTGGAAAAGTGAGTAGTATTTGCTGGTATTTGCTATCTCTGAGCAGAAGTTTGTGGCATGCTCTTTTGCTTGGCAGATAATGAGCACTATTAATAATTGTTTTTCAAAAATGCAACTTTCAAACACAAGAAGGATTAGACAGATGGATACCAGTGCTTCGCCAGATCAGCATTAACAATGTTTTACTGAATTAGTTTCATTCTCATATTTAAATTGATTACCATAAGCTACTTTACTTGTCAGAGGTTTCTTCAACAGTATTCTTTTAAAAACACAATGTAGACATTATAAACCAGTCCTAAGTAATTCATTTGGTTTGTGTGGAGTAGGAAATTACTCAGGAAGGGACAAATATGATGCAATAGTATAAACTCATCTGGAAAATCTCCTGAAAAAACCTTATTTTTTATTTCTCTAAAGCAGTATTTGCAGCTACTTGAATAGTTACATTTTTACAGTTGTGTTTAGCCTTGATTTATTTTGAAAGGGAGGGGGGATACAGGGAAAAGAGAGCCTGCACATCAAGAGATGATTCTTTATCTTCCTTCCCATATCTTAGTCAGTTCAGGCTTGGGCTGACACTGACTGACAGGGTGAAGAGATTATTAATGCAGAAGAAAAATATGGCACATCTGTGGGGAAAATAACAATGTCTTTAAACCACAGCACTTACTGGGAAGGCTCACAGCCTTCTAAATTATGGCTTGTATGGCCACCATGCTGCATTACTTAATTTAAGCAGCCAGTTTCTAGATAGGGATTTACTTGCATGATGTCAGAATCAGCCCTTACAGCTGAGTTTGAGAAACAGCTGTTGAATCAAAAGTTTCTGAGTGTGCAGGGCTTAGCAGCATTGCCCAAGTGCTTTTTGCTTCACCAGCAAGAAGGCAGGCTCTGTGTGATGATTTTATATCCACACTGACAAAGCTGTGCTGGGGTCCCATGAATTACCACCACAGTTCCACTGGGGCTGGGAAGGTCTCTGTCCATCCCCTCCAGTCATGTTTAAGTTGGAAGTGTGGCTGCCCTAAACTCCTTCAGAGGGCTATGTTTCTGTAGACAGAGCAGCTTTGGCTGCTGCAGGAGCTCCAGTTTTGTGCCTTGCATGGGATAATTTCAAGCCTGCATATATTTGCACGGGGCTATTGGCACATACCCATTCCTGCTTCATTTGTGTTTTCTTCTCTCAGTCCTACACTGTGAGGTCTTAAATTGGAGCTGTGCTGACATCATGGACCCTTGAGAGCCATCAGTCAATGCATTTGGAAGAGCACACCTGGCTGAGCAGTTCAAGGGGAAAAAAAGAGCCTTTGAAATGGAGAATATGAAAGGGTTAAAATACATGGGACTGTTCCTGTCTGTAGCTGTGATGCTTGGCATCCCTGACAGCATGGTCTTT
The DNA here is from genome assembly GCA_013397195.1 of Hylia prasina. Classification (NCBI taxonomy): domain Eukaryota; kingdom Metazoa; phylum Chordata; class Aves; order Passeriformes; family Sylviidae; genus Hylia; species Hylia prasina. Next base: position 407,824 of record VYXD01008114.1, on the reverse strand, counting down.
GAGGTGGGCAGTTACTAAAGGTCTGCTTTTTATAATTGGTTTTCAATCCAGAGCATTTGCTGGGATATCCCACCCTGGCCCACGTGGGAACTGTTAAGGAAAGCTTTCCTTGGAGGTAGCAGAGGAATATGCAGAGAGAAAAACCTTCTGCTTGAATATGATTTTTGACTGGAACAATTTTCTTAAAAACAGGGACAAAAGGGACTATTCAGAATAAAGAATTTAGGTTTTTAAAAGAAAAAAAATGTATTCAGCATTAGTGCTTTTGTTCTCTGCTTCAGCAAGGACCTGAAACGAAGATGTAAAATATCAGAGCACATTGTTTTTAGTCTGATAACTAAAGGAGAGACAAAACCAGGGAACATTTTGGTAGTCAGTATTTCAGGCAAAAGTTTTCAGCTGCTCAAAGCAGGTTGTGCCTTGAGTTAGAAGTCAGAGGTGTGAACCTGGAGCCATGAAATCTTCCTCTGAAACAGGGCAACAAGCTGCTCGGTATGATGCAGCACCCAGGCACAGAAGCACCTGCTTCTGTGCCTTGCCAGGAAGTTGATCATGGCTTGCCAGGTGCAGGGGTCTTCTGTAAATAGATCTACTTGCTGCCTGTATATTTTTAATGTAGTTCTTGGAGCAGAGAATATCTTTTTGCTCTATTCTTGTTCAGTGCTTAGCAAAATGGGATCTGTGTCCAAGATAAGAGCTCTGAAATGCAATTATAGTAAGTTGCAATAACAGTTTATGGTATTATGATACTGCAGAGAACATTGAATGTGAAACATTGGTTAGCTCAGGGGCCTGGCAGCTGGACTAATCCTCTGTGCATCCTGTCCCAGCTGTCTACTGACCCAGAACTGCTACCCTTGGAAAGCTTTTGGGCAAGCTGTGTGAAATGTTTTATCAGGGCCAATCCAACACCTAACAGGCAGTGGCAGGTCCATGCCCTGTGCTCTGACCCCTCTGCAACCCTGCATCCCACCAGTGTCTCCACACATGGCTGCACTCATTTACTCTGAGGATAAAGAAACTTCTGGCTTATCACTTAGGAAGCAGAAAGGACAAGCAAAAACCCTGTGCATGTGATTTGTATGGATTCATTCAATATGAGCTGAGATACACAGGGATATGTTTAATTGATCACATCATGCATTAGGACGTAATTTCTTTCTACATTGGCATGTCCTGCAGTTCTCCTGCATTTCTGGAATGGAGACAGTGGGGTTTAGCTGCAGATTTATCACATGAATTCAAGTAGGACTTGCATAGACAAATCTCAGGGGCTGTACTTTGGTGTTCTGTACCAGCCCACTCTAAGCTCCTTCACCATGAAAGACCTCTAGGGAATGAAACGTGTTGTGAAATATTAGTTTCTTATTACTTCCAGTAAAGAGCAAAGTAAGTAAAAACGCAAGGTGGCTGATGGATTTTTTATGAGAAAGACAATGTGTCTGTGTTTTGTTCTGTGTTAGATTCCTTGGAAATCAATTTGAAATCTAGTTCAGTCTAGTAAAATTAGATCTAAAACTATTTAATTTTGTTGCAAGAGTATTTCTGTCTCCTGATGCCTTGCTTGAGGATACATAGAGATAAAAACTCTTGAGTTATTATCAGTTTATGTGTATCTGTCTGCCTGTGGAGTGTACTATATTATGTATTTCTAAGTGATCTGGCAGTGGCTTGGAGATGGCAGTTTAAAATCCACATCTTAGCAAGCTTCTTATGCTATTTGAACATTCATTTTGGAAATATTTTTATTTTGAACTCTATAAACTGTGACAGGCTTTTATTTCCCATTTTTTTATCCCTATTTTTTGGGATGTCATCACTTTAGAAAACAGGAGAAGCACAGAGAAAATAATGGCATGAAACCCACCAGTTCCCAACATGTGCTGGATAGAGATAAAAGAAGACCACAAAAATAGCCAGTGGATTTATTAAGCATACAATAAATCAGTGTGATTAACTATGACTACTTGATTTTATGCCAAACAGTATTATCAAACAGTATTATCAAAGAGAAAAGCCTTCAGTCATATGAGTAACTAGTCTGGCCAGTATTAGGTGAATGGGTTAGTTTCTTACCAGCCTGTGTCTGCGTACAGATCTGCACTACTTAAGGAGACTTGCTAAGCTGGAATAGAAAACTATATGAAAATTCTTGATTTGGGTTAAGAGAGGTTCGCCCATCAATAATTTTAAACTGTCAACTAAATTATGATTATGAGAAACATGAGTGGTCTAACCCAAGGTAAGAGTACCAGAGTTAGTAAAGGTATTTAAAAGGATGCCTGGTGCCAGTGGAGCTGAGGGCTGGGGAGCAAAGCAGGCAGTAGTGCAGACTAAGGCTCAGCACTGTGCAAGCAGAAGGACACAAAGGAGGATACGAAGCTTTGTGCTGCACTACCTGATTTTGAAGGGTTTTGCCACCTTCTGAAACCAGCAGTCCACTCAGGTAGATAAATTCTAAGGTGGGGTTGAGCTATTAACACCAAGTTTCAGTTTTCCAAACTCTATCTCCAAGTTCAGCCATTATCTGCTGTAAGAAAGGCTGAACAACCCTAGGAAGGATGGACACGTACAAATAGATGCCAATGAGATAAACACAGTAAAGCCCTCCCAGCAGGTGCCTGTTGATTTTACCTGGGACCTGCACTATTGATTTAGGCTAAAAAACCAAATTGTAGATTCTCAAAGTTAGGAGACATGATTTCTACGCTACCCTTCTGGGAAATCCTGGCCTGTGTTCTGGTGGGTGTTACCATGGCCTGTGGCTGGATTACAAGGTGCAGAGGGGGATGCTCTGCTTCCCTGAGCAATGCAGCCCCTGCAAGAAGGATTTTCTATTGACATGTTTTCTTGGTATTTTCAGTGCTTGATCTACCATAGGTTTGGGTAATGAACTGAATGGTATGTTAGTGAAAGGGGGATTAAAACTCCTTTATGTCTGCAGAGCTCCCACTTAAGGCACTCAAAGAACCACAAACACCACGAGTTACTACATGGAGAAGCTGTGAAGATATTTGTATAGGTGCAATATGGATGAACAGCCAAGTGTTTCTTTTATACTCTGGAAAATGATAGTTTCACTGTAAAGTGGGTCACGCAACATGGGCATAGCAATGTGCTTCACATCAACACAAACAGATCTTTTAGTTCTTTTAAAGTTTCACTTGCTGATCTACAGTTAAGCCCACAAATGCAGATGCAGATAGAGCTGTCCATCTCCTTTCCAAAACTGACTATGGGACTGATGTGGAACAGGCCTAGCTGAGTGCAGACACTGCCTGTGAGCACTCCTCTGTGAGCTGTAACTCCCTCCCTCCCAAACTGAGTACCTGCTAAAACATTAGGGAGTGAATGGCCTGCATCAGAAAGCTCCAGCTGGCAATTAGTGATGAAAGGCTTTTTAAAATCTCCTCTCTGTTCATCTGCTGTAAGCAGCCAAGTATGACCTCTCCCTCTTGTACTTCCATAATAATAATGCATACTTAACCTGATTCCTGCCCTGATTTATCCTTGGTAGCACGAGGCAGTCTTGTGTTAACTAATCTGTCTGTGGACAGAAAGTTAAAGGCATTACTGTTACAATTTAGGGTGATATAAGAGGTCTGAGACTTGCAGGGCTTTCTCAGGCAAGATGCTACTGAGAGAAGTCAGGCCTGCTAACTGAGCCAGTTATTTAAGTATTTAGGTATTTAAATTCTCATTTGACCCCCTGGGAGCTGAGACAGCTAAAAGGAGTTAGGGTCCTGGGTCTGTCCTGGGCGTTGCTGGTATTACAGTGCCTTTGACTAAAAAGCAACTCCTCCAGTTTCACCTGTTAAGGCATGAGCCTTCAGTATTTATTAAACTTTCCATCACAGCTTGTAGAGAGTCTTAAAGTCTCAGGTTCATCACTGCTACTTTGTTAGTATTTTCTTTTTACTTTTTCAGTCTTTATTCAATCCTAGGATAAATGGCTTCAAATTTTTTCCTCGGTTAAGAGCGGTGACAAAGGAAGAGTTTGCTAAGGATTTACAAAGAAGGCCAAATTTTCAGAGTGATGCAAAGGGAACTTGACACCTGACTCCCATCAACAATAATAATGGGAGTTGTGCATCTAACTCTTTCTGCATTGTGCTGACATTGTACCCTTGAATGTTAGTACAGTTCAATAATTCTCCAAAGATGAGGCAGCTTATTTTCTCTGCCATTGCTGCTTTGCTGGCATTTTTATGGCATTCCCAGAAGTACTACCTGTCAGAGTTAGTAGTTCCAAGGATGGCATTGCTTTGGGGTGATTGAGGATTGATGTAATTAAAGAGAAGGCAGTCTACTGCTTGCCCGTGGGTATTTTATATTAAGCATTTCACTACACAGCTACGATTGATGATTTAAATGATGACAAAGTTGGGCTGTTCTGTATGGGCAACAGTGATTCAAACCATGAATTCAGGGATGTGCATCCTCTATATTTTATGCTCAAAATTCTGAGAGTGATGCAGAAACAGAGCTTTCTAGGAAAACTGCAAACTCCTCACCAGCCATTTAGCAAAGGTAGGTGAATGGCAGGGAGTTTGGAACAAGGTGACCTTTAACGTCCCTTCCCAACAAAAACCATTACATGAATAACACCACTTGCAGCATCTTGCCTCAGGAAGAGATAGTCCCCAGCCACATCTAGGGACAAATAAAATAATTATTTGGGAATAATCTGGAAAAGAATAGGGAAAAGAAAATATAATATTACGTCATTAAATAAATCCCCTGGTGCAGTTGCTGTTGCCTTAAGTGGGATTATCTGATTAAATCTACACATGCTTCTGTGCATATCAGCATCTGGAGCAGGCACTGTAGGCTTTCTTGAGTAGTCAGTGAAGACATAGTCAACATAGCCTATGGCAGTAAAAGGCATTAATTTCCTCCTAAGGTAAGTATGTGTTAGTTCTGCTCTGTAACTTGAAAAATATTAAAAACCACATGAAATATCAAACATATTATTATCTCAGTGTTTACCCCTTATCAAAATGATGAAGTGTTAAAATCCAACAGGAAGTCTGCTCTTTAATACTGCAGACAGAGTTTGCTAAGGGTAGTCTGGGAACATAAACCAGCTCTTTGTGCAGAAAGAAGAGGAATCTGTTGCTTCTCTTCCCTGCTATAATGTCCATAAAATCCAATTACATTTATAACTTTGCATTAAATTAAATATGTTATTTTACACAAGCACTTAAAAAGTCTACTAAATATCCAGTAACAGTTTTCTTTATTCCCTTGTTAGCAGCTGCCATGGCACCAGGACTGCACAAGAATGAAAGTGATTTAGTGCATTGATTTGCAGTTGGCACGGCCCTCTGTTCTCAAACAGAACTGATTAGCTTAGCAGGAAAGTGCCTTTTACTTTTTATTGTGTTTCTTTCCTTCTCATCTCCCTTCAGTGGCTGCCAAGAGGAACAGAAGAGCTGTAACCTCCTGAGCAGGTTTCTTACTTTCTTCAGCTCCAAATTCTGCAATTCGGGGGACTAATTCGTCTGGATAGTGTTGTAGCATCAATATAGATTCCAGGGTTACTGCTTTGGTGTACTGAAAGCAGGTCCCACTGAGCTCTTTCAGCCTCTTTCTACACAAAATTAACCCTGACTATGAGAATCCCTTATGTGTCCAAAAGTTCCATCTAAACCAGGATTTTAGATGGGTTTTCACCATTTACTGGTAAAGCTAATAAGACAGCAAGGCAAAATGTCTAGCTGGGAAGGTTTTTCTTGAGTATCTCACTGTTGCTTCATAAACTGACTGTAGGGCTTGTCCTCTAATACATAACATTTGAAGGACTGTGCTCACACTTCTGCACCTCTGATCTTCCATGTATTGAAGCTCCTGGGGAAACTCTTGATTCCCCAGTTAAAAGTAAAGATCTGCTGCAGCGCAGAATGACCAGCAGCTGCAATAAAACAGTGGGGGTCATTGAATTAGCAATTATTTTCCCTTGAAGACCAATTCATGGCAAAAGTTCAGTTTGCTTCAGCTAAGACTCCATCATTTCAGGGGTCAGATCCTCAGCTGGAGTGAGTGCCTGTGGCTTTACTGAACTCCATGAACATACATGGAGTCATGCCAGCTGAGGTCAGTGGAATAACAGTTTCAAACCAGTTAAGGTTCTGATCCCATAAACTTGTCATGACTATTCAGTCTCATTAGTCCTTCGTAGTTCTGTCTCAAACTTGTCAAAAATTCAATGATGCCAAATCTTCTTAGGGGTGTTAGTTATTTCCAAGTCTGTTTCTACCAAGAAATAATAAGAGAGAAATCCAAAAGGAAAGGGTGGGAGGCTGAAAACCTGGTTCAGAGTTATTTCTGGAAACAAAGATTAAAAGATGAAGAGGGGAGGGAGAATCTCCTTCTTACTTTCTAGCTGAAATCCACTCTATAATATTAATCCTTTTGGACTCTTTACAGTTAGTAGAGATGAAGAGGCTAATCTCTGTCTCTTCTACACTGGAGGCTCCATTAGTTCTACTAAATAGCTAGTGCAGCACCAGAGAAAGAAGTACATATGCATTTACCTCCCTTCTCCTTTGATCTCAGCAAGAGATTATAAAGCAGCTCCCATATTCTGTTCTTTCATTTTAAAATGCAAAGCAATCCGTAACTTTCTTCCCTCTGGCACAGGAAATCCTGGTGAGGAGAGGGGCCCTTTACTAGCAAATGTATAGCTCACATTTTCAAATGTATCTAACTCCATTAGTCATGTGAATTCAGTCTCTTTTATTCCCTCCTATGAACCATCTTTCCTCCTTCCACAACAACAAAGAAAATCCTCTTTTCTGGTAAAGCAGGAGTTATTTGAACTTCACTGATTCAAAAGACTGCAGTATCTGCCATAGGTAATGAACTCCTGGCAAACCAGGGGTGTGCTGACAGGGCAACATGACCATAGTCCTCTCCTAAACCACCAGAAAATACAAGATACCTTTTTGCAGGACTTAAAAGTACTCTCTGTCAGCAGCAAAACCTTACTCTCTTGGTATATAATTTGTTTTGTCACTAGTGGCAAACTTTAATAATAATGAGTTGAGTTTTAGGATAAAATGACTCTCATGCCTTAAACTCCATTGATTGTAAAGGTATGTGTGCCTGGCTCAGATATAGAAGTAAACATTTGGTCAGGTAAAACCAACGTCATACATGTGGTCATCCTCAGCTCTCTCACACTTACATCTGTGAAATGTCCTCCTTGGCTGTCTTCTGGGTTTTCCTCCTGTGAAAACTCAGACACAAGGTGATAATGGCACCAGCGTGTAGGCAAAACATGATGTCAGAAAGGGTCTGAGGGTCATACCTACAGCTGGATGGCATAGAAATATAGATAGAGGCATACACTTGTGGCCTCCAAAGTGGATCCTGTAACCCTGTATCAGGGCCTAAAAGAATTACTTAGGTTTGGAGAACATCTAGCATCAGAAGCCTCAAAAAGGGACACACAGGTGACAGCCTTCTTACTGTGGTTTTCATGAACATATTCAGTAGTAAACACTGAAGATTAGAGTATATCCAAAATCTACCCCCTCCAGGGCTTAGACAAATTGCTTGTGGTTACTGGGAGGGACCCCTTCAGTTTGGGAATTTTTCCTGAGCACTGATGTCCAAGCCCTGTCTTTCAAATTGGTGGGAAATAGGAGCAAGAATCACAGTCTTTTAAAATGGGGTAGCTGTTGGTGACAGTGAGGGTAGACCCTTGCACCCAGTCACAGTCACTGCATTTATCCAGAGCAGAACTTTGTCTGGACTAAGGGCCTTGGAAAGGCTGTGGGCACGGTGGGGGAGCCCATCAGTGCCCTCAGAGACCACAGTCAGCACACTGTTAGCACAGTCTGGCTACCTGTACATGCAATTCCATTTTTATGTATATTTTAATGCTGTTCTACACACATTTTAACTTTCAAATTTGACTAGCAGGTTTTTAATATAGGAAAAAGCAATAACATATTTACCAGCAATCCTGGTCTTCCCCACTGCCACTGGAAGGCACTAATCCATTCAAAATACCAGCATCAAACACACACTTAAGGACCATGCTCTATAAGGCCTTGCTTGGCTCCCAAGCCTTTTGATTAAAATATGCTGGGTTTGATCCACAGCAGAGACTCTGAACTGCCACCACTTGGCTTCCCTGTGACCACCCAGCAGCCACCCCCACTGGCACTGGATCCCTGTCCTGAGCACAGCCCTTGGCTGGTGGGTGGCAGTGAATGGGCCCCCAAGGAGCTGGCAGGTGCCAGGGAAGGGCTCATGCTGCCATGGGGCTCATCTGAGAAGCCCTGATGGGCCAGCCTGTGGCCTCATGTCCTGCAGGTGGATGGCTCTTTGTTGTGCTGCTATACTTAAATGCTGGGCCAGTGTAGCAAAACAATACTTCTAACCTCAGTCTTCACTGTTAGGAACGGGCTGTGCTCTGATTTGTTCAGTTTGGTTGTATTGTTCAAATGCAGAATCTGGGACAGGGGAATATATTTGGGGGTCACATCTGAAGTGCCATGGCTAAAGACCAAGGTATTACACCCATATATATTAACTTTTCCAAGGCATTTGATTGTCCAAGACTATTCAGAATGTCCAGGAGCATTTGAGCTAAGAAAATGGAAGCACTTTGGCCTTGGCTGAGCTTCAACAGATAGATTTGCTTCATATTTGTTAACATAAATGACCATGATAGAGAGAGGGAGAAAGAAAAGGCGACAATTTGTCTCCAGAAGTAGCCACACAGTAAATCTCCAGTGAAGAGTTTTATGGGAAAAGGTCAATTTCCACTCTTCTGCTTCCAGACCTTACAGATGGTTATCAGGACAAAGGTAATTATCTAATGCTGGTGATTTAAATACAAACAATACAATCATTCATTTCCTTGGCCCTGAGTGACAAAATTTCAGAGTGCAATGTGACCTCTGCCACTTCCACAAATGACTTACTAGCAAGAACTGAACTTCTTCAATTCAAAAGGAAATGGAGAAAACCAAATCCATATCTTCCCACCCCAAGGGGACAAGAAGATCATAAAGTCATGTTCCATATGGCCCTGACACTGTCAGGTGGTTTGGGCAGTAGATTGAGGTCTGTGTCACTGTTACGTGTAGACCTCAAGATCTGTCTAGCTCATGTCTACTGCTGAAAGAGCAATTTGTATCTAATTTGTTCAGTAGTTTTTCTGTTTGTATCAGACTTTGATTTTTCCAAATATACTTGTCAGTAGAATTTGCTCAAATGCTCTTTGCAAACATATTTTAGCCTATGCAAACTATTTGTTTTGACTGCTCACTATGCGTACTGTGTAACCAGCCACCTAAGGCAAACTGCAGTTCTCCACTGGTTTTGCAGATGACTGATCCCTGAAGTGCCCTGAACTCCTTTTGCAAATCTCTGCTGTAATCTGTCTCCAGTCACTCAATAAGGTCACCAAAAGCTATTTTTCAGTCACATAACGAGCGCCACTATCTCTTGTCTCTTAACAGATATGCTTAGTGTCCTTACAGAAATGAAAACAGTGATGGAAGTGATTTACACACAACAAAATGAGTTGGAAAAGGAACACTTTCATGATTGTTTTTAGCCCAGATATATTTAAAATGTAAAACTTCCAAATCTCTTGACAAACTAATAAAAAATGCAAATGATTGCTTGCAGAATTCTTCATTGAAAATAAGCACAATAAAACTTCTAACACAGATATATCTTTGTGTGCCATATCACTCATCAGGCTGCTGCTGAAGAGGCCTGGAGGTCTGGACTGCACAACTACACCCAGAGTTTGAATCCATTGGGTAAGTAATAGCAATATCCCATTTTTTAACCCTGCAAAATGGGATGTGATTGTTGCCCCTGATGAACGGCAGTGGACATGCTTTCCTAGAGAATAAACCCAGAGAGCCTTGCAAGACTATATCACAATCTCTCGACTGCCCCTGAGCCTTTCATGTGGCCAGCTTGATGCTTAGCACAGTAATGGCTGAGGTTAGATGAGATGAACCCCACTCTGACTGTTTTGACTTGTAACAACTCCCAGCGCCGGGCTGATGAAAGCCTCACGCGTTACTACAGAGGTGGCACGGCGTTTATCTGCAGACACCCCTATGGAACAAGCCTGTTGTTTTTATGGATTTCAGGAATGAACTGCAGAGGAAATCTGAGTGCTAATGACACATCTGTGGGCAAAGGTGCCATAGCCCTCAGAGTGCAACAGAACAGAATTCCCAAATGTGCGTCACTTGCAACAGCCTCATCAGCTCAGTGAAGTCCCAGGCACCTCTTGGGGCCATGTTTATTTCTGACAACCTGGTTAGAAACATATGTTATGGATCAGAGTATTTTGCATTTTTTAATGGCCAGGCTGGGGTGACATGAAAAGGCTTCCACCCTCTTGCAAATGTCAAAATCTGACTCAGACTGGACATAACACAAAGCACCTTGTCATGACTCCTTGTAGGAACACCACTTCATGTGGCAAAACTAAACTAAAATAAAGATATGTGACCTGAAATAGGTAGCATGTATTTTTGTAGAGGAAGGTCATTCCTTGCTGTTATTTTGAGTACTCTGCTGACAGAGGCTTTTCTGTATCATTCTAATTTCAATGCTTCTATCTATAGCTCTTTGTGTAGATTTGTCCTTTCAATGTGCACTGTTGTCAATGGAAAGATACTGTAAACTGGTTTTCAAGGTGTGACTCAGAAAAAGCTGGCAAAAAGACACTCTGAAATTTTCAAAACCATGTTGTGCATATCTTCAGTTTGAATGGATATGCATGCAATCCTCTAGTTTGGCAAATCTCATCCATAAACTGCCTCTCACCTTCAAAACAGAGTCAATGTCATCCAAAAAGGTTCTAGCACATGACAACAATGATTCCTAACTCTTGAGGACAGCCTTGCATCTCTGTTATGGCTGCTGTCTATGAGTGAATGTGCATACACATCACATCAAGTTTGCATACATACAGACATACATCTACAGGAACCTTTGTGATTTTCCAAACACAGGCACCAAATTTGTCAGTCAGAGCCTCCAAGCACCTAAACACATAGAGGAGACACCTACACCTCAGAGTTCTTGGCATCCAGCTAAGACACTCATGAAACAGGGTTCCCCATGTCCAAGAGAAAATCTTCATATAAGGCTTAGAAGACTCACAGGTTTTTTAAATCATTATGGTGAGGATTGTAGAAAAGAAATCAAGGACAGAGATCTGGAGGGAAGTAGATCTAGATCAATAGTGGTTTTATAAGGAGTAGCACAGAATATATGTTTAGAAAGAAATCCCATTATGATTTAAGATGCACAACTAACCCAGATATTGCCTATAAGCCCATCTAAAGAATAGGATTTATTGGCTCACAAGGATGATTTTCTTTTTGCAGGTCTGCTCTACACTATTACTGAAAGAGCAAAAAATATCATAACTTCTCCCAAAACAATTTAGAGCAAGAAAAGGAAGGCTTCCTTCCATCCTTCCCTATTTCTTACTGCTGCCCTGTTCTGACAGGTTGTTCAGAAGGACGATGGGGATTCACTGTTTGCTCTGTGGCACACAAAAAAGCATTAAAATAAAAAATCTTCATGTAAATAATTGCATCAATTTTGCAATCAACCAGAAAACAAACAAAATCCAGTGAGGCCAACACTGAATGTACTAATCTTGCCAATGCTCTGTATAATTAAAACAATTTCACCTTGAAATCTGGCATTCATTATAATATGGAGCACCTCCAGGCTTTAGCATTTTAGTTTGTTTTTATGGACCTAGCTATAACAGAGGTTTTACATGAAATATATTCTAGTCTTTTTGCTTCCGATACATTTAGCAATTATTTTATGCTGTCTATTTGTTACATATTAGTTGTCTCTTGTTTCTGTTGCTGCACCTGTATGACTTAGGAAACACCTCAATGCATCTCACTTGGCAGCAAAATTCATCACAGAGTCACTGATACCAGCATACTAACAAAACCCAAGTAAATCCCAAAATTGTGTTTGCATTCCACGAACACAGCACTGAAGAGGTTTGCTGCTGTTGTCCTCCAGGCAGTGATAGAACAAAATTTTAAAAACGGGTTTCAATCTCAACACTACCATTTCAGATTTCCCACCTTCATACAAGGGCTCAGTTTACAGGAAGTGTCTGACAATATTCTGAAAAATCGTTGATTTTTTTCTGGAAATGGATTTACACAAACTAAAATGGAAGCACCAAAACTTACATGCAAACCTCTCATCTTTGCCCTTAACTTCAACATAAGAAATGGATCTCAACTTGAAACTTCAGGAAAATGCAGACCTTATTTTAAACTTTAGACCTTACACCTGTTTAATTTGGGCTTCTTAGTCAAAATCTACTCTGGTTCTAGTGCCAGTCTGATTCCTCACTTAAATTTAAGTCTTGCCATTTGGGCCTAGCTTTAATTGAAATACTGAAGATTTATTCAGTTGCCTTCCTTATTCTAGCATCAAGCAGTTTCAGTTGAAGAGATTTGTACTTGAAATGCATCAGTTCAGCATTGGTACTGTTAAATTAGTGGTGATATATACGTGTTTGTGGGCACAGTGACCTTTATTAGCTCCTCATTATGTTTGAAAATATTTCTTGTTACCTGACTGAATGAATTATGCTGAGCATTGTTATGGCTCAGATAACCTATGGAAACTAGTTATTTTTCATGGTATGTTAAATGTTAAAACTAACAAGCAGTTAGTTAAGCATTACACTGGAGACTATCATCATGTCTTACAACTTGGAACATGCACTTTTAAGACTGTTCAGATTAAAGATGAATCAAAGCACTTCAGCTTCAGGGATAGAACTGGAGGTGTACATCCCTCCAGACAGAACTGGAGTGTAAAATCCAACACAAATTGCTTTTAAAATTTAATAATTCACAAAATCTATGGTTAAGCACAGCCTGGCTGGGATAGATAAGTTAAATAAATACCGCAAAGTCAATTTTTAATAATCTTTGGCATGAAATTTAAGCACAAGAGAAAACATTTCACAATCAAGTCAGAAGCTTTTTGTAAATGATCAAATGAGAATTTTATACCCCCTTACCTACCAATGCAAAATACATCCAGTTTAACCTTTAGTCTTCACAGCACACTCTTAGATTCCTTTGTTTAAATGCCTTTTAATTCTAAGAGAGCTTTTATTGTAACCCTTTTTTAGAACTATTTACAACAACCTCAAAAGCAGATAGATTCTGGAGCCTCTTCTTTGCTGGTGAATTGGTGCATCAAATGCAGTTACAGGAAATAATATAATTAGTTCCTGTGCTAGTCTGGTAACAAGCGGTCTGGTATATTTATCTAATTATTCAGACAACACATTTACAACTGAAGGGATTTTGTTATAAGAGGTTTATAATACTCTGATTTAGGCTGATCTTCAGTCTCTTAATGCCAAGTAAAAACTGGCCTTCAAGCAACATTTTTGTATGATGAAGAATAAAATCCCAGATGGATTATGACAAGTCTGTGTTGTCCTAAAAGAGAAATCAAAATGAAAAGCTGGCAAAATTAAATGGCAAGGATAATATATATACACACACTCATTCGGGGGAGAGAGAAAATGTGAAGATTTGTGCGTATTTTATGCATCTGGAATCAGTATGCTAACATGCTGTTTATGCTAAGAGGTGTGCCATCTGCAAGGAATAAAGAAAAGGGAGAGATTATACTATATTATGGGGAAATCATATTTTGACTTTATTATTATGGCTGTGGCTATTTTATGAAAAGGAGGTGGATTAATGATTGTCTAACCAACCAAAAAAGAAGGAGAAAGCAAAATGAATTTTTCAGAGAATATTTCTCATGCAATAATAAGCGCTTGTGCAACAGAGCAGAAGGAGGAAGGGAGGGCAGTGACAAGAAAGGGAGACTGAGCCTCATGGTAGGAGAGAGGTGAGAGCTGGGGTGTCTGCAGAGCTGAGCATGGCTGCAGAGAGAAGGGTGAATATGTGTCAGCAGCCACAGGCAACATAACCAGAGACAGAAGAGGTCCTCTGATGTTCTGCAAAGTGGATGACAAAGAGCCATAGGACTTGGCTGTGTGTCCCCTAAGCACAGCTGCCTCCTGGGGTGCCTGGGCGTGGGCAGAGGAGAGGCAGGACAAGGGGCTGCTGCACTGCAACCCTCAGTGCTGATCAGAGAGGGGATCCTGAAGCCAGGCCCTCACCTGGGATGGGATGTGGGCCAGGGTGGCTGCATTTTCTCACATCTCCACATGAGGCCCAGGGGACCAGGGCTGGTCAGGACACAGGATGATGACACTGGGAGTCAAAAGTGGGTCTCTGAGTAGTAAGCTGTTAGGAAACTATTTTCTGGTAGGAAACTGTAGGGAAAACACACAGCCTTTCAATTGAAGGTAAAGCAGCTAAAAGCTGGTAAAGCTCAGCCCTACACTGAGGATCTGGACCAGACCTCCTGCTCCTTTTATTTACGCTCTCTCATTATAGATATTTGGCACATGCTATTGCACTTCTTCCCCCGCCGCCCTGCTCCTACTCCAGGCCAGAGGCTTTTTGTTCTGAATGGAAGGACAACCCTCACAAAGGCCCTTTTTCCTGAGAGATATTGGCTTCATTTACAGTGAGCTGGAAATGCATGTGCTGCCATGCCCTGGGCCTTTCAATCACCCGCCAAGAGCACTCACTTTTCATTGTTTCCATTTTAACGCTGCTCTTGCAGCTGCAATTGCAGCCACTTTGAATTAAATCTGGGTTAACAGTCTGAGGACAGATAAGCCCCAAGAGAGGAAATGATGTAAATCCAAATGGCAATTCTTTAACCTATTGCTTATTACGACAGGCTGGAAGCTCTGTGTGCGATTGGAAGCAAAGTGCGTTTTTGCAGTCTATTCTCATTTGCATAAACCTTTCTCTTGGAATTTGCATAATTTTTCAATTAATCACCAGGACAATACTCTAACTCCTGAACATCCCTCTCCCAGGCATTTAAGGTATTCTTGCTAATATAAAAGCTTTAGACAACAATGATGAGGCCAAGACCTGGCGTTTTCTATTTATTTCACACATAAAACCCAGTCCAAATGTTTACTGTACCTTATACTCCACAACAAGTGCATCACTGATTACTGAAAAAGCACAGATGGGATGTAGACAGTTTTTCATTCCTTGTTCCATATGATAGAACTCAACACATCTGGTATGCTATGAAAAGCATCTTTGCACTAATTTGTTTGTCAGTATCTATTGAAAGGACTATCTGTCATCCTGTCGTATTTTGGTTGCCCTGAGATGGCTGAAGACAAGACTAGTCACAAATTGCGACTGCTGGCCACTGGGGAATAACCGGTAGAAACCACCAGCTGTTCCAAGGATCATCAGTGGTGGTTTCTTTTTTTTTGCATTTTGTAAGTGTAAATTTCAGTGCAATCCCTCCTCAGACATTTTGTGTTTGCAAGAAGAAACCAAATCCCTTGAGCAACTGACAGTTTGTTTGTCCTCGCTGTCCGTGTGCACATTTCCAACCTGTTTCTGCAGCTGGCTGAGTTTTCTTTGACTGGACAGGAGTGATGCAGGGGGCAGAAAAAGCACAGGCTGCTGGTGCACATGGGGTGATCTTAACAATCGCCTTTGGATGCTACATCTTTTATGTCAGGAACTGGACCATAAATAGATTGGCTTGTCAGGGAAAAGTAAAGTTCCTAAAGGAACCTTGGTGTTTATATGGGTTAATCAATAAAGGTTGAGAATGTTTTTTCCCTTAGTTCTTCATGCTGATCATCTTCTTGAAAGACAGCCCTGTGATTTATGATTTGTTGTGTTTATTTTACCTCATCTCCTTTCCAATGAATCAAAATGTTGGATGTCATTTCTTTTCCAGTCTTACTGTTGTACTTTCTTATTGTAAATGCTTTATTGCATTAAATTCTGATAGTGGGGCTAATTTAAACCATTTTTCATCAGTCAAGAGCTGTTCTGGCATGAGAGTGCAGATCTGATTGAAGGTGTGAATTTCAGATTCTATTAATGGTTGAGTGATATATATGAAGAACTTCCAGAAATATAAGAAAGCCTATGAAACATAGTAGAAAGTATGTGAGTATGCTCACATTCAATGAGCATATAACATCCTGAAATACTGGACTGAATTGCTTGTAGTTAATTAAGTATTCATGCTTTCTTATAATTAATCTGAATGATCTGCAATATACCAGCATAAATTGCACTTAATGCCAGCTGTTTCAAAATAATGAAAATACTTTTCTACTTAATGACATATAACCCTTTGAAACTGCTGATCTGAGTAACAAGCCATACCTTGTTCCATTAAAGGAACAAACAGCACCTTATCTGTATGAGAACAATAATAACATCATGTGTGTTTCCCAGCTCTTCACAATGCTCTGTGTGCCTAAGCTGAGCTCCAAAGCTTTGAACACGAGTCCCACATGAGTTCTGCCAAAAATTAATACTGTGTTGTGATCCAGAGTACTCTGTAATTGTCCTTATTCTTTCTCTCTGCTAATTACTGAATTACATATGAAAGATTTAAACCAAAATCAGGAGGGTATTGAGTGACAGCTAACAAAACTAAAGATGCATCATGATCCTGGCTATGCCTATTTGCAAGAAGGTCCCCCCACTGTGGCTGAACACTGAATGTATTGGGCCCAGAACTGGCATTTGGATGTGGTGGAAGAGGATGTTCCTCACTCCTGCCAACACCTAGATTACAGCATATGAGAATACTGCCAATGTGTCTTGTGTTCTTAAATAAATTTCATGTCTCTAGGGTATGCCAGACATTTAGCTTGCTATGGAAAAAAACCCTATAAATCAAGCAGGTTTGTAAACCAGAATAGATATGCTGAGGGAATCTTTAAAAATTAAGACAGCCTTTCATGACTGCAAAGCACATTTTGAGCTGAATAATTTGAGGACTAAACAGCCCATAATGTAGCTGGTTTCACATAAAGTATAATTTGATAATGAAGTGTTCTCACACAATTTAGGCTTTTCAGATGGCTGCTTAAACACAGAGGTGTGGCGTGCACTAAATGAGATTATGTTCTAAAAAATGGTTGCAATGAACGTGTAGCTGCTGTGGAGAGCAGTAGTATGGTGATGCACCTTGCATTCATATAAAAATTAATTTCTTGTAACACTCAAAACAACCCAATTGCTTTGACCATTTTCTCTTCCACCCTGACATTAAAACTGAGTGTCTTGCTTTTTGGTCTTGGCTTGAAAATCAGCTTTGTAATGGCAGGATTCACTACAGATTGGATGAGGTTGAAGAGATCTCTGGTGACTGTCCAGCTCAAGCAGGGGCAGGCACAGTGGGCTGCCCAGGACCGTGACCCATTGAGTTTTGGGTATGTCCATGGGTAGAGGCTCCAAAACTAAAGCTGGTTCAAACAGCAGCAGAAGGTGCCCAGAAAAAGCACTGCGGGTCTGAGTCAGAGGTTTTAGCAGACACCTGATAGAGAAGAACTGCAGAAGTATTTTGCCTTGGCTCTCTGATTCCTATCCACCAATTTAGGAGAGATCTTCACATAGGAAGATTATATTTCCTGAGGTTTTCAGCAGGGGCATACACCAGAAATAAATTCTTATCTCATCTGAGAACCCCAATGGAGCAGCTGGAACCCCAGGAACTCAGAAACTTCACTTTTCTCCTTCACCCTTTACTCTGAAGGTCTTTCTATTACAAATTCCATTTCTGTAGAAATCCAATGACTTGAAGGAAATCTGATGAGAAGAGCTTTTACCAGGAGACTTTCTGTATGTTTTACATTCAGTGAAACAGAAAATCAGAGTCAATTTAGAGAGAATTTGACTGATTTTGCTTACAATCAAAGCCAAAACTAGACAGCACAAGCCAGGCACCTGAAGGGCAACCCAATTTTAGAATCATTTGATTTAAACTTCATAGGACACTGAAAGTCTGGGCAGATTTTTTTTTTTTCCCCCTGTGTCATACACTGACTCCATCAGGGTCAAACAAATAAAACTTTATTTGAAAATTCCTTACTTGTCTGCTTCTGTTTGCCTTAGTGTAAAATTGATGTGACAGAGATTTCTGAAAACCCTTTCTTCCTGCAGGGATTAATTCTGGTGGTACTGTGTGTGTTACGTTTTTTTTTTATAATCTCTGCTGGCTGTGAAAAAAGAACTATAACACCGACGGAAATGACCATGCCCTTTGCTTCTGTCAGTCATCCGTCAATACAGAAAGTCAAAAGTACCACAGACTGAAACAGGTGCATGACGGGAGAACTCAATATCAGATTTTTATTTTCTTTCCAAAACTGCCACATTTCTGCAGTTTCCTAGTTCACCACCACCTTCATTCTTTTAGGCCAAGGAAAATATGGGAGATCTGGGAGAGGAGTGGGGAGTGTCCAATAACAAGAATTGATCCATAGCTCTTGAGCCTGACCTCTGAAGGGATTATATCCTGAAAGTCACTCCCAGCTTTACCCTGAAGGGCGTTTGGATGCATGTTGCAAGAGGCAGCTGTACATATCAGCAAGAAGGGATGCAGAGGCTGGCTCTGCCTGCCTCTGCTGCCATGGCCATCCAGAAAGGCTCTAGGCACTGCCTGGTGGGTTTTCACTCTGCTCATGGGTCTCCTTTCTTAACTGGGTGCATGTGTCCGGTTGACCAAATCAATGCCAGCTGAATTGGCTGCAATGATTTATTAGCCATGGAAAGCAGGGGAGAAAAGTTCACTGCACCAATCAGAATCTCTTTTGACCTAACATCAGTTTATGGCAGATATAAATCCTGAAAAACCCTCAGCATCTTTTATGAATGAAATGAATACTTTTATACAAATATGAGCTGTTCTGCTGAAGTCACTTACCTTTATGAAACACCCATAAATTTCCTGAAGGTTGGCAGCACCAGGACAAAACAACAAGCCAACAGCAACTTTCATAATAATGATCTCTATTTTTGAGACAAACATGAGACCTATTCTGGAAGAAGCTTTATGTGTTCCTATAGTTTAAGATTTTTCTTCCTGCTTTAGAGATCACCTACAAGCTACCTAGGGCTGGTATTTGAAATCCCATTTACCATTTGATAAAGGCAGGTGAAAAATAAGCCACAGTAGGTAACACTTGGCCTCTTCTATTAACAGGTGCACCATGGATGACAGTCTTCAGAGGAAGGTACATGTTGATATCACATTTCCTAAGCTGTATCTCTGAACCTGGGGGCTGATCCTGTGATTTCTTACATGGAATGTAACATACAGGCACTTAAACTTATTCTTTGGGACTGCCACATCCACACCCAGGCAATTTTGCTGTGGTCTTTATGGAAACTGTTAAATTGCTAAGGTTTAAGGTTCTTATGAGAGCAGCCACAAGGGAACATTGTCCATATCAGAGCTAACATGAAATTTGTTAGTGGCAACAGCGTGGACAGGCTTTTACCATCTGTCAAGACAGGTATGCTGGTGGGAAGTAACACTTCATTTGCAGCTTCCAAGACTGTATATCTTAAATTGCAATGGCTTTGAGGGGGTAAAAAAATCAGTGCTGGAATGCTTAATGCATCCAGGTACATCTAAATTTCCCCTGGGGATGGGATGACTTAACTGTCATTTCAAGTTTTATATTATTTCTTTAAATCAGCTATTTCATTTAAATAAAAAGGTTCTATATTCTGGGATGGAAATGCAGCTGCTTCAAGTAGCCCTGCAGCATGTTGATTTATTACTGACTATATACTCCTTCAAGGAGCAGATTCCTTAAGAAGACATTCCACATCCAGCTCCATATTTCTTGCTACATAACATTTTATATTAATCTCACCATGTCTGCATCCATGAAATTTGAGAAAAAAATGGAAAATAAGGTAATTACATATTTGGATAAATACATTTGCAGGATTTAATGCTCTGTATTCACATGAATAAACTACTCAACTATCTGCTATTAGAGATGTTAAAAATAAAGTTATATATCTGAAAAGGATCTTTTCTGCATAAACTGAGAAATGAAAAGTCTCCACTTCTACTTTTATGAAACTGTATCTAAGTGTCAGTAAAACTAGGCTTAGGATGGACCTTAAAACCCCCAACAAATTCTGAAGGGAAAAACATTTATTTTTGCTGAGAGTATTTATTTACGTTTGCTTTTTACATGATGAAAAAAACACTCCCAGCTGCACTTTTTCTGTTAAATTTAACTTGAAGGTCATAATGTTATGTATCTTTGTATGATCATGGCTTCCAAAGGGTTATTATGCAGTAAGATTGGATGAATTCTCCCATGGGTGGCTCACATAGCTTTTCACCTAGACTGGTTTTGTCCACGCACAAACTGAACTTTGTAAATTCCATCAAATTCCACACACACACAGAGCAAAATCTGTCCTTGTATGAAGTGAGTGCAAGTCACATACCTGAAGCTCACATCAATTTTTAAGGAAGTGTCTCTCCTAACAGTTCCACTGTTGTTAATGTGCAGTCAAAATCTTATTGAACTGAGCTCCAGCAGTAAACCAGAGATGGAGTATGGCTCTCTGAAGAGGAGAAATAAGAAAGTTTTCTAAGACTACATACTTACAAAATCAATGTTGCTGTGATGGATACAAGGCAGATGCTTTTTTATCGCAAATAATAAATATATTTTGCTCCAAAAGATCCAGCTATGCTGAAGCACAGGTTACACAGACTCATAAACTTTTACATGGTTTGGCCGTCAGGGAAGGACCATGAGCCACAGGATCTTGAATATAAGTTAGATATGGACTGTTGGGACCAATAGACATCTAAATAAACACCTGAACCTGAACTATGTATTAACTATGTTAATACTCCCTAAAGCCTAAAATTGTTCCACAACAGGATGTACTACCAAAAATCAAGGTACAGGCTGGGGTACTAACCATCTGATTGCTCCTTTGTTTAGGATAGTGCCATTGTGTCTCCTAGTACTGCTCAGGACCAGGAGACAGAGACTGAATTAGAAGGAAAACCCACTAGTTCTTCTTGGACACCACTTCTTTCCTTTCTTGTTTTGAAGGAAACACTTTGTGCGAAAGAAGTGAGCAGGGATGGCTGACTGCTGAGTGTGACTTACACAGAATGAGCACAGGATTCATTGCTGGATCCCATTTTTCTTCTGGGAGGAGAATCCATGCAGTTAAACAAACGACCTGAGGTTTTTCTGCAGTGGGGCAGTTTGAAATCCATGAAATTCATGCTCATATATAATAAGAAAATCTAAAATGGGATACAGGCCATTAATAGCATCATCAGCTCTGTGAAATCAGGGATCCATCCTTACTGCTGCACATAAGGACAGCATGGTCTGCTTCCAACAGCAACCTCAGAGGACAGCCTTGCTGTAAATAAATAGCAGGACTTTTTCAGTACTATCAAGCTGCTGGGTTTTGAATATGTCTGTATAACATAATGGTCTGGTATGTATCAAATGTTACTGCAGGATCAATATTATAAAAGAACTCCTTCCCTGCTCACAGCAAAGTCTATTTTGGCTTGAAAGCACCTGAATGGTGGGAAACATAACTTAAATAAACTTTAGATTCCTAGATGCCCTTTTAAATTAACAATCTAATTTTAACTAAATCACTCTTTTCACTTTCACCTGGAGACCTGAATTTAAAATCATAATATTTCCATGAAAAAGCTAGTTGTTGGAATAAGGCCATGCTATTTCTAAGATAAAATGTTGTTATACCAGTGTGCTAAGATGCAATTTTCTCCTTTTATTGCCTGAACAAGAAAAAAGAAAAATTAAAAAAGATAAATGAGACACAAATTCCGAACTGTGTCTCTAATCAGATATTTCTGTAACAAGATGTATTCTAGCACAATATATATTGAACCATGGTATTTTAGGGTCAATATTCGACATCCTTTATGCATAGTATTAACAAAATATGATGCACTGAAATAAAAAAAGTTTTTTTATTGCTATGAACACAGGCCAAACACTGCAAAATGCTGAACAGGGCAGACATTACATATGTTCCATCTATACAGAGCTTTAAAGAATAAAACTTCTCTCTACAGCCTGGTTTTTAAGATTACTTGGTGGTGTCAGTTGAATCACTGCTACACACAAAGTGTCAAGTCTAGCAGACAAGCATGAGTTTGTATCCTTGTTACCTGCATCCATTTGTTATGGACTGGTGAATAATATCCATCCCGTACATTACTTTTTCCAAATGTGTAGGGGAAGGACTCCCTGTGTTTATAGAAATTCAGAAGGATGTAAAATGACTTCCCTCCCTTTCTGTGCACAGTTTATATTTTCTTTTCATAGTATGGATCCTATTATATCCCTTACAATAAACTGCTTTAGTGGGTGGTTTCCTCTCCAGTTTCTTAAAAGGGCACATGCAGAGCAAGTTAGTACTTCTGTAAAATGAGATGGGTAATTTTAGGAGAGGTTGCTCCTTGTAATTTACTGTTATTATACAATTCTTAATTTTATAAGACATGTCAGATTATAAATCCTCATTTACATTCATATCCTCTGTCTCTGAATTTGAAGAAGTATCTTAATCTAAACAGCAGTTGAGATGATGATGATGATGACGATGAGTGTCTGTCTTGGACTTCTGTCTCAGGTATCCTCAAGTTTTGATCAGTGTAATTTTGTCACAGCTGAGGAAAGTGTTTTTACTTCCCTCCCATCATTGAGGAAAGTGCCTTGCCTTCCCTTCCATTGCTAAGTAGGGCAAATGGCAGGAGGTGCTCATCATGTTACAGGTCAGAAGTCATCTGGGTCACTAGCAGGACATTTTGAGGCACTCTGGCAAACTCTATGGAGCAGAAACTCCAGTAGGAAGGCTTCCAGGTGCCCTAGATTGCAAAAAGTGATTGGGCTCGTTTTCAAAAACCACTACATAATTAAGAAAAGAAATGTGCATTACAAATTGTGGAGGACTTGGATCTCAGAGACGTGGACAGTGAAAATTTAATTTGCTTTCCACGCGCAGCTGAGAGAATTGTTATTTGTATGATTAAGAAGCTGAAGGGGTTATCAATTAACTGGATATACCTCTAACCAGATCTTACATGGTGGTATCATATGGAGCAGCGACAGAAGCCTCTCAGAGCCCTGCACATTATGTCCTGTAAATTCATTCTTTTTCATTTGCTTTCTGTGGGTGTTTCCTTCCATAAGAGAAAAACACAAGAAATCTTGAAATGACTTAGTGGTCCAACTTAATATCAGAGCAGTTCTTTTTATGCAGGACATCATTCTCTTTCTGTTTGCCTTCAGAGGAAATACTGGACCATGTCCTCCTCCCAAGGAGCAGCAACTCCTCCAGACATGGCACTGACACAAGCTGTGACCAAAGAGATGGTCCTGCAGATTTCACAGACATCTCCTATCCACAGCTTTCTGTCCCATCTGGGCCTGGATATTTATTGTATCATTGCCAGAACCTTGACAGAAAGAGAAACAGTTCCACTGACACAGCAGATGAGAAGATCCTCCTGAACTGTTTTAGCAGAACTCTTGTCAAAAAGAGCCAGAAATGGTGAATGCACTTTTCTGAAAACAAACACACATTTCCTGACAGGCTAGGGGAGCCTTGCTGGACAGGTTGCAAAAAAAATGCTCATGCTGAAGCACTACCTCTCCAGCAGCTGCCACAAATCCTTAACTGCAGACAGAGGAAAGAACACACTGCTGAATATAATCACACAAGGCACAAAGGAGGGTTGGTAACAGTCTGAATGCTCAGAGAAAAAAACTGGGGTAAAATGATGTACCACCTTTCAGCTTTTGACATGGACAAAGTACGTAGCGTGAACTCACCAACCCCTGTGTGCAGTTTTTGTACAGCTCAGAGGCCATTAGCTGTGTTGAAGCACTGTTCCCTGCCAAGGCCAGTCAGACTCTGTAGGGTATCTGGGGCTTATCCTAACCTGCTGTGCCCAAATTCTGAGCCAGGCCTGGAGATGAAGGGCAGGAGTTCTGTATGGCACATACAGAATCACAGAATCACAAAATCAAAGAATCACTCAGTTGGAAGAGACCTTCAAGATCATTGAGTCCAACCCAGCCCTAACACCTCAACTAAACCATGGCACCGAGTGCCACATCCCATATTTTTTAAACACATCCAGGGATGGTGACTCCACCACCTCCCGGGCAGACCATTCCAGTACTTTATCACTCTTTCTGTAAAAAACTTTTTCCTAATATCCAACCTGTATTTCCCTTGGCACATCTGAAGACTCTGTCCTCTGGTTCTGTCAGTTGCTGCCCGGAGAAAAAGACCAACCCCATCTGACTACAACCACCTTTCAGGAAGTTGTAGAGAGTGATAAGGTCACCTCTGAGTCTCCTTTTCCCCAGGCTAAACAACCCCAGCTCCCTCAGTCATTCTTCACAGGGTTTGTGTTCCAAGCCCCTCTCCAGCCTCGTTGCCTCCTCTGGACGC
>VYXD01008114.1:353707-383259 GCA_013397195.1 Hylia prasina | reverse complement strand
CTCATCCATGTTGTCAATAAAGATATTGAACAGAACTGGCCCCAGCACAGACCCCTGAGGGACACCACTGGTGACTGTCCCCAGCTGGATGCAGCACTGCTCACCACCACTCTCTGGGCCCGGCCATCCAGCCAGTTCATAACCCAGCAAAGAGTGAGAAACTTATTCTGGCATGAAAAGCTGATAATCTTCCACCTGGGCACAGAAGTAATCTGTAGCAGACAAGAGCCTGAAGAAGTTGTGAATTCCTTCAAAAGAGTTGAAATTACATGTGTGGATTCTTATTTCATCTTCTGCAACACCAGGGGAATAAAAATTGGTTACATCAACAGCACTCTTGCAAATCATTAACCAGAAAATCTCCTTACAGAAAAGTCTACTGATTTTCCATGGACTAAATTCCTGATTATATTATGAAACTATAAACCACTTCGTTCCTCTGCTCATGTTTTTCCAAGTTTTACTCAGACAGGCACCTTTAAAAACAGAAATATAAATCATTATAATCAAAGTAGGGAGCAATATTAGATTTTAATAGTAAAATAATATCAAGACTGCAATAAATTATGTAAAAAAAGCATTAGAAAACCTATCTAAGATGTTGAATTATTATCTGAGGTGAAGTTGTAGAGTTATAAGTTCATAAATAATAATGAAGCTTCTGTTGGTAACATAAGTAATGTTTAAACTGTAAGGTTTAAACTCTGTTTTTACTGAGCTTAGAAAGCTTAAAAAAAGGAAGGGCAGAGTGGAGAGGGCACAGTCTCAGATAAAGCAGCTGTTATCATCCACAGGCTGTGTGGGGAATGGCAGAGTCCCCCACAATTTAAATAACAATTAAAATAACAACAAGCAAGTGTTGCATACCCTGAGCCATTGATAATACCATCACTAAACAAATCAACTCAGGAAGCCTCTGGATTCTGGAATATCAGGTAAAACATAAACCAAAGTGAACTTGCATTGGAAAACAAGTTCCCATTTCCTTTGCAAATGACCTCAAAGAATCTGACCTGCCATGGATGTGATAATTCACACTTGCTAAGCTACAAATGGCACCTCCTTGAAGTGTCTGATGAAAATTTAATGTTACCTCTGAAGTCCTAACCATGAGAAAAGGCCAAGAATGACCCAAGAGTTGCACTCCTGTAAGATGATGTCGCTGGGTCAAAAGAGCTTACTGCAAATATCAGTTGGTCCCTGCAGGATCCTGCTCCATCTGAGAGGATGATCCATCACCTTTCTTGTTCTCTAACGCTGAAATACCAAGGGGACAACCCTGCCAGTGCAAGACTGAGGCTGGTAAGGCCACCTTGTGAGGCTTCACCTGAAGTTTGTTTGCATCTGTCTGGAGGGACACTGCAAAGTGCCACAGCAAAGGATGAAGCCTTCCCTGCTCCACTCCCACATGCCACCAAAGGATGGCTCTCCTCTCCTGCCTCCTGCTCAGCTCGAATGACTCTAACACTGGGAGAGCTAAAAAATATACCTGGGAGAGCTAAAAAATTCCTGTGAGGCCTTATCAGGGTATCAGCACCGTGTTTTGCTAATAAGCTTCAGATAAACGATGCCTATAGCTTGCTGAGCTGCTTGAGCTGATAACTGATTGCAAATGAGTATCTGAATAGCAAATATACTGTACTACTGAACACAGATCTGTTTCTAATAANAAAAAAGACAAAGGAGGGCTGAGATAAAGGAAAAAGGCTTCCCCTGGCTGGAGAATGGAGACATAGCTCAGACTGGTGCTTCCACAAGACAGCAAACCTCATTTCTACAAAGACTTTTGTTACTTCATTTCCACAATGGTTTTAACAAAGTGTTTCAAAAGATGATAGATGAATATGTTAGCCTGCTTAGCCAATGGCAAAACTACCTTGGCTCCCACCTAAGACATGATGCTCTGTGTGTGTGTGCACGTTTATCTACTGATCTATGGCTATATAAAACATTGTTTAATACAAGAGAATAAAGTCCTGTCATGCCCTGGGTAAGCAGATAGGATTAAACCCACAGTAATTATAGCCCACGTAAGCCTGAGAGAAATTATATGTCCCATTGAAGGCTGCCCTTCCCACTTTTGGTAGAAAATAGCTTGAATCTATGGATGATGGAACTTTTGTAAGGATCATCAGTCTAACAAAACCTCTTCTAAATCTCCACCATTTAGACTGATAATCCACCTGAATTTTGAATATTCAACCATGCATCCATGGATACAGACTAGAAAAATTCTGGAAGCAAAAATCTACACTTTCCAGCTTCTGACACTCAATTGATTTTCCCCCTAAAGGGGAAATAATTTTTAAGGGAACTTTGGTTTAGGTTAGATTTAGAAAAGGCTGGACAGACTTTGAATCAGATTGTTAAAAGTTATTGACCTTGATCTGTGCCCTCAGATGTTCTGAAAGAGGAGAGAGAGTTCATCTCCTGATAAGCGGTCTTTTTAAAAATAAACACTCTGAGCAATGAGGAAGTTACTGTTGCATTTAAATTACCTATTTATTTAAAGTAACCTTCAAGACCTGATACTTACTTTTGCTTGAATATAATTTATCATGAGAAAGAAAGTTGCACGGTTAGTGAGAATACATGGACATTTAGCTATTTTTCCTATTTATTAGTGTAAATATTTTTATTATCATCTGTTTTGTTGACTAGCAGCTTGCCATGAAGGAAGAAGCCACAGAGTATTTTATTATGCAAAAAGACAAGAAAGCTTACACTGGATTTCTGACTTCAAATATGTCTTTTGTCAATAACCCAGACAACATTTTATCTTTGCAGACCTGATCATTATCTGCCAAAAGAAAAGCTTCTTAAATAAAAACTGAATATAACCGTTTTTCCCTCAGCTAGTCATGAGCTTTTGCAACATTCCTTGCAATTAATGATGATACCACTCAGAAGTGACTCACAGGGATTGCTTTGGTATTTGTGATGGGATTGTATTTTCCTAAATTGCAATGGAAGTATTCTGTGACTGGGCAGAAAGCTTCCCACTGGAGCACCACCAGGTGCTGGAAACCTGTTGTCTTGCTTTTTAATCATAACTTCATTAATAAGGTGTCTGGAGTGACAGTACAAAAATGAGATGGGCTGCAGGGAGAAGAGAGTGGTGCCAGGATGGAAGTGTGGGCACCAGCCACAGGGAGAGCACAGCCTGATTTTCCCAATCCTTTATCACACTGGAAAATTACTAGGGAATGTTTCTATGGTCCAGCTACTTTTTCTCTTCTGTTTAGTTCTTGTTTTATACATGTTCTATATGGCACAGGTTTTGTTAGTTCAACAGCCTGATACTATCTCCCTTGCCCAAGACCCTGCTGTGAGAGGTTTGGCAGCCCTGAGACTGCTGGAATGGCTGAAAAAATGTGACATTTGTTCCTGGGGCTCTTGGGAGCCAGGGCTGGGCCTGCTCCCTGTGGGGTTTGAGGAGGAGACTTCCCCAAGCAGGCTGATGCCAGTGGTGACTGACTGCATGTTGGCATTTCGGGTGAGGGAGAACAGGCAGAGTTTACATGACTTTAGTGCTGTTGCAGACAATCTGTATCAGCAGCCCCTACTTTTTATCTCACATGGTGACTGTCCAGATGTACACATTTGCATCTGCTGTTCCTCAGATTTTGGCTGGCTAAAGAGAAGCAGGGAGGGCTTGAATCTCTCCTCCTGTGGACAATAAGTTTCTGGGTTCTCTTCAGCATTCAGGCCTTCCTAAACCACAAATAATGTGAGCACAGCCCTTGTTCCAGTCATTTCTTCCATCCACTCAAAATGTACAAAAGTCTGGGTACTCAGGGCAGCATCTGAACCAGTTTCTAGGAGGACATTTGATTCCCCAACTAATCTAGCAGCCAGCAGCAGAAGGCAAATAGCACTCAGGCTTGTCTCTCATCAGTGGCTGTCAGGAGAGGGAGAGAAGAAGGTTGGTGACTACAGTGACACTGGCAGCAGATTATCTGAGTTTGGGCCACAATAACCTTATAACAGGAACTAGTGTGTAAACATGGAACCTTGAATAATTTCTGGAAAAATTCTAACTTACTTAGAAGTCAGATTTTTTAGATTTTAAAATGTGCAGTCTGGAATAAACTTTGAGATGGTCTCCAGGAAGGACTGAATCAATTTTCCTCTACCTAAGATTTTTTGCTTTTGCAATAATTAAAAGCACTCCCATTTTTACATCTATAACTTCTGCCTAAACCACAGCACTTAGTTTCCCTCAAAAAAACCTGTTGTGTTTTCCCTTTCTCCCTCTTTTTCTAAATTCTCCAGTAGCCTCTATCTTTTAAAGGCTTTGACATAAATGGTGTCCACTTATTAGAGAGGCTGTAGAAGTTCTGTTAGAATGACTTTAGTTTATATCCAAGTTGAAACACTTCTTGAAATAATTTCCTGAAGGGGTCCTTCCCCTTCTTTTTTATCCTGTAGAGGGAAGAGCTGCGCCACATGATTTTCACAGGTACAATTTATTTACAAGCAAATCCACGTCCTGCTTATCCATACAGCCAGCTGACAGATGCTTGTTAGCAGGTGAAAAGAAGGCTACTTGTTAAAGTGCAGCTGCTTCCATATTTTTTTTGCCAGCTGCATATCAGACACCACCTGGCAGGAATTTATTCATTAGATATTACTCTAAAAAACAGCAATGAAATGCATTTAAAATGTTAATTTGGAATGTTTTAGGACTAGGTCATTGATGAGGAAATACAATGTTAATTTGCTGTGACTGGTGTTGCTAGTGGCTATAATATTTGATTACTTTTCTAGGTTTGCAAATGAAAAAGCCATTGTCATTCTGAAACAATAAAATAGCAACAATCGTTTCCCATATTTATTAGTAAATAAAAGACATGGTGGATTCTAGGTCATAGAGATCCAGCTAAACTCAGGCTTTTGACAAAAAGTTAAACTCTTGTTGATAGCTGGAGAAAACCTCTATACTCTTGTATTAACATTTTATCTCACCATAATGGGACAATCTGAAAATCTCTTAAGGGAATTGCTCACAATGCCTTCATTTTACCTTCCTGGGATTGTATTTTTTAATGAGGCTACTTGTCCTTCCTTAGTTTGTTGTAAGTAAAAAAAAGGTATTGTAGCATAACCATAAGAAAATTTCATCCAAGTTATAAAACCCAATCATGAAGAATTATTCAAAATAGAACATCTGGATTTAAGTGAAGCATTTCACGTATAAGGTACTCAAACTGGAATAAAGGAAAGCACTTCATTAGTGGTTTAGGTCATCCTTTCTTTTGCCTCTTAAAAATATAACAATCCTTTCTCCCAGAGGGCTGATCTGAATCCACATATCAGTAACAGTGAAAAAATAGAATTTCAGGAAAAGAGTTCATTTATAAGACTGGGACTCAGCTCCCAAAGAACATAATTCAGTTCTGATTATTATATTACTGGATCTCTTCCTGGATAATTAATAGATGGGATAATCTGTAATACATAATTACAAGAAGTCCAAAGAGTTTCAATCTAATTTATTGACTTAGTATTTTATGAAATGGAAGTTCATTATGAAATAGAGGAAGTATTTTTTGGTTTGACCTTCTCTTTATTTAATTGATACTCCACAGAAACCTTCATGTCCATTTATTTTCTAACGATGTCATATGTGCTTGGGGAAAGTGGGTAAAGTCCCACAGACTTTCTGTTATCACTTATTTACAGCAGCAGTGTAGCTCCAGGGCTTCAATCCATGAGAAGTTTTAAATATATCGATCCTTTATCCTTTCTCTTTATTCTGACCCCTGAAGGTGAAACAACACCTCCTGTAAGTTAGAGAGATGTGGCTTTAGAAGTGCTCTTGCATCACAGCAGTGCAAGCAGGCAGCTGGGCAAGATGTAAAGTCAAGGAAAAAAACTTGAGGGAGAGTGAAAAGAAAAGGTTTGCCTGAGGTTTTCAAGAGACATTGAACCTTCCCTTGTTAAATCTTTCCTTATACAAGAGAAAATACAATCTTCTCAGTTTTGACACAAAGAGGATAAGGAAGCATGTTTTCCAGGTTTCACGGGCACATGTGACAATAAAAGGCATGATGTTGGATTTCCAGGTATGATATTTGCCTGGAAATCATGTCTCACCAACTAGATTTTCCTTTCAAAATTCTTATAGTCCTGGTGTATCCTGAAAAAAAGTAATAATAAAAAATTGATAAAAATAAAAATAATAATAAAAAATATTATGTCTGCAGAAAAAGTGAAGTCAGGCTAAGATTTCTGATGGCATTCAGGCCTTTTGCTTGAGGAAAGCTGAGACTGTAAAACCCAGTATGACAGTGGGTGCAGGTCCAGGCTGGGCAGGGAGATGTGGCTGTAGGGGGCTGCTCAGTGCTAACAGGGATGGAGGAGAGGAGCTGCTTGGCCTCCAGTTCTCTCCAGCCTCCCAGCACTTGCTAAAGCAGGAAACATGACAGCGGGTGATTCCCAGTTCCCACACCAAGAGGACACTGTCTGTGAGCCTGTCTAAAGCTTGTTGTTGACAGAAAAAATGAAGAATTTGAAACTGAGGGTTGTGAGAAGCACCAAACCTTGTGCTGCTGGATGGCTTGACCGTTCACATTCTCAAAACCAGGGTCTGTGAGGTGGCACATTTGGGCACTGCTGGCACAGGTGCTTGTAATGGCAAACCGAGAGCATTTCTAAAGCAGCAGCCAGGAACATCTTTAGATTAACAAAGATTTTTAAGTTCTTTTTCCATTTTCTTTCCTTCACATGCTACCATTACAAAACACCTTAGCTAGCCTTAGGTTGGAAGACATAGGAAGGTATCAGTGCCTTTTGAGATTCACTCTTATGCCCTTAGTAGATACCTGTGACTCTTTGAGACTCTCCATAACAACAGGAGAGTGCATCTACACTCAAGATTTCATGTAAGTCCCATGGGCAAATCAAGCACTTTGCACCCACATGCTGCTAGGCATAAACCACCTAACAGCAATAAAATGTTAAGGATGTAAGTGAAAATTCCACTCAAGATTACAGCTTCACATAATGTCATGTCTCCTTTTCCCTAATTTCACTTTTTTTCGAGAGAAATAGTTGTTTTTTTTAAGTTTTCAGGTATTTTCTGTGAACTTCACCATTAAATTTTGATTGATAAACATAAATGGTTAAGGAATAAATGACTACCATTCTCCTCATAAAATCTGATCATACAGTTACACTTAATTTTATTTCAATTTAGATTTCCCCCCACATTTATATTTATTCCAAATACCCTTTTATAATCACCACTTCTCTGCATTTAAAGGGTTTGTTTCTGCTACCACCATTAGTAAGAACAAATCAGTAGGAAAAACAGGACTGGTCCTCATAGGGACTAATAGATGAAATCAACTGTATAGTAAATTAGTTACTGAGGAGTATTTCTTCCCACTATTTGGAACTGGAACAGTGCAAGAGAAACTCTGGTGTTTTTTGACAAAATTAAAGGCATTTTCTTTCTGTATATTCATTTAAGTATTCCATTGCCCATTCTGCATGCTGCTTAATTACAGAGATCTAATTAACCAAACTGAAAGAGATGTGCAGAACTGAAGAGTGATAATGGAAGATTAACTTAATTTCTCAAAAATTAGAGGATCTGAATTAAAAATGTTATTTTTCCCCTACTATTTTTTTACGTAAAGTTGAAAAATGAACTAATAAATGCTCAGGTAAAGGTCATTAAAAAAAAAAAAAAGAAAAACAAAGAAAAAAAAAAAAGAGAGAGAGAGAAGAGAAAGATTATGGTATATTTTTGGATCAGTTGTTTCAGCATCTTATCAGCCCGAGTTGCTTATAGGACAGTAAATGTGGGTATGAAACAGATAATATCTCATCTGGTTGTGCTGCTGGTGCATCCAGGGAAGCTGTGCAGGAGCTCTCCAGCACAACTATTTATCTATTAACACTTAGCAGTCAGCAATGACATAGCAACACTTTCAAACCCATACATGCTTAGAAAGCTGTCAGTACGCACACCTATGTATCTGCACACGTCCACATTTACACTCAAGAGATATAAAGATTCTACAGGAATTACTAGAACAGATTCTTTTTCTCCTCAGGGACAGGAACATATTAGCCATGTGAAGAGACAATGGAGAGATACAGGAATTTGGAGTGTGTGGTCCATTCAGCCAGTTAAGACAAGTAGTTGATAAAGAGACGAAACGCACCCTGGAATTATTAATTTCTCTCTACCAACTGCAAATGGAATTTAGGTCAGTTGTTGATACCTACAGTTGTTCTGATGAAGTTGCTCAAATGTAACATGGAGAAACAAGGAACTCTGCTAACAGGATAGAGGATTCTGTCCTAAGACACTGCGAGTCAAGAAAACATTTGGTGTAAGCCATCAGTATGCTGATGCTTCTAACTAGCAAGAGTTAAAGCATTACCAGGGATAATTCACAAACACTGAATAGGAGGGTTGCAGTGCATGGTGTTTGATATGGTACAACCAGTGCTAGGGAATATCAGTAAAATCTGGTGTAACAGGGATGATATCTCAAGCAGGTTCACAGAAGAATAATGAAAATGATTGCAGGACAGGAAGGAATGCTATATTGCACATTATTTAAGGAATGAAAAGTATTTGGTTAAGTAAAGAGAAGAGGAATTATTGACAGCAAAGGTTGTAAGTTATAGCATTTCTGACACCATACAAAGAGAAAAACAAAACAGAACCATAGTGGAAACATTGTCAGTGGAGATTTTCTGAACTTGACAGGACAAGGCTCTGAGCAACATGAGCAAGAGCTTGCACAAGATGACCTCCAGAAGTCCCTTTGGATCTAAATTATTCTCTGATAAGATTCCATTAGTTTGGGGTGTGTGTTTTAAATACAAACTCAAGCTTAGCCATATGGAGTGATTAACTCACGTTCTGTATCATCAAATGTAGGTATTTTCAATACATAAAATGTCATTCATCTTGTGGGTGAGACGTCATTATGTTCATCTCACTCACCTACTCCACAAGACATGCTGCAATAAAGTGGATATTTTCCTTATATTAACAACACAATAAAATACTCAGCTGTTTCCTTCCTTTCCCCAGCAAGATCTTGCTTATAAATTCAAAGCAGATTCAAAATCACTGACCTCAGAAACAGTATTAGTCCTGTTACCTTACCAGTAAGAATTCTTTTGCCCAGCATGAAAACGTGTATACCAAAATCCTAAAAGCTGTGAATTTAATCAAATAATTGTTCGCACTTTCAGAATGCTGTGGAATAACTATGGGTTTCCCATCTTCCTTCCATTTTTACATACATCCTGATCTAGAGAAAAGATGCTTTTTTGTTCCTGCAAATGTAGGGTTTTTTTCTGTAGAGAAAGCCAGCAGCTTTTGCTCTGCTTCTTCCAACAAAGCCAGATTAATAGAACAATGAGGTTAGGAGCACACTGCAAAAAACAATTCAATCTGAGAGCACAAGAAATAAGCTCCCAAGCCTATTTTAATATATTTAAAGCCAATATGTATTTATTTTAAAAGGATTAGGGTTTATTCCTGACTTAACTTTTTATAGGTAAAAAGACGTGTTTCAAACTCCAAGCAGCCACCTACATCTAGAATAATGCTGTGATCCTTTGACTTTGACAGACAAATATCAAAATATCAAAAGACCTTTCATCTGAAAGGTTATCCAGATGAACAATATTGTTTCATTTCCACATACCACAGAAAATGCTTGCATAAAAAGAGCCAACCGTCTCCACCAAAACAACTGAAAATTAACTCACCAAGCCCTGTTTTCACCACTGCAGCTGTATAAAAACAGGCACTTTGGTCATACATGTCCTGATTATTATCTGTCTTGGTGTGGCATTTGTCCACAAGCACCTGAATGTGAAGACTAAAGAAGAAAATTTCTGTGTTTATTGGCATGGATGTTTTTGACACAGCTGCCCATCTGGTCTCAGCTGTGGAGAGAAGAGTGCACAGCATACACTACAAGGTTATTCTTCACAGGATCTGAACTGATGCTTAGCTTCTTCATGGCTGAAATGATCTCACGACAGATTGGCCATCTTCATCTTCCAGTTTTCCTGCTCAAATAAGTTTTCCTCTCATTCCTGAAAAAGGCATCATCCCACAAATTTAAAATTCTATTTAAAACCTCTTCAGTTTCACAGCTGAGTTTTTCATCTTTTTAGATTATGTTTTGCATTAACCTTACAGTCACATATATTTTTTTTTTTATAATTCTCATGAAAGATTCAAGATATTGACTGATCTTAGTAACTACTGCTTCTTGCACATTAAACTTCATATTACTACAAGACAGTGAAAAATATCAGGCATGCTGAAAAATATGTGTCCTTAGCTGAGTTTCCATCTAACCTCATCTGGTAGATTTTTTCATAAAACAGATGTCTGACTACTTAAGTCCTGGTATATTGGCCAAAAATTCCCAAGGAACTTTCTATTTTCATAGAGAAGCT
Organism: Hylia prasina; assembly: GCA_013397195.1. Classification (NCBI taxonomy): domain Eukaryota; kingdom Metazoa; phylum Chordata; class Aves; order Passeriformes; family Sylviidae; genus Hylia; species Hylia prasina. The sequence continues at coordinate 372,810 of VYXD01008114.1, read as the reverse complement.
CCACAGGCACTTAGGTTTTCCTGTGTCTTTTAAGAATTTTTGAATATGTTTCCTCATAATGCTGCAAAAATATCATGTCAGCACCAACCTAGCCATTCCTGAACCTGCTCATCTCATTGCCCAGTTAATTCTTCACCTTTCTGCTGAGACAAAAGCTTGATTAAAACAAGGTGGAAACACATTTTTTTCCCCCAGTAAATACATCCAGAGCACATTTGCCTTCCATGATCATTTCAAGCCTGTGTACCCTCAAGGCAGCAGAGCACAGGCTTGGGTTGGTGATCACCTTTCCAAGAGCTACAGACAGCATCCAGTGTTGACAGGGTCACCTTACTCACATCCTCTGGCACTGAAATGCTGTTGATCTCGTATTCACCCCAATGTGAAAATCCAGGCTGTTCAGTGGGAAGTTGCCCATTGAATTGACTCAGTTTTGTATTAGGTAGCTCCCTACTCACTGATTTAAGACAGTACACTTTTGTACCAATGCACAAATCTTGAGTGGACACAGTACTAATATGACTTTTCTCAATCTGTAGTTACATTATTGTCAGACATTGCTTTAGACAATGCCAAAAGGATTTCATTCAGACAACTCTGCAGTGCTTAAAAAAGGTGAATTAACCTCGGGGCCTAATACCTAGCCTTATTTTGTTTCAGAAACAATCCTACGGAAATAGTATTTTATTAGTAGACTAGACCTGAGAATGAGAATTTACTGCAGTGTTTCCTGGGAAGGGGGAGGGGGCTTATTAGGATTCCTACTGACAGAATGGCACTTTGAATCAAATGTCCATCAACAGGTTCAAAAGGCCCAAGGCATTACCTTCACAAAAGAGTTAAACCCATTACTGATACAGCATCCAGTGAAACTAATAAAAACAATCTATTATCTGGTGTGTTTTGTTCTTGGGGATGTGTAAAATGAAAATCAATACCAACAATGTGAACATTTTGAGGCAACACAGGTGCTGCTTGTTTTTGAAAATAAGAATTGTTGCTTATGTTGTTACATTGTAAAATGTTCCAGCATTTCCTTTAGTTCACTTACTAGTTTTAAACAGAAGACAATAAGCTCACTGGGAAATCTGCCTCTGACAAAACACTGAATTTCTCTTTATGAACTGAAAGCAATCTGTCTGACTAGGACATTGAGGACCAGCAATTTACAACCTCAGCTGTAACTTTAAGTGCTCACCCAATGCAGGGATTGAAGCTTTCATTCTATAATTATAGAGGAATCAAAGAGTAGCACACTAATGTCTTGAGCTACAATGCCAGCTATTTATAACCATCACTTCTCAGGCAATATGTTTTTAATATGTTAGGATGGTATGGTTGTCAAAAAAAATCCTTTTTTTTTCTAACATAGGCTCCCTAAAATGGCTGAAAAATGCAGATTATTTTTAAAGCTTACAGTATTATAGTATTTTTAAAGAAAAGATATAGTGAAATTTACCAGGATTAGAAAGGATTAGTTTTGGTCCTTCCTCTGTAATAAGATACAAAGAACATCAGAATAAGATATTTATGTAAAAAAACCCCAAACCAAACCACAAAAACCAAATCACCATGACATGTAATGAAACTAAGACAGTAGGTTTGGGTTCAAGGTCAATCTGCCAAGCCAAGGCACTACACACCATTCCATTAGTCCAGTCACCTCACTGAAAATGTCTTTTAAAATTCTCTTCTTCAAATACAATACTTTGGCTACACTTCTGTAGTAATAATCTGAGTCTCAGGGATGGGTTTGTTGTTTTTTCTGATCTGATCACCCATCAGTTACCCAGATCACTGGCCTTTCCTCTCTCTAGATGAAATATGTGTTACAGATGACATTTGTTAGGCAGTTAGCTCTAGGCTCTAGAGAAAGCCATGTTTACATCTGTTTTTTTAAAGTTTGGTTGTAAGACAGCATCATGTGCACAAAACCATCACCTGGGTAAAATCAAAGCTTTCTGTGGGGATAAAAGAAATTAGGCAACACTAAACTTCCCTTCAGGGAAGTTTCCTTGGGTTCGGTGCAGTTTATGAACAAGGAGAGGAAAAAAAATATATGGAAGAAGAGGAAGATATCACTAGTAAGTGTAATGTTTCTGTTGCAAAATATTTGCCTTGTGTTTCATTCCCACCTTCCAGTCTCTATTGAGCCTTGCACCCACACCTGGTAGCCTAGGGATCCCATGTCTCCTGTTTTAGCCAAAAGCTGCCTTTTGCCCTCATGGCAGTGCCATGTCATCCTGACCCTCTTTTTGCTGTTTCTGGGCAGCTTTGAAAGGCCTATGGTTCCTCTGGAAATAGGGTTGGGACATTCTCAGGCAGTTCTACAGTGAAATCCTGTTATGGTTCGAGAGTCTTTCTAGGTAAGGCTGATCAATTCATTCAGCCCACTAAAAAGACTTATCAGCTTGTCCCTTATTATGTTGTTTGTAGAGTGTCCAGCACAATAAAACCTTACATTTATTAGGGCTTTTGATGTCATATTATTGTACAAATAGTTATTAATAATGGAAAACCAGGTTGAAATTATTCATGAATAACCTGTTATGAAGTTGATTTAGTGTCTGGAAGACCTGACTTGCATACCCAATTAAATAATACAGTAGCTCAACATTCGAGTGATGCAGTTTTCAGCAAAAGCTCTCTGCACTGCTCCCGTGGTCTGGCTGAGCCTAATGCTCATTCAGCAGGCAACAAGGTTTGCTGTGCTTTTCCAGCTCAGTGATCTGACGACACTCACCTTAACTAGTTTCTTGTATCAAAGATTGACTCAACTGAGCATTTTCAGGGAGGAAGCTGAAACACAGGGAAGGGTCTCCAGGGCAGACTGACAAGACATGCTGGCAGTCCATCACACTTACCCAGAAACATCAAGGATGGTTTATCCGCGTCCGCAGCCAGCTAATGGACACTTACAGACTCTGACCCACACCTGTTTTCTGTGACTGTCTCCATTTATCCCTGGATCTATAAAGGACAGAGGCACAGAGGAAGCCTCTTGTGTGCTTACACACTCAGCTCTGCAGAGGTGAACCATTTACCTGGCAGAACAGATGGGTCCAGCACTACTTGTCTCTCTTCTTGCTTCACACCAGCTAAATCCCAGGCATGTGAAAACACCCAGAGCCTCTATCCTCCTCCTCAAAAATTTTATCCAAATTCCATTCCCTTAGCTGGGTACAAGTTTGAGGAACCTACATGGGTTCAACTGTCAACCTCTTACATTTACTTCTCTTAGTTTTTCCCTTGGTCACATCTCTGATATCACTGACTGATGTGGGATTGTCTGCACATACAGTGCTGACAGCCAGGTTACTTTTTGACACCCAGGAGGGATTTAATTGCTTTTTATATACACTGACTGCAGTGCAGAGTGTGCCCTTGATAGCAATATGAGTTTCAGGATAAAATAAGAAGCCAAGGTATAAAAATTCATGCCAGCCAGCACGAAAGCAAAGACAAAGCTTCTCCCCCGCCCCACCAAAAAAAAAAAAAAATCAGTTGATTTTTTTTTAATGAAAAAGACATTTTGTTGTGTTATTCAGGAAACAGAAATATTTTGTGTGGACAGACCTGTAAAAATACCTTTATTTTTTCATAAAACAATATGAGAAGGATAAATATGAGATGCAGCTAATGTGAGACATTACCTTTATGAAGGCCAGCTCTCATATTTAGTTCTGGTTCCAATACAGATATATTTGTAATGAGGACTTTTCAGTGTACATGCCATCTCTATCCATTTCCTTTCTGTACTGTTCAGTGTCTATTTTTGAAATCCTACCCTACTGTTTTATCTAGCCTTATCCACCTGAAAGGTCACTGTTTAAGCTAATTGCCTTGAATATCTCTGGTTCAGGACAGGGCAGACTCCCTCTGGAAGTGTCTGTCTCTCTTATCATTTCACTGCAGAAAGTTCTTCAGACCCCATGCCAGGCATTAGCTGAGAGAGACTCCGTCACAAACACATAAAATTTCATACACTATCAGCTCTAGTAATTTATTTCTTGTGGTGACAAGTTTTCCAGTCTATTTTCCAATGGTGACATGGGCCACTTTCTCAATGCCATATCCTCAAACTGTTGAGTAGCAGGTAGAATTTATTTTTCTCTGGCCCCTTAGAAATATGTCATTTTTTCTATGGAATGAAGGAAGGAAGAATGACCAAAGGTTGAACTTAACTGATGATGCAGCTGGGAAGTGGTCCTAACAACTGCCCCACGTGGTGCAATGACCCTGGTCTGGAGTAATTATTTTACTTCCAATGTCAGAGCAATTTGTCTCTACTGCTGAGCAGTCAAAACTACAGCACTGTTATAACTTGGTGCTGCTCATGTTGCATTGAATCCTATTTCTTATTATGTTTCTAGAGCTGAAGACAGACATGTAAGCAAGAGAAAGCTCAACCTGAAGTTCAGTTAAGGTTCCCTCTGTTAAATGACATATAAACTATTGGCATGTGTGTCTGTGTACACCCACTTGGAGAAGGTGCTACATATATAATAGATAGGAATAGAACAAATTTACTTCCTCTTCTGTGAAAAATGGACAGCAGGAAGATGAAAATAAGGTGAGATTTTAAAGTAATTAAGGAAAAAATATCCCCTAAACCTTTCTCCCATAAATCTGACCTTGGTTTCCATGGAAACAGGATCAGACACTTCAGTAGCAGGAAGAACTCTCATTTAAAGGTGTCACCTACAGAGAGGAACTACTACCCAACAGTGACACACACCCCAGTGTAAACACTCCGAGAGATTGAAGTGTCAATACAGATCTGCTGTCAGTGGTTTGAAGCAAAATAGTCATCTTTCAAAGGAAAAGGANAGTACACACATATGCACACAGAGAAATGACACTAAAAGGAAAAGGTTTTTTTTCTAAATAGGAGATGCTTTAATTGCATGCTTCCAAGCTCCCTTGCTGTTGAATTAGCTTTCAGAATCCTAGGAAGGTTCCTGCACAGAGGCAGGTAGTGGCTATGGAAACATCTCAGCCAGCTGCAGTAGTGAGTAAGTCTGAGGTCCCATCAATGGTATGTTCCACAAGTACAGGAAATCTTAGAGATGGACCATAAATAACTTGCAAAACAACAGTCTTCTTTGTTTCATTATAAAACAAGAATGAAGAGAGTCAGTGTTGGCATCAGGGTTATTGACAATACAGATACACATCAAGTCTATTACAGAACCTGACATTCCAGTTTATTGTCCCTTTGGATTTTTTTAGCACCCTATGTTTCTTGTTTAACAAATTGTTCTCAATATGACGTATTCACAATAAGCACATAAGCACAAACTGAAACACAATTTCCTGCTAGCTTCAGTAGAAATACATTAATCCACTCGATATTTCCCAGGACAATATTATCTCTCATGTGCAGGCTATATTTCTCTCACTCAGCTGCAAAGGGAAGAAAAAATCCTTGAAAATCTGCTTGAGAAGTGACATGCAAGAAAGTCATAGGTAAACTGGCTCTTTCTCATGTGAAGACTTTCCTATCTATCTATCTATCTATCTATCTATCTATCTATCTATCTATCTATCTATCATCTATCCATCTCTAGCATTCATCTTTGTGACAGCATGACATTTACTAAAACCCTCCCTCAACATGACAGCGAAGTTAAATAATGAAAGACAAGAAGGTAGTTAGGCTGCTGCACTCTTGACTGCTTTGAAATGTTGCTGTCATCTGTTTCTAACTGCTTTGTATTGCAGGGGTATTTTGCATATCAGGAAAGGAAGAATACTGTCTGTTTCTGTTAAAGACAGGCCTTTTTTAAATACCCACCGCTGTTTTTTCACCCTCACATTCTCAAGGCCATCTATGCTGCCATGCCCTAAAAAGATGCAATATTAAATGCTACCAGGACTCTGGGGTGGTTGATTGCTGGCCTCTTATGATGCACAAGGCTAAAACACTAAATTATTCTTCACTGACTTGACAGCTGGTAAAGAGAAATGCTTTCCTCCAACAGAAATAAAAAAGGAAAACTTTAGAATGAGTTCCAGTTTTAAAGACTGGAAGAAATTTTTCCATTTTCCCTTTCCCTTTCAAGTCCTTATATTATGCAGACTAAGCAGTAATCTCTCTGCAATTCAGAGAAGTGACAGAGCTTGTACTTGGGATGTAGCCCCATGCAGGTGACAGTCCCTATGAAGGCACTTTCCTCCTTGCCTCTCCCAGTCATTTTGAGAATATCAGATGTTTTGGAAGATGTGCTGGTGAGCTCCTAACAAATTCTGCTTGTGCTGACCTTCCAGAGCTTTGTGTTCCTGGTGTATACTGGGCCAACTCTGGCAACTGGTGATCCCAGGTCTTCCCAGAGAAAGGTGTGATCTGTGAGAGATGGGTGGGTGTCTGTCCCCAAAAACTGCCATGCATTTTCTAGAGGCATTCTGAGGATGTGACTTGCAACAGCCAGCTCCTTGCAATTGCAGCTGTTATTGTGAAAAACAAAGTCCAAAACACTGAAGCCATGCAGGAGAGGAAAGGGGAAGGACAGATAATCTTTGGGCGGAAGTATTACTGAGGTAATGTGGGAACCACTCATGGGAAGATTTCAAAGAAAATGATTATTTAAGGATATTTCTGGCTATGAAAGAAAATCTGTAAGAGCATTTTTTTTTCTTTAGTTCTTAGTAATTTCTGCTTTGGGATGGAGTGGTGCATCAGCAGTGCTGAGAACAGACATGAGAGAGTGGAGGGAAACATCACAGCTACTGCAGGCTTTGATTTCACTCCTCCTCAAGACAGAGATCCTCCTGTCTTGTTGACAGCTAATTCCATCTGAAAGCAAACTCCATGCTCAGCCTGTCACACAGGCTTGATTTGAACCTGCCTTGTAGTTTGTATGGGGGAAAGAGGATCAGTAGTTGTATGAATTTTTCTAGTCCCCTGCCCCTAATTCAAGCGTCCCTAATAAGTCAATCTGGGACACTTGAGAGCAGTGTCTGGGTTTGGTTCATGTTTAATTACACCACTCACACTTTCCACTAATAAGCATCTCTGTCTTCCCCACTCCTGGCAATAGGATAGAGGCTTCACAGGCACTACCATCAACAACAGGTGAGTACTTTTGTTTTTCCAGCTTACGAACATTCCTGAGTATATCTTAACAGTAAATACTTTATTCTTAGGAAGTAAGAGCCATCCAAAATATGCTCCTTTGCACTATGAAGATAACTTATCTAGGGCAGGAACTAAAATATTTATTTGGATAATAGTGCATGGACAGAAGCAAAAATGGAAGATCTTTTGCTGAATAGAAATGGAAATTTGAAAACTTGAAAGGGGTGTCTGTTATGGTATTGATTATAGAATCAGAGAATTGTTGAGGTTGGAAAAGGCCCCTAAGATCATCGAATTCAAATGTTAATTTAGCACTGCTGTATGTCACCACTGAACTATGCCCCCAAATGCCACATCCACATTCTTTTTGAACTTTAACAGGGGTGATGATTCCACCACTTCCACTGGGTAGCCCATTCCAGTGTCTAACCACCCTTTCTGTAAAGATTTTTTCTCTCATATCCAATCTAAAGCTTCCCTAATGAAACTTGAGGACATTTCCTCCCATTCTGTCACCTGGAAAAAAACGACCAACCTCCACCTCGCTGCAGCCTTGCTTTCAGGTAGCTGTAGAGACCAAATGATCTTGCAGCTGTCTCTGAGGAAAGAGCTTTTGTGTCTATGTGCAGCCTCTGGAATGCATAGGGGCTGTCCCATAAAGAACTGTGGGGGAAGGTCTGCAGTGAGAGCGGAAGAGGTTAAAGAGATGGACTCAGGAATGTGGTACTGAGTAGGTGCCTTTGAACATAGCCAGAGCTTTGGGTGGTTTGGAAGAAAAGGACTTAAAAGTTCTGAATTGGAAATGCATCCACTCTGAATTTTCAGGCTCGGCAGGCAGAGAGGATTTGTCCTTGGTTTGGGAAGGATAGCCCTTGGAGGTCCAGAGGGAAAGAGCAGAAAAACAGATGGAAGGAAATTAATTCAATAAAAATAAATTAGACCTTTTAAACAGTATTGTTTTTAATATTTATGATGCAAAGGAGATTTGCATTTTTCTTTCAGTAAAGTATATGTCTCCATTTGACCTTCGCTGCCTAACAGAATGCTTTATTTAGCCTGAATGGCAGACATTTTTCTATCTTTTCATGGACATTTCAAGAAAACCTGGGTGCTGTTAATTTTTTTATTCACATTGTAAAATGATCCTTGATGACAAGAAAATGCTCATACCACATGACTGGATCAAGGTAGCCAATGATCTGTATCTGGGTTGCTACAGCGTGATGTATTATACTTCATACAATTTGCTGCAGGCAGAAATCTTAATTAAGGCCTTTCCTAAAGAGTGACCTTCAGGGACTGCATTTTTTAAATTGGTGTAAAAATAGACAAATGCCCTGACGGCATTAGGGGAGTTGTTGAAAGTGTTAAATGTACATTTCCCCATCTCCTCTACACAAACAGTGATTATTTGCTGCTTTTATCGAATGAGTTGTGAGAGGTTTTCAGCAAACAATCAGCTTTAATGTGTACAGAAGGAAATTTCCACTTGACGTGCAGAGCTCAGTTACTCAGCTTCTCTTCCAGTTCCAGTGCAAGCTGCACGTCTGATTTGAGAATATACTCCCCTGGGCTCTTTTCATCCATATTTCACCACGCTCATGGATATTCACTGTTTTGGGATCCCTCTAATTAGCTTGCCACATGTGGTGTCTTGCTCAGCTTTCATCAATAATCCCCCGTACCCAGCACGCATTGGCATCTGGGAGGGTTTGGCTGGGAAAGGAAGGGATTGCAGACAGCACTGAGGAAGCAAACTAACCCTACTCACAATAAAGGGCTTGTAGCAGTAGGTACAGCCATGCAAGATGCAGTGGGATGTGTACAAGTGTCTCCAGGCTGTTTCACTATGAATTCTCAAATGAAACACCCTTATGATGCCAAACATGGATTTTCTTATTTCTCCCACCCAAACCTCCTGGCAGTTTGTGCTCTGTTAACACAGGGGCTGAGATAAAACCCCACCAACCTCACCTCCTGCTGTAGGTCCAGGGTCAGATTTGATCTCCAGGGACAACAGGAGCAGGCATGAAGTGCCAGCACTCCTACACCCTTCACAGGGCTGTGGCATGTCATGACACACACATTCTCAGCAGTGTTGGCTCTTCTGCTGTCCCCAAACTGCTGCCTCAGCTGAATTTTTGTGACTAGTTGAGGGACACCCTGCATCAATATAAGGAAAGCTGATTCCAGTTACCACAAGTTGGATAAGCCACTTAAATTTTGAAGGTTAGATATGCTTTCAAAGTAACTTTTAAAAAGCTTTTGACACAGGTTATCCCCACACTGCTCTACAATACAGCTTTCTTCATGGGCAAAGTTGAAATGAAACAGCTGCTGAAGCTTATATAGAGCTCTTGTCAGAGACAGAGCTTTTGTCTGCTTTTTTTGACAAGCAGAAAAACTCTGGCTTTTTAAAGCTAAAGCCTATTGTGAGACGTACAAACCAACTCCTGGCTATACACAGCCTATTTCCACTTAAATAAGACTGTACTATCAGTTTACACAAGCCAAGGGACTGGCTGGACTGAGGATGATGATATGTTTTTAGGGAATACCAGGGTTCAGGAGGTGAGGGCATGGCACACCACAGAGGAGTCTGAGCTGCCCAATGGCTGACCCCTGCTCCAGGTCCCCATGGGGATGTGCTGGGCAGTGGTGACACTGGTGGCACCAGCCAAGGGGTTGCCCTCAATGTGCTGCATGGTGCACTCTGAGCACCAGCTTCAGTCCAAGAAACTTGCATGAAACCCTTCTAATGTTCTGTACTCACAGTTCTTACCACCACACTTTTCCATGAATAAATATTCCCCTGTAGGTGCCAGAGTCCCCAGTCTGGTGGGGGGTTCATTCCTGGGGTGGTTGGGATGCTGTGTTAAGTGGGACTAACTAGATGGGGTTTCTCCTTTAATTCCCAGTTCTGCTACCACTCTACAAACATGACCTCAGGAAAATAACCTCATCTCTCTGTTACAGTTTCCCAATCTACAAAGCAGAGATAATTGTGCTTATCTTCAGGAAGCAGGGAAAGGCCTAATCCTTGCCAAAAACCTTAAACTTGTTAAGATGCAAGAGGCAATAGATGATCAGGATCATCACAGCCAATCTTCTCTCTGAAACACTGGACTCCAGAGCCTGCTAATGGCCCCAATAAAAGCCTTGGCAGAGAAACACAGATGGCAAACCATCCATCCTTGCCAATGGGGTGTCCTGTGACATCCCTGACCTCTTCCCCTGCAGAGGCAGAAGGGGAGTGCTCCAGCATGAGTGGAGACCCTGGCAGTGTTGTGATCTCACACTGCCTTCTCCACGTGTCGAGCCATACCCAAACCAGCTCCTCGGCTCTGCTCCAGGCTGCTTGACTGGCAGAGCCCAGAGCTAAGGAAAAATAAATAATGAACCAAGGAGACAGCTCACTCGCAGCCTCACACGTCGTGGAGGAGATAACAGGCCAATGTGTATAATGATCTGCACTGAATCATTTGCCACGTTGGTATCAGAAGCTCTCAGCTTCACTCAAGGGCTCTCTCATCCCGACTGCATCTGAGATGACAGTGTTAATACATCAACATGCCTGTAATGAAATCTGTCAGTGTTGCCCCTGCACCAAACACTACTTGAAAAAGCAGATGTGTAGCTCAGATTCAGTTTATTACTGTCTGAGCCTTCCTCACTTACAAACCAAAGGGTGATTAAGAGGGAAAAAATCTCTCTCTATGGAAACTTGTAGTGGCTACTGTATGCAGCTTCCAGCAAAGCAGAATTACTGTCTGGAGCCTGGGTTTTTTTATTATTATTATTATTATTATAATCATTATTATTATCATTATTATTATTATTGTTATTGTTACTATTACCATCATGAAATTTCAAAGAGCCCCCTAAATATTTCCAGATCTTTAAAAGAAACCCCATAAATCAAGATAGCTGGACTATTCTGCTATTACACTGCTTGGACAGTCACAGATCACGGAAGTCACAGATCACAGAATATTCCGAGTTGAAAGGGACCCTCAAGGATCATCAAATCAAACTATGAAGTGAATAGCCCATAGAGGGATTGAACCCACAACCTTGGGCATTATTAGCATGATGCTCTAACCAATTTTGCTAGCCTCAGGGTCAATGTGGTTCCCCTTGGAGAACAAAGCCCCTGTTTAAGAAGTGTGCTATGGCTCACAGCTATGCTTGCTTTACCATGCACCCAGTGCAAGTCACCTTAGGTAATATTTTTACAAGTGTGTAGTACCTTTCAGAACATAAATCCTACTGACTGCTAATAACAAATAGGCTTATATGTACTTAATGCATATCTGAAAATGAGACAGTCTCCTAGAAAATTGTGACATTTCAAAAATGAAAGCTCATCTGAGCTTGCTGTTCTGTCCTTAGTGTTACTGGACAGAAAGAGGGCATAAGTATAAATGCAATGCATCTGTGTTCCCTGAGATTGTTTTTTGCATCCTCTCCTCAATGAGAATGAATTATTATAGGCATCAAAAGTGCCAGATTCTTCTCATTGACTCTGGACAGCTCCAGTGGTGAAGTCTGCACTGCAGACATCTAATATTAAGTTAAATGCACTCATGCACTTTGTGTCCTGCTGTGCAACAAAGACAAAACACTTCTCATCTTCGCAGCATCCCTTCTTCCCTGCTTAGGCCTGTCCAGCCCTGAAAGTTTGCACCAGGTGTGCTCCACTCTTGTTTCAGGTTCTCCAGGGTGCAACACTCCAAAGCAGCAGGAACAAGTCCTGTCAGTAGGACAAGGCATTTGGCCATCCCAACCTACACTCTATCACTGTTTCTGAGAAAGAGGCAAAATTGCAAGCAAAGGAAATTCTCTTTTCCTTTCTCCTGTCCTTACAAGGCAAAACAAAGTCCTCTGTGCTGCTGAATATGGAGAAAAGCATCTTGGTGGGCCATCTGCCTGTCCTCTGCAGTCTGTGAAGAAAGCCTTTCTCTCCATCTTGAAGGAGAGGGATGAGCAGAAAGAAAAAAGAGATTTTCTTCTTGTACCTTGTGTATTCTGGTAATTACAGCAAGTCAAATGGATGCAAGTAGAGGGTTATTTTGGTAATTGCCTCTCTCTAAGGTATAAAACAGTATGTTATGTACCATCTACAAATTAGGATTCAAAAGCAAAAACGTGTTTAATTTTGATTTTAATTGCCTTTTTACTTCAAACATCTATTTTTCTCCCTGGTGCAAACAGACCTGAGCAATCTTGCAGAGATCAACAAAATCTTCCACAAATGCCAGGCATTTCTCTCATGGTGGTTCTTGGCCCTGTGAGCATTTAATCTGCTAACTTTGACAGAAAGAGCAGTCTAATTTCTACAGCCTGCTTATTTTCAAATCAACAAATATTTACTGCATACTGAATTTTAAAGGATCCAATTATTAGTGTACCTCTGTTTGATTATCAATGACACAGTAATAATACCACCAGCTGCTGAATTGTAAGTGAAAATAACCCTTTGTTCTCATTTTTCTTATCTGTAGACTATAACAGCACTCATGGGGACAATAACCTATGAAATAGATTAAAAGCCTGTTAAATGCTATTTTCAGCTTGGCAGATCACCAAACCCTAGCTAACCCTTAAGCTCTGTTTCCTTTTAAATATTCCTTTTAGTGTAACCATGTGACAACAGTAATGTGCTGTTTCATAGTGATTAAGTAACTGCACAAACAAGAGGTTTTAGGTTTATAAACAGAGTGGAGCTGGTCTCACAGGTGAACAGGACTGTGCTCTGCCAAAGACAATAAGGCTTCTGGTAGAGGCTGTAGTGATTTTCCACCTGGAAAAATCTAGTGGCTGGTGACTCTGGTGACTTTGAACTAAACAGGAGGACACTCTTGGTTTTCAATTTCTGGTAAATGTTGAACCTTCTTTTTTTGACTCCAGCTCCCATTTACAAGACTAGAAGTGTCGTAAATGTGAACTCCTGTTTACACATTTCCCTGATTAGAGGGGAAATAATTCATATTTGTTCACTGAATAATTCTGAGGAAGTTTCAAATGCTATGAGTGTGAGAGGGGTTACCAGTGGGAATAATGTAGACCAGGCCCTTCCTCGGTGTGCCAATCTGCTTTTCCAAACCTCTGACGACTTGGGTCTACTCTATCTGTCTGAACAGAGGAACAGGAGAAAAGGGAAAAAACCCCTCAAATTAGAAGGACTAAAGGAACCAATAATGACAAAGAGCTTCCCATACTCTTTTTGTTTTTCAGGGAAACAGATAGGGAAGACAGGGAAGCACAGATCTAGGGTACAACGGGAGCAGGAGCTTTAGTACCAGTGAGGGAAGATGGGTGAAGGAATCAGCAGCCTGGCACTGCTCTGCTAGAAGCAGCTGCCATCACAGGGTAGATTGTGCTTCTATTCAGACATGGGACAAATCTGTCAAGTGCAGCACAGCAGGATTTGTCTCTTCTGCTTTCTGTACTCATTTATCATATTTGGTTTTGACCAGAACCTCCCCCTTGGAGCTTAGAAGCTCTCTCTGTAGAAAGCTTGGTTGGAACTGTATCCTTTAACTTGCATTACACCTTTTAGCATCAAAACAAGCCTGTAGATAAAATCCCTGATCCAACTATTTCAGAATTCAGCTGACAGGACAAAACATAAATAAATTTATCCCAGCTCCTACCACCTATTCTAACTGAATAGTTAGAAAAAACCCTAAAAGATATGTTTGTATTTATGGGCATATTTTGGATGTTTCTTTTAAAATTTAAATTGAAAATTATGATCTGACTTCCATATTAAGAAGGAAAAGCCTTTCCTCTTCTTGATGTATAAAGTTTCATCACTCTCTCACTGCAGGGACAATAAAAGCACATGAGATTTTAAACTGTAAGAAAGAACACTCCTCTATTTGAATTTCAGCTTGCTAAAGGCACAGAGACCTCTCACACACCTGAACTTTTCAAGAAACAGGAATGTACTCAAGACTAAGTAATTTTCCTGTTTATCCAGGGAAAAGTCTGCTGAGAAAACCAAAATGTGGGAAGAGGACCAAGATCTAAGAGGCTTTGAGACACTTTGTGCTCCTCAGCAGCAACCCACCTCGCACTTCCTCACCCCCAAGTCATTCCCTGGGGGTGGTTACTCCGGATTCTGAGCTGGAACAGAATCTTCTTGCTTTTAGAACTAGGTCATTATGTTCTTTAACTGAGCACACATGAAACATTATTCTTCAAATCTCTTTGTATTCTTTGCTTGCTGCTGAACTGTGATACTCCCCCACAGACTTTTTTTCTCCCTTCCTTTTACCTCTACACCCATCTTCAGTATGATATGAATTTTAGCATGGAGCTGGATGTCATGCTCAAATACTCTTTCAGTACCATGATACAGCCAAAAAAAAAAAAAAATCCTTCATGCCTGTTTATCATTTGTATTGCTACTGGAAAACGTGAGATATTTTAGCATTTATCTCATTTTCTTCTCCAGTTTCAAGGTACATAAGACAGATCTGCAGCAGGAGAGGAAGGAGCCAGTCCTGCAGCCTCATGGAGGCCCAGTACTGGACAGGATGCTTGAGGCTGGAATTTCAAAGAAGTCTTTGAAGGTCAAACTCAAAAGTCCATTGTAGCTTTAAACTGGATGGTGCCTTAAGGCCTCAACTGGAATATTTCTGCATGTGACATTTTAATGCACATCTTCAGGTTTTTGCTCATTTTCGCAAATCCTAGAATTTCACTTTGAGCTGTGGGTTGAAATGAACTGGAAATATAAAGTGAAACTCAAATGAAAGCTCTAACTTTTACCTACTTTCAGAAGAAAACTTCAAATCCCTCTAGACCCTTCTGTGAAGAATGTTTTTGAAGCAAAAGCTTAGTTCTTTTTCTCTGGTGTACGCTATTATCTTTGTGCCTTAATTTCACCCACTTGCTTGTATCCCATAAGGAAGAACATGTTTCTATACATTCAGATGACCTGGTTAGGGAGACAGTGTTTGCAGTTAAAGCAACAATACCACAGCTCTGAAAATGAATCCTATTTTAAGTATATTCTTATTACTTTGGGAGTAAATTGAAGAGAATCTTTGATTTTTCTGTGATTTTTGATACCAACACCCTGGAACTGCAACCACAAGCGTGCTGGGAAGTCACTGATGATTGCTGAATACACCAAGGCTCTGCACAGGAGTCAGGAAAAACAGGTGAAGGTTCAGCATAAGTGATGACCTGGGTACTGGTACAGGAACATAAGAGATATCAGCTATATTCTGAGCATGACTTCTGCTTTTCTGATTCACTGTAATTTTTTATTCAGAGCCTCATGAGATTTTCTGAGAAAAAACTGGAGGAGCCTTAACTCTGGACTCTAGCTACTGTATAATCACAGACCAGGAGGGATGGACCACAAGAGGTCACCTAGTGCATTTCTCTGCCACCTACTATTCCAGAGTAAACTGTTTTTTTTTTTCAAATTATTTTTAAAAAAACTGATCCAAAAAGCCAGAGCACATTGCCTGTGTAGGATTTTCTCATAATGCCACAGAGATCATAACAGCACTTTGGTACCTGCATGATGCTAATGGATGGAATGTGAACATTGTAGTCAAACTGTGAACATTTATAATTTCATCCAAAACAGTGGGTTATCTAGCCACTCATTCTTAAAAATATAAACCAGCAAGGAAACCCCAGCCACAGATGACTGGGATCAGTTTGCAGCTTCCTTTCCTGTGGAAAGATAAGCTTTCCTTGCCTGAAATGGGACAGATGGAGCCCTATGGGTTGCCACTCCACAGTGCCTCCGAGCACAGCTCTCTGCACTGTAGCTGTTGTTACAGCAGCATATGCTTGGGAGATGCAAGCTGGTTTCCCTGAATTTAGCACTCTAACACCGCATGCTGGGCATCCACGATTCATTGCTTGCCTCCCAAAACTCTCCATGTTTCCTTTTTTTTTTTTTTTTCCTCTTTTCAAGCGAACTTTTGTTTACCAGACATAGAAAAACAAAAATTTGTGTGTACAGATAGATGTGTTCCTATCCTTTGTATATTCTGTAATATGTGTAGTTGTGTGGAGAATTCTACAGGTGATGTTCTCAATTTCAAGTCCCCACAGAAACAAACAGAGTCACAATTATTAGGCTCTGACAGCAGTGATGGAAATCCATGATCATCAGAGAGACCACTGCAGCACCAGAGAGCACCCACACTCTCCTGTTCATTACTGTGACAATAAGAGCAGGTTTCTGATTAGCTGCTTGACCAGGAGGATAGTTCTAGCTCCCAGAGGTAGATGCAGTGTCCTAACCTTGGATGTCCAGTGTTACCGTGGGCACTGAAGTATTTTCTGCCTCATTCCCAGCATAATCCCATGCAGATGGATTGAGCTCAATTGGCTCAACTCACCAGTCAGTATACTCAAACCAGGGTCGGGAATGATTTGTCTCCTCTCAAAGAAGTCAGTTAAAGTAGATAGGATGAATTCTGCATGAACAGTGCCTATTCCTTTTCACTGATCACAGAGGGAACTGTGGGTGAGCTGCCACCCAAAACTAAGGGGACACTATCTCGAGAGAGAGAGATTCCTGGGGTAGATGTCTAAAGTTAGGTGACACATTCAGTGTTCATTGCTGTGCAATAGCACATGGATAAGTGCCCAGATTTCTCCTGGCTACCCAGAGTGACTTTTACCCAGTGTTATCCCAAAGCAGCTTGGAGTGACCACTGGGACCTACCTTCATTAACTGTGACCAGAACAAGTATTTCTGAAATGTCCCCCAGGACTTACAGTTCTGGGTTTAGTACAGGTGACACTTGCTAACGTATCCCCTGAGAAAATCTAGTCTAGAAAGAAATATTCCAGTGTCTCAGCCAGTCTGAGCAATAAAATGCTGAAATACTGTACTCCCCTGCAACCACGAGTCTCCCCAGTGCTAACTTCTGACAGTGTGACAGCAAAGTTAAGGCCCAGCACCTTTAGCTGACAGATGACCTTTAGCTGACTAAAGCTCTGGTACGTTTATTCCTGAACCCCAGAAAACAAAACCAGGCTTATAAAGATTTGCAAAGGCCACGAACATACTGTTCCTGTAGGTTTTTTTGAGCAGGGTTTTTTTTTTTTTGCTCACAAATGGTAGCAAAAGCTATTCTGGTAATGCCCTGTGAAAAGCAGGGCATTAAATTGGTGTCATTTTAGTGGATTAGTACTGTCACATCAGCTGCCACAGCTTTCTGCCTATGTCATCAACTGTGCTGCTGCCATCCTCTGCCCCCATCACACTGCAGACTTCACAGTAAAAGATGGAGTCAAAGGCAAGACATGTTCTAAATAGATCTGGATAAATAAAGAGGGAAATGCTACTGTTAGAACTACAAAAAGCAGGGCTGATCTGCTAAACTCATGGGTTTTGGGTGGTATCAATGCTGCTGAGTGTTAGAACATTTTTCCTAAATGCATTTATTTGCATTGAAACAAAGTGGATCCTGTATCCCCTGGCTTCTAAATATGAGACTAATTTAGCTTTCTTGAAACCACAAGAAGGATGAGTGTGATGAACTGCCTCATGCTTTCTAGGTAGAAGAATATGAAGCAATTTCTATGGCATAAATGACTAATATCTTCTAAGCTGTGTCCTGTATCCTACCAGGGGACTCGTTCTGCAGCCTTGGGCATGTTTTTTATGCGTCAATTGTCAAAAATGTGAATGACTCATGGGGGAGTTTCAGGTCCTCAGAAGGGCTAATTATCCAGCTGAAATTCCTCCAATGTGTTTTGAGTCTCCTAGTATCAGCAAAAGAGTCTTTATCTTTCGTTTAAGATTCCAGAGTATTGGGAATGAGTGCAAAATATTATTTCTATAGCATGATAAAATTCAGGGAAATTATATATAAGGAGACATGGTCCCAGCACATATTTATGATACCTTAAAATAAGAAAAAAAAAATCTGGACTTCACATTTGAGCAAAATATATAATTTTTAACCTAAATGGAGTAAGAATTCTCTTTGGGCTAGAAGGAAAATTCCTCTTGCAGACTGAATGCAAGCCTTTCAACTGTGCACTGAGCTGGAATAGAGAGTTGGCTGTTAGCAGAACAAGTCTTTAGGCGAGGTGGGAGAGGAATGAAGGTGGGAATATCTCATTTCACATAGGGCTTGGAAACTTGTTGAAATGACAACTCTTTCTACATGAGTACTTTTCAAGCAAACTGTTATGATATGAAAACAAGAGCTTGGCTGGAACACTGCCATTTATTTGAGGAAGAATTTATTTAGACACAACTTATACTTCTCAGGAACTTTCTTGACTATGTTTCAGGACAAACTGATAAAAGGGATAGAATTTTTGACAGGATGAGAAGAAATGGCCTCAAATTGTGCCAGGGGAGATTTAGATTAGATATTAGAAAAAAATTCTCCATAGGAATGTTTTTCAAGCATTGAAACATACTATGCAGGGAAGTGGTGGAGCCAGGATCCCTGGAATTATTATAAAATTGTGTGGGTTATGGCACTTACAGACATGATTTAATGGTGAAAGTGGTGGTGGTGCTGGGTTGACAGTTGGATTTGATCATCTTAAAGGTCTTTTCCAACCTTAATAATTCTGTTATTCCATGATTGCATTTTGACATCCCAACCCAGAGGCCAGGAGAGTGGGAGCCCTTGGCTTCCAGACCATTGAAAAAACCAGAACCACTGTTTCCAGGAAAGCCCAGCAGAGACCTGTAATGCTGGGAAAGGTGGATTACAAATGGGTTCAGCAGCTCTCCTCACTCTGGTTCAGCCACTCAGTACTGTCATACCAGTACTCCTCAACCTCATGGCACAAAATACCAATTCTTCATTAATCATGATGTTCTCTGTCTTGCTGAGGATGATAAAGTTAATTTCTACCTCATGGATCTTGAATTAGGAGCCCAATTTGGCTTAATCAACTGAATTTTTAACATTTAAACCAGACTTCTTTTTCATGAACCTTCAAAAGCAATCTTCATTCCCTTTCACTCAAATCTGCCCCATATTCCTATGTTGTTGTTGTTGTTTTGTTTGTG
>VYXD01008114.1:220197-353674 GCA_013397195.1 Hylia prasina | reverse complement strand
TTTTTTTTTTTTTTCTTCTCCTCACTGTTCCCAGAGCAGGACAAGTGTGGATGTTTTAATTCCCTGCTGAGCCCAGCCCACACGACTCCATTTGTTATTACCTCACTCAGTCCATCTGAGACACAAGATTGACTTGCAGCAGTCCCAGCTAAACGTGTATTTAGAGAAGTGTTTAATTTGTTTCATAGTCAGAAATTCCATGGCATGCAAAGGCCCTCAAAATGATTTTGAATTTGGAGAGATAGCCCTCTTGTGTTGCTCTCCTTTTAGTATTTGTTTAATTATTTAATTATTTCTCATAAATCCTAAAAATAACAGTCACTTTCAGTTAAACAGAGGAAATAACTTTCTGTAATTTCTGGTCATTTTTGGCTGAGGTATGCGGTGAGGAGAGAATTTAAGATCTGATTTACTGAGTTAACATTAAGCCTTAAACAGCTTTGCCCTTATCTTGCCTCCCATTGCTTTCTTCTGACTGAAGAAGCCCTATCAAAATGATCAATTTTCTTTCCACCTTTGATGCAATTTCTTGTATGTTTTTGCTTTTAACCAGAATGGCACTCAGCACTAGAAAGTTCTTGCCACACAGACCTAGGCACATTGACATCTGCCTTTCAGACAATGTGATGAATTCAGAGAAATCTGCAGGACAAAGATGGATATCCATCTCCCATGCCTGTAACTGTAGCCAGCTATGGATCTGTGTTCCAGTACCTGAACACAGCAAGGCCAATATTATTGTCGGACAGGCAGTTAATGAAGCTCTTGAATGCATTGTGAAAATTGTCTTTGGTAATGACACGTCTGAGCCAACAACCTCTTGAAGTGCAAATGATAAAATGCTTTTCACAGTACAACACTGTGCTGCAGTAATAAAGTGTTAAAGCAAAAGCCTCATGACAATCATTGGAAAACTTCTATTTAAAAATGCTTTTGCATCTTAGGTTTTCTATATTTTCTAATCCTCTTTATTAAGATATGCAAACAAAATTCTCCACTGCACTGACACTGGTACACAGGGTTTCACCTGTTGAGCTTTAAGACTGCTAATATTAGAAATCAGCAAATTCTCCTATGTTCCTCTAAATCACTTTTTCTTTTTTTTTTTTCTTTTTCTTTTTTTTCTCTGGGAAGAACTTTGGCTTTGTGTATTGGTTTCTGAATAATATTCAATTTTCTCCCCTCATTTCCTTCCAGACTATGAGTTTTGGAAGCCACATCTTGAGACAAGTACTTTATATGTTTCTACACCTTATTCTAGACATTGTTGGGAGCATGGCTGATTTGATGTTCAGCCTTAACTGGGGTGCAAGGTCCATTTAGAATGTCCTGTCATCTTTGTTGAAGACTTATTCTGGTGTCTGTCAGTTGTTGCACAGAACTTCTTGCCATAGATGATCATTGCCACAGGTAATTGGCACAGTGAGAAATGGGGTCAAGGAAAGAGTCAAGATCCAGACAGTGGAAAGCCACAAAAATGAAGATCTTAATAATAAAACACTGTACTAAACAAGAAGACAAGGGTGATCAGCTCTTATAAATCTGTGCTGCTGATGTGACAGGTCACCATGTGTTGAACCATCTGGATCCTCTTCATCTTGTTCTCCACCAACCCTCTTACAGTTATGTTCAGTAATTTAGTGCAAAGGTGACAAACAGGAGGTGGGTTGATCTGTCTGCCTCTTGGCAGGAAAAGATGCAGTCTCTGGATTAGCTAGAACAAGGCATTTATACCTTAGGTATGTCTTGAGCACTCAGAGACTCAGAGCAAAGTACATGGGACCTGGCTGAGATGGAAAAACCTTAGCCCCTTACATCAAGGAAAATTCTTGTCTTAATCAGTTCTTTAAAGATTTTGCTTCTTCTCACCTGCATGTATGTGGTTCATATTTAATGCCTTATTTATTTCAGCCAAGCAATGATTCAGCTGGACTTTAATGCAGAAATAGGGATGATGACACAGAAGTGAGTGAGTAACCAAGAACTGTGATCATTTTGACATTTAATACCATCAGTAAACTAAGAGAAAGAGAAGGCTTTAAATACACCCCAAATCCCAAAGGTATCCCTTGAGACCTGACTCCTCCTCAGTCCCTCCAAGCTCTGCCAGGCACACAACATCCTGTTTTGCTCCCAGTGCCCATCCACACACCCTCATGCTCCAAGGACAGCCCTCTGAGCCCATACCATAGAAGGTCTCTCCATGAGGGAAGGAAATCAAGGAAGAGAGTAACAGATTCACTTGGTTAATCACTGAGCAATTACTATTTGTGAAAACTGCATTGGGAAAATACATTTACACTAAGAGCCCTCTCTTGCAGTCCGGCTGGCTGGTTAAGGGGGGGCAGGAGAGAAATGGGACTGGGAAATCACAAAAGATTTGGGTTGTGTTCAGAGGCACTGTGACACAACCCTAGGTGAGGCTTGACTCGTATTTGATGGCAGATGAGCTGAGGGCTAAAAGTGGTTCAGAAATGCATAAATTTGGTTTTCCTTCCTTTTACGGAAAATGTAAATGAGAGTGAATGAGAGCATGGCAGTTTCTGAACAAGTAGCACACTGGTCCATCATTTGAGAGGTGAGTTATTAAAATAGAAAGTATGCAATTGGAACTGCCATGTATGCAAAACAAAATTTGCCATTTTCATCCAAATAATAAATGAAGAAACCGGAGAAAGAAGTAGATATACAGAAGCTGGAGTGATGGATTAAAAATACTTATAAAAAAGAGAAAAACTGTAACAAATCTGAAGGACTTTTGCAAGATGATGTAACTGCAGGAAACAATATGTGTCACCAGGGCTTGGGACTTTGAAGAGTATGAACACATAGAATATATCCCAAAGACCACTCCTGAAAACCCCAATAGTGACTGCTACAGAAAGATTGCCCAGCATGGCCTCATGGCACTGGAAAAGGGATTCTTTCTGGGCCGTGCTTTGATCTTGGGAGAGCCTCTTCCTTAACTGTTTTCCCTTCTATTCTCAGTCTTCTTGTCACTCTTACCCACTGCAAACACTTGTGGGAGAAATGACACCTCCATAGAACCCAGCACAACGTGGAATCTTGGCTATGACCTTTGGTTCTCTGACACAGTGCTGGCAACACTGCTGGTTCAACAAGGCAGTTCAGGCTGTGAGCAGAAAAGATTTTTCCTCGAAAAGCTGAGCAGGACTTGATAATTGCATCCCCTTTCATACAATTCCTGCTTGTCATACATTAGCCCATCAGTACGCTTCTGTGACTAGCAGTAACAGTGCATTGAAGGGAAATGCCACTTTCCAGAGAGAATGATCAATCTCTTTGACTTTGCCTGTAAACATGTTTCATCAGGGGGTCACTAATATGCTTTTATTGCCTCACTGTCAGAGATGATGCCATTACCAAGCCTGATAAAGTATTCTGTAGAGGGTTGCTTTTAATTTTATTTTTTATGCGATCATGAGAGACAGTAACCGATAAATTTAGTTCAATGCTTTCTCACTATTAACCAATTCTGAATAAATCCACTGGGGCACACTGGATACAAACACTTCAAAGAATTTTTACAGGATATTGAAAATGATATTCACCGTGGGACAGAGGTTTAAGTACTGAGCTGCTAGTGTTTTCTTTACCATTAAAGCTACAAGACTGTTAAATGTCGTTTAGTCAAAACATATTCAGAAGGATTTGTAGCACAAGATGATTATTTGCTTTTAATAAACTTGTTGCATCAGGGTGGTTATGTTAGCTTATTTCTAGGGGAAAGGGAGTTTGAGGAAAGATGGCACTTCTTCCCTCAGTTTCTTTCTTAGGGTCCAATCCAGCTCCCACCAAAGGCAATGAGATCTTTGCTGTTGCCTACAGCAGGAACAGTCCCATGATCTCTCAGGGCTTTGAAGTGTTCAAATCCAAATTAAAATACAGAGCGGTTTTTTTTCAGACAAAGAGAGAAAAAAAGAAAAACCAACCCAAAACCCAGTCGAACCAAAACCCCCAGCTCTAGCAGAAACAAAACAAATAAGGGAACTAAAAAAAGGGCTTTTCTCATGGACGTATTTTTTTTTTCCAAGCTGCTTTCATATCTTATATAGCACCCTAAAAACTGGAACACAGGATGTGAAACCATGGAAACAGCTGGATGCTACAGGATTTTTGAACTACTTTTGTCAAGGTTTAGACTTTGGGGATTTTATTTTTTTCTTAAGGTTTAATTGATTTTTTCCCCCTACTGAAATCCATAATATGTTGAGCTTGTTAAACTATGTTAGAGGTCACAGACTAAATTTAATTGGTAGTATTTCTTTTGAGCGTAATTTAAAGGTTGATTTGGCTTTATGGACAGACTCTTAGTTGCAGTAAATCAGTTCAGCTGTAATGGGACTGCATCAGTAGAAAATATGATCACTGGAGACTCAAATCCCATGCAAAATCTCAGTAAGAACATGAAAAAAAAATAAAAGAGAGAATTCCTTTTTTGAAAGACTGTTTTAATGAAACTTTATGTAAAGTTAAAATATTTTGGAAAGATGTTAAAATGCATCCATAACTCTATTTTCATATAACTCAAGAAGGTAGGGCTGTCCTGAAGACCTGATTATATCTGTATATATCTGGTTATGGGGACTAACAGGAAGCAAGGGGTTTATTGGCAAATGCAATTTCAGTAAAATGTATTCAGAAACTACAGACTGTGCAAATGGGGAGGGGCATGGTTAGAAAAAGGAGTGTGAAATCCAGCCACACTCATTTTAGATCAGGTTGGTTGAGGTTGTTTTTCCTGAACCCAGATGTTCTGGAAGGAAGCACTAGGAACCCAGATAAAACACTGTAACAAATGCCAGTTCATCAGTTTTTCTAATTTTTAACTTAGATTTTTTTTTTTTTCCCCCAAGCAGCTCAGTAGATGCAAAAGGTTCTGATAAGCTTTTGACTGAAAGAAATGAAACTCCTAATCTTTAGGGATTCTCTCCTCACCAGTAAATGTGCAAGGTATTGGAAAGGTCCATGGAGTAAATGTTAAAACCATTCATTAATACCCAGTATTGACAAAAAATGTAATCACAGTAGAGTGAAATATAACACAGCCTCAGACTGAGTACAGTGGGTGAAATAAGGGAGCCTGTGCAGCTCTGAGATCTATGTTCTGTGCATGAGCACCACATCTTCAATCTACTCCAGTATTTACTTGGATCCTAAACAGCAGTGCAGTAAATCTTTCACTGGTGATACGGTACTTATGTCCATTTTCCCTTATTTCTATTAACTGAAAAAGTCATTTCTGTATACATCATGCTTCAGGTAACTCATCTTGACAGTAATAATGTGAAGTGATGATCTCCTGAATCAAATCCAAACTTCCCACCTCTGGAATATGTACTGGAAACACTCTCTCCTTATTAAACTTTACTAAACACAGGTTTTGACAACATGAGCCATAGTATTGTGGTGACACAAAAAGCACCATAATGCTCTAGAAATGCAAATCAACAATAAAACTTGTCCTTGAAACACTGCTTATTGCTAGAGGAATTGACTTAGAAGGGGATTTTCTGCTGAAAGGAAGTATTAGGAAGATCATCATTCAGGCAAGGCTTGAAAATAAGAGGAAGATGTGTGGAGATACTTCCAAAGATGACAATTGTAGAAAGGATGAGCCTCATCAAAATGAAACACGACAAAATTATCCTGTGGCATTTTTCCTTATGGGGAATTCTGATCTCTGGGGAGGAACTGAAGCCTTCACAATGACTTAGAAGGACTTTGGTTATGTCCTACAAAAAACAATAGCAGCAACAAATGTGTCATAAAGATAGAGCTTTATCTGTTACAGATGGGAAATACCATCCTGTGGGCTACTTTCTCATTAAAAGCAGACATTAGACACACATGAGCTGGAACTGAAAGAAGATCTGAATAAAATTTTGGGCTTACACCAAGAGAAATTTTCTCCACTGTGGCTGCGATCTTCTGCCCAAACACAGGCAAAAAATATTTCCTTCATTGTAGAAAGTTACAATGCCTTTACAGAGAAGAAAATGCCTGAGGGCTGAAATTTGGTTTTGAAAGAAAGTCCTCACTGAAGAAATGAAAATTTGGTGAAAGCCAGTGCATGGTGACTGACCTGTGACCAGTTGAAAACTGCCAGTACACATTTGCTCAGTACCTGCACAGGTCACAATGTTCATAGCCAAAGCAAGATGCTCTGAAGAGGTCCAACCTTCAAGTGACAAAACTCATGAATTTAAGTGAAAATCATTTGCTGAAACTGAAAGACCACAATCCAAGATACTGCAACGAATTACATTCTCCTGCAGCCCTACTCTTCTGTCAGCCAACTGCAGCACCCTGTGTGCTCATGAGCCGAGCCACAGCTACAGCTTTGCATAATTGATACTGAAATCTCATTATGTAGTGCCTGAATGCCATATTTCAAGAAACCTTTTTAAGATACTTCTTCAGGTGTCCATAGGAATATTTTCTAAAGCTTTAGACAGTCATTACTCACTTTAAATAGTGGTAAAATAAGTGGACAAAGAAGTCTTCCTCTCTTCAAACTTTAAGAGTTTGAATGAGTTGCAAAGGGTGTGTGTGAGGTCCTTTCACAGCTTCAGCTGACCAAATAAATAAAATAAGCCACAGGCTAACTCTCAAAATAGAAAGCAGATTTGTTATCAAAATGAATGAATTTCACTTAGGAAAACTGAACTTGGATGAAACATATAAGTGTATCCCTTTTCTGCCCCTTGCATATCTAGTTGTTTTTATTCTACAAAATGTCTTCTCTGCTCATCTGATTTCAACCAATTATTTCACAAATCCTGTGAAGAGCAATGGGAAGTGTAATATCTAAAGGACAAGGACAAATATTGTGTCTGTGTAAGGTCCAAAATTCAATTAAAGTCAGCAGAAATGACACTCAGATAAATTGCAATTGTACCAAGTATGACAGTGCATTTGCTTGATCTTTTGCTTATTCTTAGTCCATCTTGGAAATCTCCTCCATAAATGTTCCAGCAGCATCATCTCATGTGTTTCAGATGAGCTGAAGATGTCCCCCTGCAATCCCTTCTTGTTCTCAGAGCTGATTTCTGCTGGGTTCATGACTTGTGCTGACAATGGCAAGTTTGGGAGCTGTGGCTGCCTGGCCACCAACACACTGTCATTTCAGGCAGTGGCAGATCTCCACCAGAGAACCCTTGATTGCTCTGCCTGTTGCTGCTGCCAGGGGAACAGGACAGCCCTTCCCATCCCTGCCAATCTCTCCTGCTTACAGGCAGTGAATTAGCACCTGTTTCCTGACACCAAAGCAGGAAATCAGAAGGCAAAAAGAAACCTGAAATGATTTCCCTCTCTAAAATGCTCCTAGGTCTGTGTAGCTACATGCTGTCAGACAACTGGTGTTTGGTGTCGTTTAATTTTGAACAAGTCTTTATGGATGTGTGAAAAGCCCATTTAAGGAGCAGAACATCTGTCCAGATGGTGTCAGCATAGCTGAATGTGCCTTTAGGAAATGAGATGGACTAGACGACCTTTTGAGGTCCCTTCCACTTCTGTTTTCTCTGACTCTATTTTTTACAATGGAAACTAAAGTGCTTTAACACTATTCACAAGTGAGCACAACTGCCAAGAAAAATACACACTGGAGGGAAAAAATCCTCTTTGACTGCTCTATTTTTTTTAACCTAATGTGCAGCTAGATCTTCTCCCAGAAACAGTCTAATTTTTTACTGTTTCTTGTGAGTACTGGCTATTTTTATTACTTTTATATCTCTCATAAAGGCATTTCTTTCAGACAGAATACTCTCAGCCCTGTTAAGTATTTGATCCTCTTTTTTTCAAAGCAGACATCACATTCTAACCTTAATGCTTTGTATTGCGATTTTGCCTTTTTTCGGTTTTTTTCCTCCTTTTTTTATTTTTTTTATTTTGTTGAAAGTCTCTGTAATCTAAATATGTCTTTATTTCCAAGAGGATGACTGTTCCCTAGGGGATGACACTGCTTCTGGCCGAGACAAAAGCTGTTCCACCCAAGGAAAACTTCTGAAGTGCTAAACACAAGGATGTACTTTTCATTTCATCCCCAGTGCAGGTAGCTTTTCTCACCCACAGGAAGGCCTCAGCTGCTGTTACCAGGTCTTTATCTGTATGGCTTCATTTGTGATTTGCATCCTTGGCATTTCTGCTTTGGTAACGATTCAGCAAAGTGTTCAAGATGTAACAGCAAACAGGGTGAAATTCAAAAATACATTCTCTGAACATGAGTGCAGAAACCTTTGAGGTGAGTTACAGAGCCAGACAAGCATGGGGCTGGTCAGCCATGGAGCTGTGCCTGGAGGAAGCTGATTGCATGCCATGGAGGGAAGGATAAGTTACTACAGTGCAGCAAGAAATTATCTCTCGACCAAAGTGGTTCCTGTCAATCAGACAGAGCGGGTGAATCTTTGCTGGTGTGGTGGGAGCTGTAGAAGTATTTGGGTTGCAGCTTTGGGGGTTGGAACTAGATGATCTCTATGGTCCCTTCCAACCCAAACTACTCTAGGGTGATGGCCCTGAAGATGGCAGGATCCAGACCCAAATGAGCAGCAATGGCCCTGGCAAAACTGAGGAAAGGAGGAGCTTTATCCAGGCTGGGCTCTCCTATTGACCTGTTTCAGGGAGGTTGGTGGCCTCTTGTCTGGGCTTCAACCAGTGTTGAATGGATTGAGATTATTTCCTTCCACTTTGGAGTGTCTGTCCTGGTGTAGGAATGGTATTCCCCGACTTAGTGGCCATGCCCACACAGCTCCAGGCTCTGCCCCCTCACAGCTACTGCAAAATATTAACCCTGTCCTTGCTGGAAACTAGGCCAGGTCCAACACCCCTTTCCAGAGCCTGGCAATGGAGCACTGAGTCTTGTGCTGGGTGTTGAGTAATTTGAGCTAAGGGTTCACACTCAGCTGTGACCTGGGCTTAACATGAAATAACAGAGCAACTGATGCCATTTTGAAAGAACCAGTGTCAACAGGAATAGAGGCCAAAACTGTTTTCAGATAGGGAATGACTGTTAAAAAGAAAAAAATCAAACACACAAAAATACCAGCTGCTTGTGTTGGCTGGAAACTGAGGAGAGGGAAATATCTATGTAACAGACCCAGAACCGACAGCAATAGTGCTGTACATTTTATTTCCACTGTGCTGACATGCCCCTCCTGGGAAACCTGGTGTGGCAGATTGAGCCCTGATTGTTCAGGGGAGTCCCCAGCTGCTGCAGAGATGGGTGACAAGACTGAAAGCCACCCCTTTTAACAGGGACAGAAACTCCTGGGTGAGCAGGTTCACAAAATGGTCTTTTCTGTCAGTAGGGCAATTTATAATAGAGAATACATTAGTAACAGGATAAAATAATTAGAGGAGGGGCAATTTTGGCAGGCCAAAAGAGAAGATTCCTTGTAGCAATCCTGATTTCTGGAAGAGCCCAGTTGGGTCCTTTGGAAACATCCAGGCTGTTCAGTGCTTCCCAAGTGGTTATTAGTCCTTGATCACCACTGAGGTCTGATGAAATAGAGTGTGATGAGTAACCCTGAAGTTATTTAACCATGTTAATTGCCAGAGAGGGATTCACTCTGGCAAGTATCAGCACAAACTCCCCTAACTTCTTATTGCATTCGGGAGAGAAGATGTACATTTTGCCATCAAGATGAACACAATGTTTCTTAAAACTTAGGGAAGGAAAAGATTCAAAAATGTGAAGAATTTGAGTTTGTTTGTTTTAAAAAGATTTTGTCTGTGGAATCCCTTCAGAGGTACTTCAGAGCACTGAAATTATCTCTTTCTGAGTGATAAAAGGATGAAATGAACCCAGCTGGGATTTAAGCCTGTGGTTTCATGGAGCTGATGTGTTTCAAATCAGTTGCATATATCACTAAATCATCCCACAAATTACAATACTTATGTTCTGTCTTTTTAGTTTCTTTTAACCAAACCTTGTGAGCTTGGTGGGGTTTTGTGGCTGTCTGAAATGATTAGCTCAGCAAACAGCACAGTACTGTGGGGAATGCACAGCCCTGCCATATATTCCAGTGGACAAGAGGGTTTTATACATCATTTGCAACTTGCCTCAGCAATTCCACAGAATTAATAGGTCCACCTAAAATATTTTACTGTTTCCTCTTCCATCTTCAGTCTTTGGAGAGGGGACATGTCAGCACATACCTGTCCACATTTCCCTGAAATGTGTCCAACCAAAAGCAGATGTCCAACCACACCCTTGTCATTCATTTCATGCCATTTTCTTCTGCCTCAGCTGGGACGCCAAAGCAGGCAAGTGTTTTGTTGCTTGTTTAAATTTTTTTTCCTCCAAACTGAGTTAGCAAACCTCAGTGACTCTGTGTGCTCTCATATGGGTCTGGCACGTTACTGGATTGCCCCAGGAGCGGTTACAGACCCCATAGCACACATCTCTTTGCATCCTCATCCATTAGTTTAAACTGATGAAATAGCATTATTTCTAGCTCTACAAAAATCAGTACATAGGATGACAGACACATAGATATCCATTAGTCATATACAGATTTTGATACATGGGTGCAAGCCTCGGGGAGATTTGGGTCTGAAGCTGATTGAGGAAGGGATTTTTTTTTTTATCCCTTTCTTCCTGAGACTTCAGAATTCCTCCTCTTTACAGCAAAATGAAGCCAAGTTCTGCTGGAGGTGTTTCACAGAAGCCAGGGATCCTGACCCTTGTATATCAGCCAGCCTGACACACACAGGGGAGTGGGGGACCCTGGTTCAATGTGCCGCTCTGTTTAATTCACTAATGAGATACTAATAGGGCCAGAGAGCAGAAGTGATTGCCTTGATAGCTCAGTGATTTGGTCACTCATCTAAAACATGGGAGAAGCGGGGTCATGCCCCTGATCTAAATCAAGCCAAGCAAGTAGCTAAATGTGTATCTCCAGTACTCTGGCTGAAGCCCTCACCACCAGATCAATGTATAACCCTTTCTCTTCATGAAAAAGTTCTCTCTGGAACTGAGAAACCACAACACAGGAAATAATTTAGTTGAAAATGCTTCAAAAGAGCGTTGGCTGTCAGACTGCAGTGTGGGGGAAGGAGACAAAAAGGAGCAGTTGGGAAATGCCCAGGGTTTCAGGCTGCACACAGCCTGTTCTTGAGCTGTGATTTGGGACCTGGGAGCAGCAGTCCTTCCCTCCAGCCTGCTCAGCTGCAGCACAAGGCACAGGCAATCACTTATTGCCTCTTGTGCAGGATTTTAGAAACATGGAAGTCATCAGCATGGCGTGCAGGGAGCACAGTTAACTGCAAATTACAAATTCTCTATTCTTCCATAGCCTATGGAAACAGGAATTCTATATGTATAGTAATTAATACTTGAAATTAGGGCTTTCTTGAGAAAAAAGTGCCTTGTTTAGTGAATGGTTTTCATTTGCCCACTTTAGTTCTTTCGATATTTATTGATCAGATGTGTAATGAAGACAGCTGGGTCATGCAGTTAGGAAGAACTGATGTGTTTCTGAGAGCACAGAGAATATCCTGTTCAGTGAGAATCTGTATAGACTGTGACACCACATAATGGGGAACAACACAGAAATATTGTGTGAGAGACCTATAGATGTGCATGTGATAGATACAAAATGAGGAACAGAAAGAGCAAATCCCATATGGAACCTGATCACATGTCTTTCTTGTCAGGGCTTGTTTCAACATAAAATACCTGAGAGTAACAAGCTAAAAACTTCCTGCAGAAGTCCTACAACTGAGAATTTTTTTCTTACTATTTCTTTCTAACCTTGATTAATTAGACACTGGCTTGTAGCCCAGTGCACAGGGATTTGTATTAATTCTAAAATCTTCTAATATTGCTGGGTACTTGTCTTACCTGTATAAATACCAAATATATATATGTAATATATCTAAAATACATTATAAATAAAATTATATAATATACATTTTATATATGTTTATAGATAAATACCAATATTTTTCAATCCTGATATATTCTTGACCAAAAAGAAACAACGACAATGAGGCTTACAGACTAACCTTGGATGCAGAACTTATCCTTTTTTTTTTTTAAATCTTATAAAATATGCATTTTTTAAATTATGATACAGAATTGTAAAGAAAAGTAGCCAAAGTATTGCATTTTATGAGCACTTTAGTGATTCAGGAATAAAAGTTATACAGTAGAGATATCTTGAAAATTTAATCCTAAAACTTTATTTTTTCAGAACATGTAAAAATACTCCTACTCAATTATAACAATTTACACAGACAGATTAATAAAACATACTTCTAACTTCTTCAATTAAGAAGGATCCTATTCTTTACTGAAGACTCACAGCCATGTAAAATGTATTGAAATCATCCTGTTCCAACTGATCTTGCTTCAGGCAAGCATTTAGCTAAGTACTGAGACGGTTTCGGCTTGCTCTCACATCAACATCTTGTGAGGTAACACTATTTACACCAGTGGGCAAAACACTGTCTTCATGATTCTTAAGAGGTCCTGACCTTAAGAAAGCAGGAGGATCAGGTGTATTTTTAGAAGAGATCTTCCTTGCCTTTTTAGGTACTTCTGTGGTTAAGCACATCCTGTATACAGGATGTACCTTGCACACATCTCTCCTGTATTGCACAGTATTACTGTACCCATTTCACAAATGAGGAATTGGGAATCAGTGATTTGCCTGGAGTCACTCAGTAGGTTCTTGATTAACATCTATCTCCTCATCAGCACATTAACTTCCTTTTAAATGAGCCTCTCTCCTGTTTTAGTCAGAACCCCTCTGCATTTCAAAACAAAATCCTGTTTCTGATGTTCTACCTATCCCTTTCCCACTGCAATCACAATCTCTTAGCCTGCCATTACAAATCACTTTGGTTTTCTCTACTTTTACAATCTTTTCTAAATCCTCCTAAACTTTTTGCAGCTTCTGGACCCAAAATACATTGTCTTGTCACCAGACCACTGGGATTCAGATTCCCAGAGCAATTTTTCATTTGCCAGAAATGGAGAAGTCTCTGTAGTGCAGTGAGAAGGCAGAACTCTTGCCTGTCCTGTTATGGTGTAAAGTTGTGATAGTGATATGGCTTGGGAGTATTTTCCTTAGTAAAACCAGGTCCTCTTTAGAAGACAGATATTACTGTAGCTATGCCCAGGCGCCTGCATATGATCAAGAAAACACTGTTGTTCAGAGAGCTGTTGTAAATAAACTAAGCTGTCATAACCAACTGGGGCAGGCACCAAGACAACGGTAAGTGTGAAGTAAAACATGTCAGACTAAACCACTCTCATGGTATTGTAATAGCAGTTCTACTTAGAGATTCTGAACATACCATTTCCAGCCTTTGAATGTTTTAAGTTGCAGGTGGATTGAAAAATAAAGGTCCAAGCTGCTTCCTCTATTAACGTACCCGCTGCAATAGCATCATCTAAATGGCCATCTGAAACTTGACAGGTATGTGCAATGGAGATGTAAGACATTCAAATGCTTCTTTTTTATTGCAATATACTGAGGTATGCTTCTCACAATAAGGCAATATACCACAAAGCAGATTATATTGTTTAGCTGTCAGGAGGCTGTGTGGAAATCAGAAGCTTATGAATGCTCTCCAGAGTCTCCTCATCCTTTGTTACACCACAGCACCAAGCAGCTATGTGGTTATGTTACACAGGGTAAAGCATCACTGTCTGCACTGGTTGGCTGTTAAGCTGAGTTTTACTCATAACAGATATTCTGTTACATGATACAACCATTGGGTTATTGTACTGTTTTTCAGTCCAGCCCACTGAATGAGGAAAGGCTAACAGGGTTGCTAGAAAATTATATCTACCATCTCTCCAAGGACAAATGCAGATAGAGGCATCTAATTTACCTACTAATTAGCATTTCTCTGCTGGGTTATATGAACAATACTGAGTCAGATAAAAAAGGAGCCATTTCAGCCTTTTACTTTGCAGAAGCTTTGCAATCCCAGCATCACTGTGTGGTTCAGAAAAGGATAGGAGGTTATCAAGCCTGTCAGTACTCTGCGGTAATGGATCCAAGACAATTTTTTTATTTGCCTTTGGATGGCACAGCACAGTCCATTTTCAAGGAAAAAAAAGCATTCTTCACAGTTTCCTTCCACACACCAGTGGAAAAGGTGAGGGCTCGTTAGAAGTGTGCTCTTACCCAAGTTAGATGACATGAGGTAATTAGCAGAAGGTAAGGACATACTGATTACAGAAGCCTGTCCACCTCACTTAAACATCAGGCTTCATTACATTTTAGGTACCTAATGAAGCAGCCTACATACTGTGAGTTTCTAATAGAACCAATGGAGAGAAGCAGATTATTGTGTTTACCTTTTGAAGGATCTAAGGGGCATCACCCTGTCTGCCTACCTAGAACTGGTAGAAAGGAGCTACTTTTGGAGGCCTGTGGGGCACCTCATTATTTTTATTGCACATATGGGGAATGTGAACACTTAAAACACCTGCTTCATCAAACTGGTGAAAGCTAAGCATGAGTCACATCTACAAATTAGGCATGCGTCCCTCATTTTTCCAAGAAAAGTATAAATTGGGGTGATAGGTCTAGGTAAAGGACCCTTGTATCTACAAGCTCCAGCACATTTGTTCCTTGTGCTGTCCCAGTTACATTGGCAGTGAATGCAGGAACACCAGGTTTCTACTCCACTTTCCACTATATTATGAGCATCTTTTTTCTTGCAAACAACTCTGACATTCAGCATCCCACAAAGATCAGTTCTTGTACCACCTAATTCCCTACTTACAGACCACCTTGACGTGAAAAGGAATTTGTTTTGGTAGCAACACACTAAATATGTGGTACTGTCCATTCTATTTTATACCCTTGATATCCTTGTCAATAGTTGCAATTTGGATGGAAATTTACCCAATTAAATGTAGCCCAGAAATGGTTTGAAGACTGAAGAAAAATGAATGACTCACAGGCTGTAAAATCAGGATCAAAAAGAGAAACACTGCAAGAACACTGGGAGTTTGTTACAAATCAACACAAGTCTTCTGCTTTGTTCCTGCTTAGGGAGGACAGAAAAGCACTAAAACACCTTGTCATAAGGAGCAGGAGCAGGAGCAGGAGAAGGAGAAGGAGAAGGAGAAGGAGAAGGAGAAGGAGAAGGAGAAGGAGAAGGAGAAGGAGAAGGAGAAGGAGAAGGAGAAGGAGAAGGAGAAGAAACTTCTGTGAAATTTCTGTTCTACACAGGTCTTCTATGTAGGTGCAGACAACCAATGCAAATCTGTCCCAGAGATCCCAGAAAATATTTTCTGATTTTGATGAAGCGTGGGGCATGCATTGCTAGGAGACAGAAGTAGCTGTATGAAACTGAGCTATTTAAACCTTGAAATAAAGCCATGAAGATAAATTTATGTCTACACCATAAAAGCAAGACTCTTCATAGTTCATGGATCTGCAAAATCAGTTATAATCATATGCAATGCTGTTTGGCCCACATTTAATTGTTAAATAATTCTATATATTAGCAAGCTACTGAATATCTTTCTATGGCACAATATAATTTAACATCCTGAAGACTCAAATGTATTTGGCTGACCTAAGGTATTTGGCTCAACTCAGAGCTAACTGGAAGAAATTTAACATCCTCTGATATATAGGATATCAAACTAGCTGATCTTTTCTGGCCTGAGCTTTATAAATCTATGAAAAGTGAGGCTTTGCCATAAGTTTCTCACAAAGGGCTGTCACAGACAGGACACATTGTCCTACTGGCCTTCTTTCACTGATATATGAGGTCTGGATTTAGCCAGTTCCTGGGTTTGTTGAGCTGCAGCTGAGAACTCTCTAGGCTTTCCAGCTATCCTTTGCTTTGATTATTTTTCTTGGGGTCTTGGCTCTGCATATAATTGTGTTAAATCATTTTGGCTCCATGCATCTTTTATTATAGGAAGCTTAGTCCTCAGGAACAGAGAAATATGGGGTGTAATTATTTATCCTCCACCATTATTTCTATTGAGAATCTATACTTTTATATTTGACTACTTTTTTGCTTAGGTTGATATTGTAAGTTTAACCCATACACACCTTTGGTAGTACATCCACATCTTTGCTACAGAGGGAAGGACTGAAAATACACACAATAAATTTTCTTTGAACAGGACAGCAATGGAGAACTGTGAGCGCTGAAATTTTCTGTCACCCTCTATTATTTTTATGCAAGTGTCTTTTATTTCACAGTACAAAGCTCAGAACAATGTAGGAATTGTGGAATACATTTTAAGTGGATGCTTTGGGAATTATTTATCCCACTCAACATTAGACATCTGTGGTCTTTATGTGAGCTAGTTGCTTCCTTTTGTAGCAGTATATAAAACCAAGTTCACCAATTTGCCTTTTCCATTTACAAATAATCCAGAGATGAAATGGGTAGCACTGAAAGTGTCTCTTGTTTTTGCAGACTAGGAGGAGAGTCTATGATGAGTAGCTGAAAAGTCGATGCAGAGATTTCTAATATTAGATAGAATAAAATCCTAGCATTTGCAAATTCTTAGGAACACCTGGTTCCTTAGGACTAAGATAATGACTTTGGGAGAATGGTAGGCAGCAAGGTGATTACACTTCTACAGAAGTAATCCATTTCATCTGCTGTGTTTACTCCTAAAGGTTAAAGCAGTTTTAGGAGTTTATATGTCTCCCACAATGACATGCAGCAGCTTTTGCAGCAGAACTGGAAGTTACCACCTTTCCAGCTCCTTCTGTTGCCTGCTGTAGGAATCGAGAGGCTGAGTTACCCCCAAGATGCATCCACTGCTACCACCCACGGCTACAACACTGCCCTGAAACAGATCCTGTCATTGTGACTATCAGGACGTGGGCTCTGCACTGAGTCTGCAAGGACTTGTCAGGCTGGCTCTGTGTGAACCTCTCACCTGCCCACAGCTTTGTTTGCCCTGGCTTGGCTGTGACTGCAGTGGCTCTAATTGCAGGCGTCTGCAGCTAATTTGTTTCGCTTATGTTTATCTCTGCATTGGAACAGCCACAGTTTTATGTCAATAACAGAAATAAACAATTATTCTGTGCAGAATGGGATTTTTATGACTATTACAATGATGGTGTCAAGAGTCTTAGTATGATATCAGAGGCCTTGGGAGGTGGAAATACAGAGCAGGCACATAAGAGTTCAGGATGGTAAGACAGGGCACAGGCTGGCAGTGGGGACCCCACAGCAGTAAAAACTCATCTGTAGTCCTTGGGAACTGGAAAAAACTGATTTTGGGCATAGAAAAGATAGCAAAGAAATAATTTTTAACATATACAGAGAATAGCATATCTAGAAACTTGGATGCAAATTGGAGCTGCAGAAAAATGACGAGAGTGTAAGATGCAAAGGCCTGTTATAAACCATGTAAAAATATAATTTCACCTGGCAACTGCTTATACTCTGAGTCTACGGAGACATAGGTTACATTAGGTATGGAACATTAAAGAATTCTAAATTGACTTTAGAAATAGACTATGTTCCTCTTCCTTACACACTCCCCTAGAATATGCACTGTTACTTGTTCCAGAGCAGTATCACTGATCATGATTTACACCTCAGCCTCACCTCTCAAATATGTAAAAATCCAATTTTTTATCACTGACCTATATATCAATGTCTTCTCAATGTCCCCTTTTCAAGGATGAAACTGTATTGAGTAGAGAATAGATCTGCTCTTTCATCCTTCATTCCACTGCTTTCAT
The DNA here is from genome assembly GCA_013397195.1 of Hylia prasina. NCBI lineage: Eukaryota > Metazoa > Chordata > Aves > Passeriformes > Sylviidae > Hylia > Hylia prasina. The sequence goes on along the minus strand of VYXD01008114.1, from coordinate 335,960 downwards.
GGTTTTTAAACAGTGCCAGGCAAACAATGCTGCTGCTTAATGTATTTTGCAATTTAGATTGATTATTGAAAGATACAGTGTTCAGGCAAAGAAACTATGAATTATTCTGAGATGGAATATCTTATTATTCAGAACGTCCCAAGAAACAGAAAGTGAATGAACAAATCCATACTGTATTAGCTGCATATAATGAACATTTTGCTAATTGGAAGATTTGCTGGATTGGAGAAGGATCTGCCAGGGGAAGTTTTGAAGCCCAACCTTTGGGGACAGTAAAAGCACAGGATAAAACAGTAAGCAATAAGCCTACACCCTGCAGGACAAACAGATACACTGACTCACAAGAGATTATTCACTGTATGGTATGCATTTTTATGATACGTGTTGCACTAATAAAACTAAGTGAAAAGTCAAGGATACACTGGAGGAATCCTCTGAAATGGTGCTTGTGTTTCTGTAGTCAGAGTTCTCAGAACCAAAATACACATCTTGTAGTTCAGACATGGATATTCCCCTCTCTACAGAACTCGTGGACAGACAGCACACAGAGAGAAACAGGGGATTCCCCAAGGAAAATGAACACTAATGAAGTTCAGGTTTCCAGTCATTTTCAGAGCAGAATATCCTCTTTATTATTACACTGATGAGAGGGCACATTCAGAATGGCTGTACAATTGCTAGGTACTGAACTAGCATTAAATTAAATTACGATGAAATTGAGTTTGTCCCTAGAGCACAGGAAAGCTGAGCAGGACTCCTTCACCCTTTGCCTTCTCCCCAGCCAGGACTGCACAGGTGGGAACAGGTGAGCAATGGGTCATCCACCACCAGATCTGGGAACTGAGCCATAGTCCCCCAGCTCCTCCTTCCCCTTTCAAAGACTGGGCAGCCATCCTTCCCCTGGGGCAGAGGGGCTTTCTGCTGATGAGAGTTCTCCCAGTAGTCAAACTCTCCAGGTTCTGTCTTTGAACCAAGAAAAGGCATCTGGAAGGATGGGATATTCCCTTTTCTCTCTTTAATTTCTTTCACAAAGGCTGGAATTGGCTTAAAAATGTCTTAGAGAGAACTCAAATTTTGTGTAGTGCTGTTGAAAAATGGGTGGATTAGAAGAGAAGAAAACCCAAGGACTCAGCTCTGAAGAAGGCGATGAGAAAGAGGTGCAGCAGATATATTAACACAAAGCAACTTATTTTTCATCTGTTTCATGCTGCAACCATCTATCACTTGCTCTAATTTTCATCATGGTGCGTTGTTCTAGGTTAAGGGGCTGTGGTCAATTCCCTAAATGTCTGTAAGTGTGCACAAATTGAGAGGTGATGGATAAGTGCCACTACTTCAACCCCAGACACCTGGAAGCTGCAACAGGTCACGGTGTGAACCTGAACAACTCCAGATCCTCTCTGGGATAAATGCACGTTGTCACAGATGGGTTCCAAACTATGAAATCACAACTACCCTTGCTTTTAAGGTCAAGGGAAAAAATAATCCCTACTGTCTATTATTAAGGGGGAAGTTGGAACTAGAAGATCTTTAAGGTCCCTTCCAACCCTAACCATTCTACTAACCAGAGCTGCCAGAGCATAACAAAGATGGTCACAATTGTCTTATCATAGGAGATGTGGGCACAGAGTGTGTGCTTATTTGTGTTCATACAGTGGCACAACAGAAAAAGGAGAAAAAAAAAATACAGCTGTCATTCTAAGCCCTTGCTTAATCCTGCAGATTGTTCCTACTCCAAAAATTATACAAATGTTTTTAGATTAATAAGGCCTAAGAAATGATATTACACACTGCCTCTGCTTCTGTCAGATTTGGGGTGTATTACAAGTTGCTGCAGTGAGAACTGGTAAAAGCAGAAGAACATAAGGTGGCACAGGAACACAAATGCAGAAAGATCAGATCACTAAGCAGGTGATTCAGTCACTGAAATGATGCCCCTGCCAGCACGACCAGCAGGAACTGGTAAAGCAGCAGACATCGACCAGCAACACCTCAGAACACTTTCTCACCCCGGCTGCTCTGGAAAGTGCTGGCAGCAGTTCATGTACTTCTCCCCAGTCTCTCTCTTGCAGCTCCCTCTTCCCCTTGCTGACATTGCCTGTGAACCATTCCCACGCCTGAAGCAGCTTTACAAGGTCTCACAACAGCTTGCAGGAAGTGATACAACTGCAAGGACTTTGTTGTTGTTGTTGTTAAAATACTGAAGACGTCAAGAACAAAGAAAAAAACCCCACAGAGACAACCGGAGAGTTAAAGGTTATCTGAGCCCTGGGGGCGCAGAGAGGAGGGCACGGCAGGGGAGCAGCTTGCACGGCAGTGTGCAGGCTGGTGGCACTTAGAAAAAGTGGTATTTTCTGCTGGAGAAAGGCATTGCTGCCCTTATCACCTTCCATTAACGGCTGTGCAGCACCTCGGGGTGCCCCAGCCGGTGATTACATCTCCCTCCCTCCCCTCGCACAGAGAAATGTCCAGCCACTTTCCTTGGCCAGCACTTACAGCAAAATGGATTGAAAGGTTTTCAGGATTGTTTTGGTAAGACTTGAAGGTTAGTGCAGAAGCAAAACAGTGGGGAATTTAGAAAAACACAAAAAACTCTTATGTTTCCATTCTGCTTTGAGTCTCTGTCACGCCTAGTTCCTGCCAGGAGAACTGCAAATCTCCACCCCACCATGCACACATCCACTAGCCCAGGCACAGCCAGGCTCCAGCCATACATCTCTGCTAAAATCATGTTTTTTCTGAAAGGAACTAATCTGCTGTGCAAACCCTAGCTGCTGTTCACCAGCCCACTTCTGTGTGTTCCCCTGCTAGCGGAGTCTGCAAGTGCTGGGGGCAATTGCAGACCCCTCACTGCTCCTCTCACCCCACACCACTGCACCGGGGGTTAAGTGGTTATTGACCATCACTCAGGCAGTCTAGACCAGGCTGTATTAAAAAAATGTGAGACTTGTGCCCACCTGGTTCCTTGGTGTTTAGTTGAGCAGACGTTTCCATGCTCACAGTATGTTTTGTGGGTGAGTGCCTTCTTAATTTTTCTTCCAGTTCTACTCGTTGAAGTAGTAAATCGGTGCTGATCAATGAGATGCTGAACTGCTTATTTCCTTCTATTCTGAATACCTACAGGAAACAGTTTTGAACCTCTCCGTGCTAAACTCTGCCTCATGATGGAACTCAGGTGTTTATTTTTCTACAGTGATATTTTAACTTCCTTTTCCTCCTAAAAGAGACCTTTATAAAAGGTGTGAAAAACATCTGATAGAGCTTTCAGAAGCAGAGCAGAAGCTACCTGCACAGTCAGACTGAAGGAGCTTTCCCATACTGTTTATACATCACTTCAGCAGAAAAAAGGATACTCTTCCCTTATGCTGAAGTGATTTTGATTCTGTCTAAAGCAGGATTACAAACCCACTGCAAGCCCCCGAGCATTGGCAAAGGCATGCCTGTTGGTGCATTCCTGACACACACACACACACAAGCCTTTTAGAAACATACCTCACTTTTCATGGGTAGCAGCCACTGGTATTAGCTCCACTTTTAAGAAACAAAATGAAAACACAGTGGTAACACAAACATTAAAATAAATCTCCCATTATCATAGCTATGTATTAGATGCAGTGGTAAGTGCAGAGCTCAGGAAATTAGCAACGTGTGCAACTCATGAAGGCAATTACTTGCAGGAAGAGTGCAGTGTGAGGACGTCATGAAGGACTGAAACAAGCTTAACCTCATCCAAAGGACAGCAGGAATAGGAAAGGCAGCAGTAAAACCTTTCTTCTTAAATCATACTAAAGTTACTTTCATTTTGACAAGCTCAAAACACCTGCCAGTTCCTTGCAGAACAGTGAGCTGACATGTTGAGAGCTCCGGCTAAGAGTGTGTTTTAAGGAGAGTGATCCAGTTTCCTCACATATGAATGACTGACTTCACAGGCTGTGAGATTTTCATACCATCACACTGCATCACCAAGGTTTGATTTATTCAGTAGCAACTGCAACACCAAAATGTGTTTCATCTCTCTCTTGATAACACCAGAATGCAGAATGGGTGAACATATTAGCAGCTACTCACTGATATAAAAACACTGGGATTTATGGAAGTAAAAAGCCAGGGCTTTGGGAAGGGTTATCTATGTAAGTGCCAAATCAGCATTTAAACTTATGTCTCTCTTTCTCTGATGTTAAAAAATGAAACAGTCATGCTATGCCATCATTCCTTCACCTAGGAATTAAAAATATTGTTATTAAAGTGTATATTGTTAAAAAGGACTTTGCACATTTTTTTGGAGATTTTACTCATGGACTACTGAAATAATTTTACAGGAAGGGTGAGGAAGGCTAGCAATGTCCTCCTCTTATGTGTGGGTAAATCATGATGCAGACAGGTTAAGCAACTCACCCCCAAAAGGCAATGATTAGCAATTTTGTCTTCAGTTTCTACACTTTGAACACTCACATTCCTTTCCATGCGTTACCTCAAATGGTGTTTGTTATAGAGGAGACAAAATCGATGACCTAGACTGTGACCATGTAAATATCACAAGGCAACAACTTCAGCTCTGTTTTTTTTTCCAACAGCTTGTCTTCAAAATGCCTTTTCAGCCTATGCCATCATCAATGAAGGGTGAATAAAAAGTTCCAAGATGCAGCTTTTGGAAGTACTTCTTGTGATCTGGACACTTCCAAAAGGAAGAGTAGATTGGGGGGTTTGTTAATTTAAGAGCTGCTAAGCAAGAGCAACTGTGAAGAGGCATCCTGAACATGTAGCAATGCATTTTCTCTCTCTGGAATCCCACTTGTAAACCCACAAAGTATTTCTGTTGTCCACAATGAGCATTGTATATATTTTTTTTAGGATATAATAAGTATTTCTGCTTTTTGATAGAGGAAGTACAAAATGCACAAAAATAAACTTTCTAGTTCATTAAGATTTTTATAAAATAGTTTTTTGTTTTAAAGGTTAAAATAAAATGAGCAACCTGCAATACCATGGTATCATTGCAGCTAAGTTCTTGGTAAACACAGTATATACTGAGATGATATCTGCTTCTTCAGATTAAATATATCTCGTCCTCAGATTTATACTGGCAGTTTATGGGTTCTGCAAATGACTGTCTCAGCACTGCAAAGTAATTCCACCCTGTCATATTTGTCTTTGGAAATTGTAACAAATTATGGTGATTTATAACATCAAACTCAACTCTTCCATTTTTTCCCCAGATGGGAACGTCGCTGATGGCGAGATGCTGGGCCATCCATTTAGGCTGTGTGGAGGGTGACAGTGAAACATGTTTCATCTCTCTTGCCTGACACTCTCTTTCCCTTTGAGGGGAGGCTGTCAGCATAACTCAAACTGTCAAGGTACCTTTGTAAGGGGCCTGAAACAAATCTAAAGCTCTGCTACCTGCATGCCTACTAATGAGGTGTGACTCCCCAGCCCTGCCTGCCTGGCCTCCATGGAGCTCAGGGCCTCTGACCCCTTCTCAGTCAATAGAAGCCAAACCATCATTTGTCTGGGAGTGAGGACAGGCAACCATCAGAGGAGGAAACTTTGAGGAGACTCCGTGTGTACTCCTGCTTTGCTGTGCTTTGTCCAGGAAAAACACATCTCGTGGCAGCATTGTGAGAGCTGAAAGAAAGCCCACCTGGGGGTTAAACCAACCTTGAAATACTCTCTTAACCACTTGCCTAAGGCAAGTATGTTCTTTTTGGCAAGTCAAGCACTGAGATTCTTTTCAGTAAAATATTTCTTCCCATAAAACAAGATGAATAATAGGTTTTGTGCTTTAACTGAAAATTTTCTTAGTAGCTTTTAAGCAGTATTGCAGGAGAATGCCGGATTAATCACAAAATAAATATATTACTGTTTCTAACATTAGAAGGGAGAGAAAGACCTGGTTCAAGCAGTGTGAGATAGGTGTAGCTTTATTTTTGCAAATTAACCCATGGAAGTTTTCCACTGGGAGCAGGAAGATGCTGCTTACCTTTTGCAAGGTCCAGACCTCTATCTTAAGATATGCCATTATATTTTGAAAGTCTCCATTTTTTCAAAGAAAGCAATTCCCAGGAATCCTTGCCTGCAGGGTCCTATGGAATGGCAGAAGCAATATATGACCCAAATAGGCTAAACTAGAGCCAGCTCTCAGCCCATCTTGGGAAGATGAATTGCTCTCAAGTTAGGAGCTCAGCAAAAATTGGTATTTATTTGCCACCAATGATGGTGTTACAGATCCCAGCTTATGGCAGAGATTACTCACAGGGGTGTACAGAGGGAAAAGTCAGGGAGGGGTAGGGGAGGTTTAACACCCTCCATCAGAAATATTTCCTGCACTGCCTCTGCTTCAGTAAAATAGATTTCACATGATGTGAATGGAAAAAATGGAAAGCTGAGGAACTGAAACATCCAAAATCTACCAGCCAATTTGGATGTAAATGTATCATGTGTTTTATCAGAGGAGTGGCTGTGCTTCAGTCATTCCAGCTGTGCACCAGATCCCTTATGTTTCCTGCAGTGGCTGGGAGGGTGTGTTCAGTGATTGCCAGCACCACACACAAGCAAAGGGGAAATAAATTGATCAAGGATATCCTAGACACTTGCACCCTCCAAGATTAAGTAAGCAAGTAAATAAATACATAGAACAACTGTCAAGTGCAATCAGTCCTGAGATAATTCTTGAAAAAGTGGTTTTATTTCTCACCTCACCATGGTTGCAGAGAATTTTCATCTGACAATTTTTGCTTATTTTTACAGCAGCTTGATAAAATATGTGCAGGGAAGTCTGCATTTGTCTATTTATTTTTAACATGCTAAGTCTAACGTCACATGTAACGTGGCAAGAAAGGAAGTAATTTCACCAAAATTACATAATGTAAAACAAATAATTGGAATACCTACATTAAATACAATTTGCATGAACACTGCATTATACAGTTGCTGACATGCTGCAGAGAGGTATTAAGTTTAAAGTAACTATGTTTACAAAGCATTTTGCAGAATTTCTGCTCTTTTTGCTGGTTTGAAAAGCAGTGATAATATGTTTTTTTCAGCTGACAAGCGAACAAAAACCAATAACTGAATGGTACCATTTTACCCACAAGGCAAGCTGATAATTAGAGGTTTAACAGACAGTTTGGATTTAATCTGAGCAGTGGCAGCTACTCCTTTTGATTTTTTCTTGTTGTTGTTTAGGGGCTAAATAAAGCTGTGTGTTTTGCTGTCCTGTTCCTCCTCTTCTCCCCCACTGCCACCCCTGCCCCCCTTTTTAAGAACAATGGGAAAAACAAGTTATTTGTTATCCTGGCTCATGTCTGACACTGCCCCGTCAGAGTGCAAACACGGAAAATGGTTCTGCACTACAGGGCAATGCCCAAAGAATGTGCATGTGAAAAAAAATGTAACAAAAAAAAAGGGGAAAAAAATAACCTGGACAGGGGACAGGCAGCCATGCCAGGCCACACCTTTCTGGGGCACAGGAAGGGGTCTCTGCTGGGTGCTGAGTGAGAGGTCACTGGTGGCACTTGTGCCACCTCAGCATGGGGCTTGCACTGCAGGGTGAAGGTGATGCATCTGTTGGGTGCATGCTGTCAAAATCCCTAAAAGTCCTGCCAGGGAGAGGGAGGAACAGACTGACAGCACATGGTTTATTGTTCACACTGACCACCCAAATGGGGGGCAGGCGCGGCTCAGTGATGGGATGTGCCCCAAGTCACACCCTTCAGGTGTCACCCATCACCACAGTGGATTCCCAGCCCATCTCAAGTCACATGAAACATGAAACCTGGGCCAAAAATGAGACTTTTTTCAGGTCAAAAGGTGCAAGATGATGCCCCCAAAATTTTGTATTCTCCTTTTCCAAGAGGATTAGCTATTCTTTCAGTTCAATGAGCCTTTTTGCAACAGCAGGTTTTACTTTCGCTGATCCACGGCTGAATTTTAAGGAGTTATATTACTGATCTCAACAGTAAAATAAAACTACTGCTGAAAAATACAGTCTATTAAACACTAATGAGTATATAAACCTATTTTATAAAACCACAGAGACTTCCTGGAGGGCTAGTCAGACCAGACAAAAGAAAAGACTATGCAGGCCATTCCCTTTCCGGAAATTTCCAACTGGTTTTATATCATGTCCAGAAGTGGAATTCTGGTTTTGCTTTTGGCTTTTAAGAGTTTATTACGCCTGAAAGTGAGATCAGTTAAAACATCTTCAGAAGTCTTAGGCTTAATTGGACACCAATTAAGAACTTCAGCAATATACAGATGATAGTACTCATTATTAAACATGTTTATTCCCCAAATAATTTACATTGAATAAAAGTGTTCTCATTGCTTGAACCCACGTTTACATTTGGGGATGTAAGCTGGAGACTAAAAAGCTTCATACCTCACTGCTCACCTTACAGATAATTTATTTTGTTTTAAAAGATTTGTAAACTAGGCAGGATAGGTGACGTTTGAAGTATCAATTATTTTTCTTGAAATAAAATTAGAAAAAAAAGCTTTTTCATTTGAAGACTATATTAATACCTAATGCATAAGTCTTTATTAATATTACTGTAATGAGTACCAAGTGAATTAATGATGGCTGGCTGCTTATTTTAAAATTATTCACATTTTTTATGTTTATTCTCAGCTCAGCCTTTATATGACATGTGCTTAAAGAGCACTTGAATTCAACCTGTAAGAGAAACACAAGAAAAAGTCATTGGGAAAAATAGTTCACATGGGAACAATTAGCTTGCAATATTCCCTACTATTTCACCCCTTGCTTTAAATGTGTGTGTCAGAGTGGACATTTTCCATTCCTCTGTTAATTGACAGAAATAGTGGCTCCTGTACTTTCAGAGGCTGCCTGCTCAGACTCCAGAGCACTCCTTTCTCTGGAGATGAAAGAAAAGAAAATCAAATGTGATTCTTCCAAATAAGAATGCACTGTATTACCACTCAGTTATTAGGGAAGAAAAGTACTCCTCTGAATGCCCAACATCAAGGTCTAATTTTCCTAGACCTACCACAGTAATGAAAGTAATGAAAGACCCACCTGAGTAATGAAAGTCACTGACAAAGTCACTTTATCTCCCCATGCCTCAGTATCCAAAGTCACACAAATGAGTCTCAAGGCGAGAGGGAACTCAAACTATGCCTCATGCTAAAAATAATAATAAATTTGATATCAAACTTGCAGTCTGAATTTCTGAGACTGCGGCAGGACTTCTGGGTGGGTGGTACATGCCGAAATTCAAGCCATTGCTTCAGATTGTAAAAACTTATTGAGGAGAGTTTGGGAACTGCCTAAAGGTTTTGTGCTGTTTCCAGTAGTGCTCCCTTCCAACCAGCCTAAAGAGTGTCTTCTCTGGGCTACGTGTAGCCTTGACTTGTTCTCCATAGCTTGGAGTTCACATGGTCACTTTCACATCCACCATGAATCCCCACGTGTCCAATTTTATGATATCCATCATTGTGGAAAAGAAATCTCTTGACTGGGCTCTTCAGAGATATCAGAGTCATTCTCAGCCCCTTTGTAGCCCAAGGAGTATCTAATCAGGCAAATGTTCTGGCATTTGTTGCAGAAAGGACCCAGTTTTTGTTAGCAATAGGACCACTGTGATCTCTCATGAACCACATCCAACACTGGTTTCCCTATGTCAGCAACCCAGAATTGATCACAGAGCTTTTGCAGCCCTTGCAACTGATATCAACAACTCCAGAAATAACAAACTACACGCAAGTATTATTTAAAAACCCCAAAACCAAGAATTCATTTTATTATGGGAACTGGTGCAGAGCTTCTTTTACATTCAGTTTGTGATGGCAAGAGATTTAGTAACATGTTGCCTACAGTCACAACCCAGAATAGACTTGCCATTTTCTCACAAGTCCTTTTCTGGAAAAGAAATCACCACGTGGGCTATTATGTATGGAAGGAAGGGGATCTATAATGTATTATGTATGTAATTTTTTGTGTATAAGGATATGTATAAAATATTCACTTCACACTTCTGTTGCTTGAGGGATGGCGATATGAAAGATGCAATTCAAGGAAAAAAAAAAAGAGTAGAAATAGGGCAATGCTGTAGTATTTTGTCAGTTGTTCATATTAATTTTTTTGGTCTTAAGCAGCACACTGGATGCCCTGGGGACTCCCAAGCCCTGACTTTTCTCAGCAGTTTGAATCTCTTTTTTCAGCAACTTATTAGACAGCCAGATTGTCTGACAGCACCCACAGCAACAAGTAGTTAATACTTCTCCTGCAGTCTTAATTCGCCCCATTGTGTTTGGGATTGCAGGGATGGAGATGATCACACAGTGAAGTGCTGCAAAATACAATCTCTCTAGACACAATGGGGTTGAGTTAAAGGACACGAAGCACTTAACTCTGAAACCCCTTGCTTTCATCCAAACACTCTTACTTTAACAGCATGTTTTTGTGGTTTAGTTTCTTTTGGTTTTATTTTATGACATAGAAAAAGTTAGATGCTTATCTGATGCACAAAAAAGTTGCTACATGCCTTTGGTTCCGCACTGGGATGGGTTTCTATATTAAAAAAACCCCCTATATACCAAAAAAGAAAGTGAGGAAAAGGAAGCTGGATTTATTAACCTTCCTTTTTGCATGTCACTTTGGGCCCACAGAGATGTGGTCAGACAATGGGAATGAGGTTGTTCTAAATTAAAGTCCTGGCAGAACACATTAATGAAAGCTGATTTACATGTTAATAACTTGCAGCAATGATTTTCCTTTCCTGAGTGTGTTAATGTCCCTCCTTATCCCTCAGCACAGTTTTTAAGATGCTATGAAGATTGGTGTTATCAGCCCTCCCAGGATGGGCAGATAACAGGTTTTTCTCTCTGTGGCTGTCAGATTACAGTGAAACTGGCTTTTCTGTTAACAACACAGGCATGTTTGTATGAAGTCAGGTCCCATACAGAATACTCTCTCAAAACAGGACAAATCATTCTTAGCTTCTATATGTATCGTTTAAGGTCTGGGCAGATGGCCTCAGGATGCATAACTGTGAAAGAATTGTAGAGCATATGGAAATATGCTCTATATGTTGACATAGGAATAAGCAACACTCATGTTAAAACAGCAGCACTTCACAGAAAATTATTTTCTTATGCATATTTTCTGTGTCATATTCCAAGCCATGTCCTGCCCCTAAACAGATAGCCACAGGAGTCAGCACCTATTTGTCCTTAGGGACAGGACCTGTATGTCCTTTTGTACAGAAAAATGTTCCAGCTTGCTTCAAGCACTTCTTGCATCCAAGGCCAGATTTCATTTTCTGCAGAAAGAACTTTCCATACAGGAAACCTCACCTGAAATTCCCAGCCTCTCAGGGGTTCCCCAAGGTAGGCACCTTTACAAATATCTTAACCCACAGTAACCCTTTAGGGACATAATGTAGCCCTATGTAATGGTGGATGGCTTGAAGGAATGCCTGTTCTAATTATTCATTACATAATAAATGTCCATTCAGAAATATAACCGAAGCACTGATTTATGTTATAAATTGGCATCTGCATTTCATAAATAGTTTCATTTTAATGGCTTATAATTGCTACATATCTGCAAGTTATACAGTGCAAAAAATGCTGGATTGGATTCAAAATATGTTGGCATGCATGCAATTACTGAAAATGGGGAGAAAACCCAGAGCAAATATTTAATTTAGTATTTGCAGCACTGTAGTGTTATCAGCCTGCACAAATGCTATAATTGTCATCTGTAAAAAGACCAAAGCAAAGTGTTCTGGAAATAGAAAATACATCTCACATGTCATGGCCTAATCCATCAGTCACTGTATTCCCATGTAATCTTTGCCCAGCTGAAGTCAATGGTGTTAGTTATCAAACTGGGCTGACAGGGCTGAATGGAAGTGATAAAAAATGAAAACCTTTTAATGAGAATTTTTAGTCCCTGGGCCTGATCCTGTCAGTATTTTCTATTGGACATGCTGTTTACTCCTGTGAGTAATCACAGGACAAGTTTGCTCTCATTCTGCCCATTAGAAGTGCTGGCAACACAACTCTGAGCTTTAACAAAACCCAAAAGTGACAACCCAGAGGACAGCAGCCTTAGCAGCCCTGCCTGTCACACACCTGCAGTCCAGCCTCCTGCTGTTATCCCTCATCACTCAGAAGCATCCCAAGCCCAGCAGCATCTCCCTTCCTGATGGTCATGCTGAGGACATGTCCACCTGGAGGAATGGCCATCACATTTCCTTTGGAGCTGGTGTGCCTGCTGCAGAGGGGATGCTTGTGGGGGAGCAGCACTGAACTGTTCCACCTAAAGCTCTTCCCTGATACACATCAGTGTTGTGTCACTCAAAGGATTTTGGTCTGGTTGGAAGTCTTGCTGTTCATGTAATTTATTGTAATTGTTAGGCCGAAACACTTTTATGTCAAAGCAGAAATCACTTGGTGCTTACAGTTCTTTTAGCAACTTTTCAAAGGGTGAAGAGTGCCAGGGATAAGCCCAGCTGAAGCCCTTTCCATGGATGCTCACCTCTCCCTGATGCAAGGCTCACTGTCCCTACCTCATGCTGTTCTAATCACATCTCTGAGTTAAATACAACCTCTCTCCTTCACTTGGAAGCGTGTTTCTAACATGGATTATGTTAATGATTCAGATTTCAGGACAGCCACTCTGCCATATGACTGGCATGGCCAAACCAGGGTGAAGGCTGTGGTAGGAGGAGAAAGGAGCAGGCAGGATTGTTTCCTCATCTCAGAGTGATGCTATCATGGTTTCCCTAAAGTTTTCACAACAGGTCGAATCAATGGGAATAACCTCAACAATGTTTTTCTCATTGGGGTTTTAGAATCTCATCTCTTTTTTCATCTAATCTTACGGAGTAGGAAAATTCCTCCATGTCATATACAGAGGAGAAGAAGGAGGTGCTAAGAATATGTACCCCCCCTGATCTTGGTGTTTGATCCCTGCAGGATCCTTTTGCCTTGGTAGATACTGTAGGTCCTCCCCACTGTAAATTGCAGCACTGTTTTGGGTTCATGTGGGCTTCTCTCTTGCTTGTTTTGGGGGCTGAGTATCCTCCTCACACTAACCTGTTTGGACAGCGAATATGCTGATGAGAAAATGATTAAAATATGAGTGCACTTGGGAAGAAAAACTATGGAAGTTTTCCACAGGAGAGGGGTATCACTTCTTGTGAGATGTATTTTAAGAGCATCCACAGGAGTATTTTTTGAGAGCCATATGCTACTTATTCACATGCGTATGACAGAACTCATATATGAGGAGTGATACAGAACACAAACGTAGGTGTTGCACATTTCACATGTGCATATGTTTGTAGCCTATTCCCAAATTCTGTTTCTGAAGTGCTTCATTGCATGTACACCATTTTCAGGTTCAGCATTTCGTTACCTTTGGTTTAAGAAAAATGCATTAAGTTTATGATTAACTTGTTCAAGAAGATATGGAATCTAAAACTTTCTTATGGCCAGAATTACAGTAGCTGTTTTTTATAAGAAAATGATGTTTAAGTAGGACTAGATCTTCAAGATTATTTAATTAATCTTTGTATGAGTTGGGGCACCACCAGATTGGAACACCATAAAACTGTGCAAGCTCACCCTCTTTCATCTGTTTTGTGCTTCATTTCCTTTCCCTGGTGATCACAACTCATGAATTCCAGGAAACTGCACTTCATCTGCAAGTTGATAGCATTTACTTTTCTTAATTGGCAAAAAAATTGACCCTCATCCTGCTAGGACTAAAGCAGCCTGTGAATCATTTATATGATGTAACTGAGACTTACTGAAACTCTTAATACATTTATAGCAATCTCAGGGAACGTGAGGGATGAGGTTGCTGAAGCAAGAGTGAAATGGCAGCTCAAATTGAGCAGCCAGAGCAGAGGTGTCCTGGCCCCAGAGCTGGCCCCAGAGGTGATCCCTGTGGACAGCAGGTGATGCTCAGCCAGGGCAGCCACTCCTCCACTCCTCTGCTGCTGCTCTCAGACAAAAAGGCCTTCCAAGGGCTTGCATGGGGAAGGTTAGTGACAGGAAGAGCAAGTCCTTGAGCCAACTGTCTGTTGGTTGCTCATGATATCACCCAGAAAATCGCAGGCAACCAGCCAAGAAAAGTGGGCGATTGCCATGAGAGGACACATTTTTTCTTAATTCACAAATTCCTCAGATGTAGCTATTTTTGACCACATTTAAACTCTGATTATTGTAACCATTTAGTTACAGATTTCAGCTTTTAAATTCTCAGCCCTCAGAAAAGCTTAATGAACTACATAAGGACATAAACTTTGTGCTTTTCCACTGGTGAAGCAAAGCAGAAGGTAGACAAATCAATGGTTTGAGCATCTCTGCAATTATACTACTTAGCACAGAAAGGAAATTCATACAAGAGAAATTCCAATTATAAGTAGGAAATAAAGTCACTGTACTAAGGAAGGTGGTTTAAAATAAAAAATGTACTTTTTCAAATGAAATTATTAACCCTTAATCAACAATAAATTACATAATGACATCCTCTGTTCCCCACAGAGGAAACACAAGCAGCTTTTGCATTGTGAAAAAAAAATGCAAAAAAAGTTTAAAGGCAGTAATTGAATGTAAAATACAGTAAATAAGTAACGCACCACTTTAAACTGAAAAGAAAAAAAGTTTGTAACAACTTGTCAGAGAAGAAAAATAAGGAGTAGTCCTTCATGCCAATACAGATGTGAGTTAGAAGAGAATAGGTGATAGGAACATTTCATCACAAAAGAAGTGAGAACAAAGTAGAACAGATCTTTAAACAATTTTTAACTTTCCTCCTTTTTTCCAAGCAAGAATTATACCCAAGAACAATCTAGGTATGAGCATTACTCATCTGTATTTCTAATGTTAGGGTACATTTCATAGGTCAGTTAAACCAGCATTACTTGCACATGGAATGGCTCTGGATAGCAAAGGGACTCCATCATGAATCCATTACTGAGATATTCATTTAATTCAAATAGGAAAGGCAAGAGGAAAAGCCTGGCTGGCAGATTTATTGATTACATTTCACCAAGGACCAGCAAAAGGCAAGCACTCTGAAAATCCCCAAAGGTGATCATTAGTACTGAGTAACTGTCACTAAACATTAGCACCATCAGCAGACTGGAACTAAAAGAAAGTGTGATGCTTTAAATGTGAGGCCCAAGAGGGATTGCCTGTGGTCTGAAGAAAAAATGGGACATCTTATATCATGGCATCTGTGTTTGAGACAAATGAAATGCTTTATATATATATAAAATACATGTAATACATATATAAATTCATGTGTATATAGAGAGACATAAAATTGGTCTAGCATAGTCAGGCAAATTGGGCAGGTCTCCCTACTATAAAACATAAAATTAATGTGTCAAGCTAATTTCGCGGTCCACTTGCCTGGAGCTGATTAGGACCAAATTAAACTTGGTCCTAATCAGCCAGACTGCTTTGCAGGTAATACAGAAATCCATGGGATATGCTTATTACTGTAAAAAGCACATGCACATTATCTGCAAAAGCAGTGTAAGAACAGGTTTACCCAAATAATATGTGGTTTCACACTTTCTAATGCATTGTTAGCTCACCTGTTTTTGGTGGATTTTTTTTTTTGAAAGTCCCGTGTTTCCACTGCACAGCAGAATCAGACATCAAACAAATTATTTTTATTTTTCATACTTGAATTTGACCCTCTGATCCTTGACTTGGCTGAAGGAGCACTTTCTGTATCTGAGGCAATGAATTTAGGTCTTACAGGAAGAGAAAGTATATGAAGGGTTTTGCCACTTCCCATTAGCTATCTGCCCCCCCTTTTCTTTATCACATCCTGTGATTCCCATACATGTGCTTTTGTTCCATGGGAAACAGCAGGAACAATACCTTTTGTACTGCTGGCAGACAACTGCTTCTGATACAGATACACTGCTGCCTTTTGTGCACTTGAAGCATTGCCTCCTCCAGGAAAAACAGCCTGTTTGAATTCCACCCTCTTGGTCAGTCTAAAGCCCTGGCTCCAAACACAATATCCCAAGAGAGAAAGTTATTTCCTGCAGTGACCCAGCACCAGCCCCTTTCATCACAGGGCCACAGCAACAAAGGCATGATGCTGTTAAAGGTCCTTCCTCCCCCAGCAGTACCTGGCAGTCACAGCAGAAAACAGGAGACATGGGAATGGGCTCTGGGAAGGCACATTCACCAAGAACATCTAATCACTGTGAGCCTTCTGTGACATGAACAGGAACAGAGCCACTCCATCATGCTACACAGATGGAATGTAGACAGAGGGCTGTCTGCAGTGTGGAATCCAGGGAGCATTAAGGGTGAGAATATAATGACCTTGACAGACTCATGTCTCATGAAGCAAATCTCAGCACTAAAACTTGAAATGAGGTGTGTGGCCGATAAATAGGTATCTTCCATAAAACAGTGTCTAAAGCAGCAAAAGGAAGATGAGCTTTGGGTAGGTTCAAATTCCATGGTACAATGAAGAAAGCAAGCCAGCAATGTGGTTTCTGCCTGCAGCATGGGATACGGCATCAAGGGATGAGGATTCAGATTTGCTGCTCTTTGGTGAGGTCACTTGAGTCACTTCAGGGCCCTCTGCTTCCCTTGTCCCATTTCTGCCATTAGGAAAATGAGTCTGGTCATCCCTGACCTGGATGACAAGTTCTGGATGAGAGACTCCTGCTTGAGTGGACACTCCTGAAATCTTTCTGGTAAACTTTATGGACAGTTTCCATATCAAAAATCAATTCTTTAAAATCAAGATAACAGTGAATGTAAGAGTAGGTTCACAAAAATGCAGTGATTTGTACTGGGAATGGGAGCAGCTATGCAAGGTCCAGCTCAGTTGTCTCCAGCTGTCTTACATTCTATTTTCCCATTCCAAATTGTATGTCTAGGCTTCCATCCCTAGATAGATGGATAAGAGGCAGCTTTAAAAAAATCCCTACTTATATGCCAGAACCCGGTTTTTCATCTGCAGAACCTATTAATTTTGTATCTGTTTCAATGAGTTAAGGTTGAAAAAAGGACCACTGGCTAAAAAAAAACCAAACAAAAGTATCTCCATTTGATCATCTTTTCTTTCAATGTGTCTGACAGCACCTCACCTCAGCATTTAGGTGATGTTCTTAAACTGTGACATTTTCACTCAATTTTAGAAACACATTATTTCAGAATAATGAACTCATGTTTATAATTGGTACAACCTTAAAAAAAAAAAGAAGTAACTTTTCAACGCTTTTCCATGTCTTCTCCCCATATTTCCATATTGCACGATGATATTGGCAATTATTATTTAAGTCAAAAGAGAAAAGCAAAATAATTTACATCATCCATCACAGCTCCCTTGAATGAATAAATTACAAGACACCATGGCAAATCAATCGTGGGGAAAAGAACAATCTGCATCAAACACTGTATTTGTGTGCATAATCTTTTTAATATTTCCTGACCTCGTATATCAAACCAGCAGATTGAATTCCTTGAACTTTAAGTAATACTAATCTGTTTATCCCAAAGTCCTATGGGGAAGCTCTAATCTAATCAGTTAAATTCAGGACACAGCCACAGGAATAAAGAGAACAGACCTCAGCAAGTTACAAAGTCTCTTTGCCATTCAACTTAGTTTGCAGGGTCAGTAAGGTTTTAACACAAGAATCATCTTCTAAGGTTGTATGGATGACTTATGCAAGAGGACCTGGTTACTCATACCCCAACAGTGCTGCCTAAAGATTTGTCAGCAGAGCTTTGCCAAGAGACCTTTTGTTCACAGAATATTCACAGTTGGATCCATAAGGATCATCAAGTCCAACTTTTAAGTGAATGGCCCATACAGGGATCAAACCCACAACCTTGGTGTTATTCAGACCATGCTCTGACCAGTTGAACTAATCTCAGGGTCACCTTTGCCTTTTTTTCCTTTAGGAAAAAAATTAAGCAGGCCATCTGCTCTTCGCTTTTGGAAGACCTATTTTGTACCTTATTGTCAGTCTCAGCCAAGGAGACAAGGAGAACCCATTGCCTTTTTGGTTTTAGAGGCTGCCAGTGCTCCAGGGCAGGAAGGCACAGGATGGGAGAAAGTATATGAGTGAACTTGTCTTCAAAAAGATAAAAACAAAGTATTCAGTCTGAATTGACCAAGGGAAACACATTTCCTGTTGTGAGGAACACCTATATGAAGAATGTACATGTGAATCTGAATCACTGGAATTCACTTCAGGGCTTCCAGAAAACTTAGTGATGCAAAAGCCTCCACCACAGTGGTCTCTCCATCATGCAGAAAGTTTGTGCGCCAAGACAGGCTTGGTCTACTGCAGAAGTAGAAGCTGCACTCATCTACTCTCTGCAAATGTGTCATTCTCTAGGGAACAGGTCTTAGGTGGTAAAACTATTGGCTGCCTTTCCTAAGGGATGCAGCATATGCCTGCCCTCCTGCTGAACAATCACTCAGTATCTCCTAACATCTACATATCCACTCTTATTTTGCCCACAGTTAAATCCTTCCTTACAACCTCCTGCTTCAGGGTCACGGCTCTATAGAGACTGGTATTAAGGGGATTCAAGCAAGCAGACTGAAAAAGAAATAGACTTCAGAGTTAATTTTAATAGGTTCTGCACATATCCACGGTCTATCAATGCTTCAGAGTGTTGCTGAGTGACGACAGTAAATGGAGACCTGAAAGAGAAATGATCTACTCCTGTTGCACAGATGAAGGAGTGGAACCCTTTACGTGGTAACTCCTGGTTGACTTGCTCAAAATCATAAAGGAACTCTTGAGCACATAAACATTTGAATTCAGATCACTCACACTTATAGTAAAATATTTTGGTTTAAGGCTTTGGTGGATTTCCAGGGCTAGAAGAAAACATGATTTTTCTTTCTCTCTGGGGAAAAAAGAGATTTTCTAAAACTCATGAAGTCTTAGCAATAGACACAGAATTGCCTATTGAGGAAAGAGTCACAGCATTACCATTTATTCAAAAACTGTTTTTGATCTAATTTCTTTACTGTTTCTGCAAGTGTGTTGAACGCATATTACACGTTATACCCTTGTCTCACTTGCCTGCTCAATTTTCCTTCCTTCCTCTCATATGAACTAAGTGTCCTAAATTTAATTTACCCCCTTACAAATTGGCTGTCCTTTCATGTCAGGAGCAAAAACGCCCACTCAGCATAGCTTGAAAGGAACCTGTCTGCGGTTGGGAGGGAAAAGTCGAGGCGCCGCTTTAACTAACTAAATTAAATACAACTGGAGCTGGGAAGCGCTGGCAGGTTTGATTTGGATGTAGGATGCTGTGAGATAGCGATAAGTGAGTGCTCAGGACCAAAGGGAATTAAAAGGCTGTACTTGGGTTTAATGGAGTCACTCTCTCTCTGTGGCGCATCCATTAAGGACGCCGTGCTGGCACGCGGCGGTGCCTGCACCACTCACACTGCAAAAGGCCAGCTTCAAACGAGCCTTGGGCTCCAAACGACATGAGCATGTGGCTCTGGAGGGAGGCAGAAGGAGA
Source organism: Hylia prasina (assembly GCA_013397195.1). Lineage (NCBI taxonomy): Eukaryota > Metazoa > Chordata > Aves > Passeriformes > Sylviidae > Hylia > Hylia prasina. Next base: position 316,451 of record VYXD01008114.1, on the reverse strand, counting down.
CCCTTGCTTTGCTGTCCTTAGCCACCTCAGAGCCTTTTAAATGAAGGGACAGCTTCTGCCACTTCAGAGGTTCAGATGCTGCTCTGGACCACATGGGAAATATCTTACCAAACCACCCAAGAGGTGGTCCAGAGACTGTAAGAAAAGTCAAGTTACCCTGAATGAGAAATCTGTCTCTCTCTATTAAAGAATTCCTTAAAACTCATAATGAGAAAAATTACAGAAAACATTTTTTTTCACTCATCTTTTCAGGTTATTTAATAGTGTATTAAACAGCAGTTTGCATGTAGCCTGTATTCCCTTGCTCTCTTCTGGTATTAGTATTTCTCTTGTTCACGTAAGCTCTTCCCTGAGGAACAATGAAGATGGGAAAACATTTTTAAAGATTATGATTCAACTGTAAAACCTCTATTTGTCAGTGTCACCAACAGGCAGGTGTAATGCCTGAAAGTGTCTTTCAACTCTGCTTTCTAATGGGACTAAAAATGTAAATGAAACATTGATTTCATAATTAGTACCATAGATTTGACACTTGTCTGCCTCTGGTAACAAGGAGAACTTTCCTTACGTTTGCAAAATACTGTGAAACATCCTCAAGGAAGATGTTGCAGAAGTAAAAAGCTGTGACTGGGTGCTGTAATATGCTGTGTTTCAAATTAGCTACTCAGCAAGATACCTCTGCAGGCAGAACAGGCTAAATATTCAATTTTAAGGATTTTTATTATTTTTCTTTTAAATTTATGAATTATTCTGTGTCTGGAGAGTTTAAATTTTAAGTGCTGTAGCATGGAAATATTGGTCACTAGATGCTGAACAGTGTTTATTAACATAAGCAATCCCCCTGAATGTCACAGTTTCAAACTAATATTAGTTAGAACACTGAACACTAGAGTAATTGTCATGACTATGAATCTGACAAGCCCCATTTCCAAAGAACAGTCATTACAGAATCCTTGGTCTTTTGCTCAGTTCAAAACTAATCTTTCATTTTTTTTCCTCTTGTGTATATATGGCAATCTGACTTATGTGGTAAAATGACTCAAGAACATGTAAATATGTTTGTTTCCTCATGCACAGAGATGCATATATATATGAATAATTTTCAGTAAATGATGTGCCAAGGAAAATGGAGAAAATATTTTGAATAACATTTACTGATTCTGAACAGAGAAAAAATGTATTGGGCTAAGGATAAGTGTCACATAATTTGACTGATTATTGATTTCAAAAGGAAAAGCACGAAGTCACATGTGACTATATATATATGTAGTACAAGCAAAACCAAGAGAGATTGACAATAAAGAAAAGAAGGAAAATATCCCTCCAAAGATGGTGGCTCTCCAAGCAAATTCAGACCTCTTCTTCACCTTTAATTTATTTTATCTGATAGTTTTTCATTTGTCCTTTCTTGGAGGTGAGGTCATTACTACTCTGCATTACAACAGCACCCAATAATCACAGCTGTAAGCAAGATCCCATTGTGTCAAAAACTATTGTGGAAAGAGACGCTTCCACCAAAATGTCTTGGAAAATGTCAGCTGTGTGACTAGAAACTAAATTCTTTAGTTGGTATACTTGCCTAGGTGAACAGTGCAAAAATACAGGCTGCATTTATGCAATTAGAGATTACAATTATGCTGTGAAAACCATGATTTCAGCAAAACTCCTTGCTTTAAATTGCCAGGATTATGCCCACTACTGCAATGTAATTGGTAAAGATAAGAGACAAAAGTATTGGGAAGGTGTGATAGTTATCTCTTTGGATGCAGTTATTTTAGTCTATAACAAAGACATTTTATTATGTATCTGTAGTAAGTTTTTAATGACGTTTTTATACATCAGTTCTAGAAAATGATCTTGTTAGATATTTTATCTGTTGCATTTAGATATCAAGATATTTCTGGCTACTTTTGTCATACTTTGCTCTAAAACAATGAAATTATAGCGATATAAGTATTTTCACTGCAGATCTGTATTAAAAAACAGGAAGGAATGAAAGGCTCTTTGACATTTTGTTGTTTATCAGGCTTTTAAATGGCCATTATTTGCCCAACTAATTTCCCATTACAAGTGTCAAGACTATCCAAGATAGAAAATATGCAATTTTGCTCTACTTCCAGTAATCATGACAAAAAAAATATCCAAGGAACGTGTGTCGGAAGAGGAAAATTAAAGCAGGTGAACCTGACACTGTCCATCCAGAAATTATTTTCAAAACCTAGATGCAACATCCTGACACATAAAACTAAACACTGCCTGCAAAATAAGTGACTTTGGCTCTAACTAATTTAGTAATAGCTGGTAGTATTCAGGACACATCCAAAACAGTTCATGTCTTTTGAAGCCTGAGGATCTCAAATTAATGTACAAGAATTTGAAAATCTGGGCATTAAGACGGACCTTAATGAAAAATAAATTTGCGAGCTGATGCAGCAAAGGATGTTTTCTTTTCAGAAGGCTGGATCTGAAACAGCTCTGCATGTTTAGATGCCCTTGGGTATCAAACCTGACCACTGCCACAGCTGTGTATTCAGAGCCCTGATGGTGAATTTTTAGCTAAATTACCTGTAATTTAAGAAAACTGTTCGCTCCTGTCCCCTCAAGAGGTTCCCAGCCCCTTTGCCAGAGCAGAAGGGAGCAGGCACTGGGATTCTCACCATGACAGGCATATGGCTATGCCATCACAACACTGTGACCATCTGCCACCAAGCCAGAGAACACTGTAATCCTTCTTCTACAACCAAATTAAGGCCCTTGACACCAAGACTACAGGGAGTGGGTCCTTAAGGGAGCACACAAATGTGCCTGGGGGTATGGCTTTGGAAGGGGATCACTTCCCACAGCAGTCATGGGGTGGCACCTTTGACTCCCACCCTGCAGGGCACATCCATTCAGTGCTTTGGAAGGTCACCTTCTCTCACAGAATGTGGCCTGTGATGTGCAACTTCCACACTTCTGTTTTCACAGCAACACTGAAGGGATCCTAGGACAGCTACCACAGACTGTCTTTTGGTTCAGAACTGCTGTTAAGCCTAACTGGCCAACTCAATGATATAATTACAGATATACTGGTTAAATGTGTGTAAAAACCCTTGGGGATCTCTTATTCCACAGTAAAATTGCTTTGTCTGATTATTTTTATCTTATTTAGCTGATGAGGTATGAACCCTGAAGTATTCTCTAAGAATCTCTGGAATTAATTCCTTTTCTTAAAACCAAATACTGTCCCACCATAGCCCCAGATGACAACCAGCAGCAGTCCTTCTCTACACATTTTCTCAGAGCTCCCATGGCAACACAGATGTGCAGAGAAGAATGATAAACTTATGGAACTCATATAGTGCACAAAGTAAAATTAAATTAATAAAGCAATATCCAGGAACAGTCCACTGTAAAACAAACCTTGTTTTCCATAAGAAATAGAACCACAATTTTCCAAAGACACCTCCATAACTATCATACCTTCCTTGTATTGGATTAAACTTGATCACAGAAAAAGCATGCAAATACAGTTATGCTTGAAGTAGAAATTTTCTTTCTGGTGGCATTAATTTCTGCTCAATTATTCACTGTTCATTTTGGATGGTGTAAATGTTCCACTGAATCTTGTTCCTGTCGGTGTTTTTAATATACGTGTAAGACAACAATAGATTTTCTGCACAGTGTCCAAACATTATTGTCAGATGCAGTTATACATCAGGTGAAAACATGTTGACTTTTGGTTAAGTATTGAAAAACTTTCTAAGCATCTTTTTGTGGTATTGAGCAGTTATTCAGCTATCAGAAGTAGTTTTATATCATGAAGCAATTTATATAGAATAATCTATTTCTTTTGTTCATTCTGGTGCTGTTTCACTCCCTCCAGTGGCTAAGGTTTTCTGGTGGTATCTTTAGAATTAATTCATATCTGTCATTACTCCTTCAAAGGAACAGCGATACACGTTCTCACTGCAGAAATAAACAGCAGTAACAATGCAATATCAAGTTGCTACCTCTTCAATGAGCCAAGAGACATAACCATTAATTTATTGTACTTTCTTATGTCACAACAAAAAAAATCCCATTTTATTTTAATAAAGTCAAGCCCATTGAAACTACCTGGAAAACACAATAATAAGCACTTGATTGAATTTATTAACATTATCTGTTATTTCAATTCTCTTGATGAACTACAGACCATGAAGTCCAGTGCAGCTTTATAATTCTTAAAAATTACTTTAGAAAATATCAAATCATAGTATTCCAGTTAGAGAACTACCTGCCATTTTCCTGTTGTTTAATTATACCAATAATAAAATATCTGGAGTGCCTAGGCAGGCAAAGAATATGAAGGCTGAAATTCTTAGAAGTTTAGAGGTCTGGAAGCTTTACAATATAGATGTAAAATATTGAAAGCCAAATTTTTAAAAGGCATTTTGGTGTCTAAAGGTGCACACCACTGAACCATGCCTTTCTCAGTTATGCCCCTTTAGTTCAGGATATCTTGAACATGCAGTTCTGAAAACATGTCTATGCCATCTGTCTCTTTAATACCCTATATTTAGTACCCTATAACAGCATTATGCTTTGAAATTAAAGCCTTAATGCACCATTTCCATCCTTTTCCCTCTTCCTTTGCTTCAACTGCTCCTTTACATTTTCACACACACGAGCCGTACAAGTCTTCTGTGTGCTCGTGTAGCGACGGCCCCAACTGCCCAGACGTGTCCTGCCAGCAGCACAGGCAGGATAATGCCCACCTGGAGGAGTGTAGCCCAGCCTGGCTGTGGAACAGCACAGCATCACCAGGACACTGCCAGTCTCACAGATGTCCATTAGCAGACACACAGATGTTGAGAGCATTTTCTCAGCAGAGCCCACATGCTCGGAGGGCAGGTACGAGCGAAGGGCCCTGACCCACGTGCACGGCTGCAAGCAGCAGAGGCAGCCAAGATGACCCTTCCTTCCAAGCCTTCCCTCCTGCTGTCTCCCAGCATGACAGTGGGAGTGAAAATGCACAGCTCAGAGGAGTCTAAATTTGAACAGCTGAGCTCAAATGAGAGCTTTTTACCTCCTCGGGGTTGCTTTATAAGACTATTTGTCTTTTTCTGTTGAAGATGAACAAAGCAACAGTGGAAAACATCAGAGATAGTTAGAATTAAAACTAATGCTTAAATCATTTTACATCAAATTTTGTCCACTGTTCCTTCACTCCGAGACAATTGCTTTTTCATCAGAGATTTATGAACACCTGAGAAGAAAAGTATATAGAAATACTGATAGAGTAGCATTATTACCAAGTTATTTACCTTTTTATATCAACCCTGGTGAACATGCTGCTCTGTATTTTAACAGGGATCTCATTCATTCTGAATCATTTCCTGATTACAGTCCACCACTTTTTTCCTATGCATCTATGTATTTTCTGTAAATAAAATGGGAAGTATGTTTGGAATCTGAAGTCCATGCATATTTACTTACTCTAGTCAACACCAAAATTTAGCAACTTGCCTTAGCAGTCTCATAGCCTCTCAGAGAAATATGCCACATTCATTTACATGATGATTAGATGGGAAAATGGATTAAGTAGTGGCTGATCACTTTGGGACATTGAGAAAATGATGGAGCCTCCAAACGCCCTGAACACTTTAAGTGCAAAGGGACTGACCCAGTGCCTCTGCTATCTATTTAGGGGCTTCTCTTGAATAGTCCACCTCCACCCTGCTCGTAGTTTGTACCCCACAAAAGTTCATACAGACCTTGGCAGATGGGACTATATCTCCCAGAAGGGGTTTTACTCTTGAAGTCCCACTTATCCTCCAACCCAACCAGACCAACAGCAGGAAGCTGTATTAGTGCAGGACACCTTGTTTTGTCCTGACCACAAATATTTTTCTAGACCCACCATATTACTCTCATTTTGGAGAAATAATCATGAGTGAATTTATGCACACAGTAATGTAACTTTTGCCTCAGCAGCCACTCTAAATCAAACAACTGATTTTTCTCTTTTACTCTCTCAGTCACAGTGACCACACAGTCCTGGTGGAACAGAGGAGCATGATGTAATCCTTTGAAACACTTGCACACCAGTTCACTAATTATCCCGAACCAGCCTTTTTCCTCTGGGACAGCAGGAATCCCATTACCATGCATTCATGAAGGAAACAGGAGTTGCCTGAATTTGCCATAATTTTTGCATATGTTCATGCCCAAGTCGGAGAAATGTCCTACCTGAGATCTGAAAACTCCTGGGTGGCCTTTATTGTCTACTGTTTAGACACCTTTACCACCTGAAAGCTCATTTGGTTCAAACAGATGAGTTCACAGAGCTGGCAAAAAATTTCTACCACTCTGGGAAACATAAGTACTTCCATGCATGAGAGGCAAAAAAGTAGCTTATGTGTGAGGTGACATTCAAAGCACTGCTGCCTCTGCAGAACAGAATTATTATTTTCTGCTGCTGTTCTCTGCATGTGAGTTGAGGCCCCAAGCCAAGCTGCTGTCTGTGGCAGGGAAGCAGAAAGAAACATGAACGTTTCCATGCCTTATAGCTGAATGCTGCAAGGCATGGCACATCTTTTCGGAGGTCATGAGCCTCCCCAGCTAGGTCAGATCAAACACCTTTGGGGTTTGCACCCCTGAGGAGAAAATATGTTTTTTTATGATATAAATGTCAAAAGAGCTGAAATGTGTTACTGCCTTGTGGGTTATTTTACACTGACTTTAATAATGCTCTATCTTCATTTGAAAGCCTGATTAGTGCACGGTTCAGTTGAAGCCACATTGCCTGCCCAGCTGCATGCAGACCCGTGTGTGGAGAGGTCTCAGAGATGTGCCTGAGACAGCAGATACTGAACTGCACCAGGAGTATCTCACACCTGTACCAATTTAGTGCCCAGAACAAAAACTGATAGCCTTTTCTGCTTTTTCAGATCCTGAGATATCCTGACAAACACAGCTTAGATGCTAGAAATCCCATTCAGACTGAAAACTAAGCAATTATGCCAAATTTCTCATTTCTGTTGCCTTATTAAAAGAAACTTTTATCAACAGAACTGTGTCATTTCATGCATAATGAAGACTAACACAGGAATTTAAAGCTGTGGTCAATGGATGATGGTGTGCTAGGAACAAAAATAGGCAACTATTTGTCATTAAGGTTTAGTTGTCTCATGCCAAGGTAGGGTTATTTTTGTTCATTAATACTGAACAAACATTTGTTTCGCCTGACTTTATTCTCAGCTAGTGCAACACTGAAGCAGAACAGAACTCTATATCACCTTCAATCAAAACAGCTTCTTAATATTTATGTTTTTAATGTTAAGGGCAGAATATGCCAGGATCACTCAAAAAGGACTACGGGCAAAACAAAGTAATATATTTCCACCTTGCTGTGACACACAATTTTGTTAGAAATCATGCACTAGGACTAGCATGATATCCATGTAGTTTCTTCTTCTTCACTCCAGAATGCACTCAGGTTATTTTTAAATGCCTGGTAACATGTTTTTGAATCATTGCTCATTTTTCACAGGTCTGCAGCTCCACGCATCCAAGTTTTCTTACAAGATGACTTTTGCATATGTTCGATACTACTTCTGTGCTGACTTACCCCCAAACCCACTTTTTCCATCTCCATGTTTTCATTTCTTTAACTACCCACTTCTGAGCTGTCTACAGCCATGGGGGGCTCAGTGTTCACCTGTGCCCTGCCTCTTATCACCTCAGGCCTGCATGTGTCTGTGCCCATCCTGTTTCCATCTCTCAAGACATCTGCTATCATTCCAAGTCTGCATTTTTCTGTATGACATTGCTCTGTTAGAACCATAAATATCTTATTCTACACTGCTATACAACTGCTACTTCTTTTTCTATACTTCTACTATAACTGCTTGTTATTGATATCTGTATAAGGCTGTAGGTTGTACCACACAAAGAGAAATAAATTTAAAAAAAAATTAGCCAAAGGCACCTGTTCAATAAAAAAAAATTGCTGTCACAGATAAAGCAGGGAAATAAAAGCTGCAGGCAAGTCAGTAGAAGTTCAGATGGAGTAAACCTATCAAGCCTCAGTCATGAGGCCTTAAAAACTCAATACAGAGCCTATGGTCTGTTTTAGCCATGGCAATAGCTGTTACAGGCTACGTGGACAGTGTTATCACACTGTGCTGGGCAAAAGGTGGCTCTGAATGGAGAACGGGGCAATACCACAGGCAGATTATGAGGGGTGGACCCTGATGAGATGCTTGCTTTGAGAACATGAAACAGAAACATGATCTGATCAAGTGACATGTTGTGCTTGTTGAGTTTATACAGCACTGTTTTTTTTATAAAAATATTTTTAGCAAGAATGGATATTTTTATTAAGGACAAACATTTTTTTCTTAAGTATACATGGTATATAAAAGAGTGAACAACTTGCATCTAGTCAGTGTTAGAGAAAAGGATGTGACTGAAGCACCTTCAGTCACCTGGCATGTTGAGTTACTCAAGCAAATACAAATCCCCTTGGTAAAAATATTTCTTGAATAACAGTCAAGTTATGACAGCATGAAAATTTAACATGTGATCTTAACTTTCCCCCAGGTGACATCTAGTATCACTGAACTGGAATATCATACATACACTTTTAAAAATAAGCTAACATTTGAAAATCGCTTTTAGGCTGTTTTAGACATTTTGGACCTAGCTGGGTGCTCAAAATGCAAATTTGTCTTCTCCATTCATGCTGTCAAGTCTCCTCTCCTCTATCCCATCCTATATCTCTTCTGAATGTGCTTGAGTCCTCAGTCTAAGACTTGGCTCCTTGTTCCTTCCCTCTCCCATCCCTCATCACATGCCCATCACAATCATCCCCAAGTTCCTGGCTCTCACATATCCCAAACTAAGGGCAAAGGTCTTAGCTTAGTCTCTACTTTAAAATAAGAGTAACCCTTCCACTCTGCAGCTGTTACATCTTTGGTCACCCTTTGCACCTTCAGAGGAGAGTTCTCCCCTCCTAGGGATATCACCAGGTGAACTGGGTATATGGTTAGGCACCACACAATAATCTTGTCAGAAAAATGGTCCTGATGGACTGGGAAGGCCTGCAGGGTGCCAAACAATCCCTTGGCTCTTTTTTTCCTTAATCTAAGACTGCCTATGTCAGTGTACTTCACTATTTATAAACAGAATCTATCAATCTTGTACACAATAAGTATGAAATACATAGCACAGCACAACTTTTCACACACACTATAGACCAGAGTAACAGTACAAAATACACTATCTTATCTATGCACTCTCATATTACCTGCTTATCTTGTGGCTATCAGCATAGTCATCTAAGCCCTTACATGTGTATCAATATGAGCAGCTAAGTCCCTGGTGGAGCACCAGTGATGGCTCCTTAACAGCTCTTTACTCCTCAGTAAAAGAAATATTTTAATTACAGAAGAACTTCAGTTGGAGAAAAGAAACTTCTAACTCTTAGGTCCAAAACCTAATATCAACCTGAGTCCAGAAAACAACCCTGCCATGACTAAACCATGTGTAAGTTCTAAATGCCAGAGTGATCTCCACTGGTGCAGATTTTTGAGAAAAGAGGGAACCTGTATGCAACGCCTGTGTGTAAACATTTTATTTCTCTTGATGAATTCTAAAATAAACTTAAAACTTGTGTAGAACATCAGACCTGGCAGTGCTGAGTTTCCTCAATTAGCTATGAGTCAGGATGGCACGGAGAATGCTGGTGCTCCAACTCTAACCCATCCAGGCAAACAACTTTTTAGGAGGGGGAACCCTTGCAGCAAAGTAAGCATCTGCACATGATGGATGATCTAAAGCCTTAGGTCGTTCCATTTCACAGACACCATCAAAATGCCATCAGTCATCTCAGTTTTCAGTCAAGACATCAATCAAAGCCATACTTTAGTAAATTTTAGCAGAAACAATTTGCATCTTGAATTATCAGATCTCTGCCTCTCAGTACTTATGATACTGTCACATTTTTCACTGAATTGCTTTGGAAAGAGCAAATGTAAAAGTTCCTGGAAGTGAAATGAAACTGTGATGGCTTATGCTTAGACAGTAACTTCTAGCAACACTCTGCAAGAATTTATGGCTGAAACTTATGTTTCTATCTGGTTAAAACAGTAACTAGGAAACAATTTTCAGTTAGAGTGAATGTCCTAAATCCTCATTCAGACAGGAAGAAAGTCTGGATTTCAGTCTTTTTGGAAAGAACAAAATCAACCTAAGCAACTCTTCAAGTTTGATGGAGTTCAGAAAAAAGATCTGAAGATCAGAACTAAATGGAAGCATTGCACAAGGTGAGTTTTGGAAAATCTGTTTTTGCCATGTCCTGCAGACAGGATAAGCAGGGACATAAAAGACATAAGGATGAGGATTTGGTGCTGACAGTCCACAAACAGACTGCCTTGTGCCTTAGGCAGGACAGGCATTTTCAGACCCTGCCCAGAAACTGGACCTCAGGGGAAAGGCACACATTTGTCATTTAAGGAGGTGAAGTTTGTCTTCATTTCTAAGCACCAAAGAGGTTCAGTAGGTATCATGATCATGTGATGAGGCATCAGTAGGTCTGACCAAACTGCCCTACCTCTGAATTTTGGGGCCAGTTAATTATATCTACTTTTCTAACTCAGATCCTCCTATACAAAAGGCCATGTCATATCTGAGTTGCTGGCACAGAGCTGCTTGGCTACTGTTATGGACTAAGGAATTTGTTTGAAACTTCTGTTCTTGGGGATGGAACTGTCATTTCGTACACAAAAGTATTAAAAAAAAAAAATAAAAGGAAGTAACTGTCACAAATCCAATAGCATAGGTTTCAACCTAACATCATTATGAATGCCTTTGGCTGTAGGTTCTTTCTGGTTCATAACTTAGAAATTAACAACCTGTAAAGACCAAGCAACACACATGCAGAGCTTTAAATAATTTGGTGTGCTGCACTCCATTTTTGTGTCTTTTAATAGTTCTTTGCAACGTATTCTAGAGCATATCATTACATAAATTCCTAATTTAATGTAATTCCTGAACTAAAACACAGTCTTTTTTTAAAGTTAAACTTGATATCATATTTTCTTGAAAGCTGTCATCTTAAAAATATAGTGGTGTTTCAATTTAGCTGAGATATACTGAAAAAAAGGAGAACCCTGTGCTCAATCTTAATGTGTTTTTCAAGGTCTACTGCTGTTTTCTATATTTGTTTTTAGCTTGTAAACGGAAAATGAGATAGAAAAAGAAAGTTGAGCTGGGTGAGCGATTCATAAAATTAGTTTGAACTTGCCTAAACAGAAATTCTATGCATCCCAAAACTCATTTTTCTACTAAATGTTCAAGTCTGACTTTCAGCTACACTACTCCTTTTTGTCTTACCCTGTCACTCTAAAATATTATTATTATTTGTGTGATTACAGAGAATAAAATATTTTTTTATTAATGCAGCAATTTTTTCTTTCACACTACTTGAAAGGAAAGTCAACAGAACCACAATGATCTGAAAGAAGTATGAGAGAGACCAGGCTTGCTTGCCTCTTGGTAGCTAAAATTACAGTATGGATGGCTGCAGATGGCAAAGAGAGTGTTGATAACCTCAGTTCTGTTCCTCCTCCTCCACACAAGAGCCAACCCTCACAGTTTCCAAAGGAGCTATACTCTTCTGGTACTCAACTACCCTAAAAATTCAGGACTCTTTTTTGAGTTCAACTCACCATTTCTAAAAATTCTCTCTCAACAAAGCAGTGCCACAAAGCAATATGAGCTGGCAGTTTGACTACAGAAACCACGAGAAGCAGCCTGTCGAGACCATCCCACAGGAATAATCCCTGCAGATCTGCATGGAGGTGAATCTTCCTGCACTGTTTGGCCAACATTGTCCACCTCCCAGAACTCTATTGGTCCTTCTGTCAGAGCTAACATTCACTTTTTTTTTTTTTTTTTTTTTTTTTTTTTTTTTTTTTTTTTTTTTTCCCCAGATGTCTAGCAAACATATAAAATTCCTCAAACATTATATTCTTGGAATTGCAATTGCCTGGCCTGACTTCATGAGGAATATGACAGGACAAGGGTTACTGTTTTCAAACTAAAAGAATGTCAATTTAGACTAGATATAAGGAAAAAAAAAATATGATGAGAGTGGTGAAACAGGTTGCCCTGAGAGGTGGTGGCTGCCTTATTCCTGGAGACATCCACAGTCAGGTTGGATGGGGAACTGAGCAACCTGGTCTTGTTGAAGATGCTACTGTTCATTGCAGGGGGGTTGGAACTAGAAGATCTTTAAGGGTCCTTCCAAACCAAACTGTTCTGATTCTGTGATTTGTGTAAGAATCTTTTTTATTAGCACTTATAAGTGCTGCATCTGAGACAATGCTTATCATCATTATTATGAAACAGAGAAATGAGAAAACACTATGAGATAAAAGAGGGGTAATAAAATTAAGCAGAGGATTAATTCATTATATTAGTGTTCTGTAAATAAGGGTCGCTGTTCAAGTGTTAAAACCTACATGAATAGAAGGAAAGGTGGCTAAGAAATCTTTTGTTCTTATTCAAATGCACACAAAGATTGCTTTGATGCTGATGAAGAAAAATGTTTCAAAGATATGGCGAGGGATATATATTATTCTCCTACTATCCAGTAGACTCTGGACAAAGATGGGGTATTTGGATAAAGTGGATTTAAGAGAGCATGAAGGACATTGAGGCACTGAGAATGTACAGTAAAATTATGGTGGTGTCTTCTTCCAGTGTTGATTGATCTTGCCAGTAATTTCTAAAATAATTCTGAAAATCTCAAATAATGGCACCAGCAGGCAAAGGGACTGCCCAAAACAAAGCCAAGGACCCGAATCAAAGCCTTTGGCAGCTCACTGGACACCTCAGCCTTACTTTGGACAGCTCAAGGACAAACATTTCTGATGAAAACCTTTTCATTGTAACTTGTCTCTCCGGATACTTTGATATTTAATGAAGAACACTTAGACTTAGTGCAAGGAAAGTGTTCCAGGCTTTCCGGCACTGTTTGTTAAAAACAGAAGAATCCACACCTTGATTGAATCCTGAGGCTGGGACTAGAGATGTTTACTAAACTGTCTCAGATGAGAATTTTATCCTAACTATTTTGCAAGTTTTGCATCAAAGAACATCTGCTAAAGGCAGCATAAAGCATTCATGGCACGATCAGGGAGAATGACAAGCACACTGGTAATTCATCACTGACAGAGTGGTGACGGCTCTAGTCCTACAGTTGAACCACATTTCCAAAAGGAAGCAGGTGGATATAAACCAGCAAAGAGTCTGAAAATAAATCCTGAGAGGGATCACATGCACTGACTGTCCAGCCCTCAAGCTACCAAGTTACCCAGGATAACATCATGCCAAGGGTTCTGCAAAAGACTTGAGCCAACTTTAAACAATGATGGATACGTCCACCTGCTCACTCTCCAAGAGACTCCCTCCACATATGCAACCTGCCAGCAGATTTAACAAGCTAAAAGTAAATCTGACTCGTGGCTATGGTATAGTGAAAGCACCAAGTCAGTCCATCCCTTGCTCTGCTCGAGCAGCAAACAGTGAGACACAAAAGAAGAAATGCTGTGTGACTGTGCAGACCCTTCAGGATTGTGTGCTCGCTCTCCAAAACCCTTAGGAAAAGATAATCACTGGACATGCAAGCACCGAACACTTCACATTAAGAACCTACCTAAAAAAAATCTTTTAGTCAAAGGTGATTTTTTCCCTCTTTCCTACTGGTAAAATGTCAAGCATGTCTGCTCTTGCTCCCAGAAAGTGATGAGCATGAGTGTTTAAGAGAGAGTGAGAGAAAGAGAGATCCAGAAAAGATTGGGCAACTTCATTTGTTCTCATTAACTGAGGAAGATGTAGTCTCCCCTGGGATATTACTGTGAAAACAGTAACCTCAGAGGCAGCAAGAAAATCTCAGTTCTCCTGTGACTAACAGTGGGCAGCTGGCCAAGCTGCCACTTCTTGTCCAAGTAAGCCTGAATCTGCATATGCATGCCCTGAAGATAAGCTGAACTCCACCTGCATTCCCGAGGAGAACTTTGATTATGCAAGCCCTTTGTTTCTTTATAAAGTACAAAGAAAATATGAGCTTTAATCTTACCATGACTGAAGTCTGCTGACTATAAGCACAGGGGAAAGTGTCTTCCTCCAGCCTTGTGTTTGCTCCAGTCTGGTCTGTGTATGTCCCTTTGTGAATTATGGCGCTTCAGAACAGATATACTGAATATTCACTGAATATGCACTGGAGTTGACATGAAGTTATTCAGATAATTAGTTGCCAGATCATTTTCTTAGCACAGGGTGAACACTAAAATACACAGTCTGCAGAAATTTGAAGTAAAACCCTGCAGTATGCTAGCAGTAAAGCTCCTGACAAATGCCCAGTGCTTCTTCTTAAACGCTAATAATGTTTCACTGGAGATTATTGGTACCTAGATGGACTGAAAAGGAATTTCTTTAAAATAGAAGAAAATTATGGTACTTATTAGCTAGCAAGGCTCCAAAAAAAAAAAAATCAATCATGATCTCTCAAAGTCATGACTTCTTGATACAAAAAATGAAACCTTTTAAATAATATTGATTACTATTGTTAAACTATGAAAGAACAGATTATCTACTCATGCAAATAAGGAGGAAAATAATGTCCAAATTCAGAAGAGTTAAACAAAAAACAATTCTGCCCTACTGTAAGAGCTTACAAGGAATATGTCATTTATATGTTTTTTTCATTATGCTTTCTGCAAGAAGAATTCAAGCTATGTGCTACATCATGAAGACTGTATGACAGCAACTTCTTTGTCAAAAATATACCAGGGACTGCTGTGGGGCTTAGATTGCCTGATATTTTCCTGTAGCACTCAGACAGAATTGCATCCTTGCAAATGATTCTAGATTAGGATGACTGACTTCTCCTCACTTGAAGAAGAAACCAGACTTTGGGAAACCTGGAGAATTTCATAAGGTTCAGTAAGTGAAATGCTCTGTAGAAGGCAGGATTAATCACTGGGAGAGACTGTCTATCAGCCCTGCTGGAGAGGACCGATGACAATGATGGACATTGAGTGGTAAATAATTTGCAAACAAAGCAAAATGTACTCAAGGCTTCGTGAAGAGGAATTTGGGGAACTGGGGTCCTAGGCCAGGATCAGTTGTTACTGTCCACCTCCACTTGGTGCTGGTGAAGGTTAACAATGGAAGGTTAACCTTAACAGGTTTCTGTCGCCTGCTTAGGAGTGATCCTGGAGAGAGCCCAGCTCAGGGCTACACAGATGGTCCAGGACCCAAATCATGGGACACCAACACCTGAGGTTGCTTGGTCTGGGGAAGGGAAGGCTCAGGGTGATCTCGAGGCATCCTATGACTATCTGAGGGGGATTTACAAAGGTGATAGAGCCAAATTGTCCATGACAGGAAAATAAGACAGGACAAGGCTGTGACGATGACGTCCTTGGCTACGCATCCATGCTGACCTAGTCCTGTGCCGGCCACAAGCTTGTTTTGACTGTGGGTTGGACTGAGGGCCTCATGAGGCTTGTTTCAACCACATTTTTCAAAACTTTACTAGTACAATATCCTAATATAGAAAATTTCTAATATATGCAGAAGAATGGTAAAGTGAGAACCCTCTATCATAGTCAGATGCAGCTTCATCATTAAGATAGTTACCTCAGTTGACTAACTTGGCTTTTTAATTTGGGAATGGTTAAGCATGATTTATTCTGACATATTAACATTGCTCAATGAAGAAAATTGAGGATATCTTCCACACGTATGCTAGGCCATCATTTAAAAAATTCTTATGTGAAACATTATCAAGAAATCCTGAAGTAATCAAATTCTTTTTAGAAGCAAAGTTCAGTTGCACTGGATAACTCCCCAGATCTCTTCCAAATTATGGCAAAGAAAGATAATGACAGGAATATTAATAGTTCTAGTGTGAAGCCAAATGTGAACATTAAAAACTGAAGGAAGGCTCACAAGAATAGCTGTTAGTGTCAAACACAAGATTTTGATGTGACTAATTAATTTAAACAAAAAAAATCCAGAACTATTAAATGCAAATATCAGAAATGTTCTTCTTTCTCACTTACATGACATGTACTCATGCTATTGGTCTTACCTCCTTGCTCCTGAATTCTCAGCTATGGAGAACACCAAAAATTCTTTTGCTGATACATGAAATTCAGAACTCCACTGACTACTTAGCTGCATTTTTCCTACTTTGAATTTGGATTACCTCAGACACATCTAGATTTTTTTTTAAATCAGATACATTTCAAAGGAGTACTTAATAATTAAATAAAATTATTTGGTTAAGTTATTGTGGTTGGAGACCAGATTAATAGGGGAGACAATTTGCCTATGACTTTCCCATATTTCTTAAACCATCAAGCTAGGGAAAAAGATAACATCTTGTGAGGTGAAAAATTATTCTACTAATTGAAAAATATGATTGGGGAGTACTCAATCTTTGAGCAAATACTCCCAAAAATAGAGTTTGCAAATTTTCTATATATTTAAATGCTGTTAGCACAACATTCCTGGTGAATTTGAAAAATATGCATTTATACTTAAAGGATCACCACTTCACTGTAACTCATAACTGTTTGCCTTCCAAATTTAAATTAATATGCAATAGGAACACAGTGAGTTTTCCTAGCAGTGCAGGAGGGGTTTTCAGGTTTCCCAAACTAGTGGTTCATTGTGATTTGCTATGAAAACTCTACCATGTCCTTTCCTGTCTTTCTTCAACTGTTGTCATTTACATCACAGACATGAAAGTCAGTCAGTTTCATTTTGGAAACAAATTGTGCTGATATGCACACATCAGAGGTGGAAGGCAGTGATTGGTTAGTAAGGCACAGCCCTCTGCATAGGAGCCTTTTGCAAAGTAGAAATGAATTAATTGTAATCTCAGAAAATGTCTCTTTCAGTATGAGGTTCAGTGGAAGGCTTTCAGGGTCAGCACAGTTCTTCTCTTCTTTCTCAGGGAAAGTCCCATGCCCTACTCCTACTCTTGGTGCTGTTTCCACTGCAGAGATGACCTTGTTCTGTTCTTTCTGAGTGCACAGCCCTCACTGCTGTGTTAGGGGTTAAGTGGCAGCGCTCACAAAGGTGTTAATAAGGTAAGAGATATATTTTTATTCTGGTGTTTCAGTGTATGTCTGAGCACACACAGGGTAGAAATTGCCTAGCTCTGCCCTGACAAGTGGGTATTTTAAATGGATTATTCAATGCATCTAACCATTTAAATCAGAAACCCTGAGAAAAAACCCCCTCTAAACTGTTAATCCAGTAGAGTTACTCATACAATGGGAAAGAGTTCTGGAGAAGTACCAAGGACAAACTAAAATGACGAGTCTGTAAAGCCCAGAAGGAGAGGAGCTTGTCAGTTATTCCAGCTGGTACATTTCCCACTGTGCTGAAGTATCTGCAGTGAAATGCTAGATGTAGGATCAAAAAAACCTTAACTGATGGATCTTTGATGAAGTAAAGTCTTTCAGACTTTGATGATGAGGGAGCACAGTGCAAGACAAGGGAGACAAATGTCAGTTCCATTGCTCAGTAACATGTGATCCAACTCATGAAGCAAAACTGGGAAAGACATCAACAGGATATGCCTGTCTGTCCTGTTAGTAGGAATGGAGATGTTAAAGCTGGTTCAGGACAGAAGAGATAAAGGAGAACAGCAAAAAGAGTAGCAAAATAAATAATCTAGCTCAGAGGCAAAAAGTTTTTTTTTAATATCACATTTCCAATCTTTGGACTATTTTGGCAATACCTTCTTCGGTTTATGTGTTACTTGTCAGATAGAGAAGAACTTATCTCCATGGCAACACATTATATTAAGTGTAGGAAGCAGAATCTATCTGTCTATCTATCTATCTATCTATCTATCTATCTATCTCAGCATCTAAGCTTATTTAAGCTCAATAAATGGTAACCCATAGTAAGAGGGGAATAGAAACCTCTACTGAAGCATTTGTTTAAGGAAAATAAAATACACTAGTAGAAACCAACTGAAAATGGAATATCACCTACTTTTAAGAGGTAGAAAACAGTATCCGGAAAGATTTTTAAATAGGAACAGCTTTCTAGGTAAGGGAAAATCTGCAGGTCCAATCCATGCTCTAAAAGTAATGTGCAGTGTAGAGGAATGAGATGCTGAGACACTTCGTGTCTCTCAGGAAGTAGGATGGGAGGAACAGAACAGGAAATTTTCTGAAACTGAATCCAGGCAAAGGGATAAAACATGCAGTGAATAATAAAAAAACCCAGTGATGATAGGGACTGAGATTAGCAGCTAAATACTTCTGGTGGTGGGTGACCTTGACTCACTCAATTAACAATGACTGAAGGACATTTAGCACTTACAGGAATGGGCACATAAATCAGGTGACAGCTGGGAAAACTGCACCAAGGCAGCTCTAGAAAGAATAACTCACATACAGTAAATTCAAAAGCACTCTGAAATCAATGGACTCTGGTTTTATGCTATCATACAAAATAGTCTTCAGATGGACAATTTCTGTACACTAATCAAGTCATTTACCTAATGCCTCTTTTTTCCCTGTTATTCCTTCAGTGGAAACTACTGTGTGGAGCTTAAGAAATGCTTCAGCTTCTGGTGAGAGGATGGTGAGAGACTATTCAGACGAGCAGTGCTCTGCTCCCCTGCCCACTGTCAAAGACACGGGACTAAGCTCCACCCACCTCTGCTGGGAGCCATGCAAGCCAGTAAAAATAGTACTCACAAATCTCAGTCTCTTTTCATTTACAAGACCAATATTTCTCATGCATGCATCCCCTTTTATACTACAAAGGAGTATTACTGGAGTTCTCCTCTGTGCTGTGTACATCAAAAAATCAGTTCAAATGTTACTATGACAAGTTGCTTGCTAACAGTTGTGTATCTGAGATTACAGACACAGTGCTTCTATTGCATGTGAATATTCCCCACTCAGATGAGCCTTTGTGGCTTGTGCTTGGTGAGCCACAATCCAGCTTCTTACGTTGCTCTCAACTCTCAGCAGACAGGTATGAGCTGTGTGTGCTACAGAGGCTGCTAAATACTTTGACTTCCAGGTTCATTCAGCTAGCATGGTGTAAGGTTAAAATGACCTCTTCATCTGCCAAACCCTTTTGCACAGCCACGATGCCCAAGAAACATGAAAATTAATTAATAACTTTCTCTGTCCACCTGGTTCATTTTCACATGCTTCATTAATGAAATATCTTTAGGCTTCCTGTCTACAGTGTGCTCAGGAGATAAATGATAGTACTAAAATGAATGAACAGGGGCTTGTTCAAAAGAGTTCGCTCTTGTTAAAAGTTAACTGAGAAGGAAAGCAAAGAGAAAAAATGGAACAAAGGCCTGATAAAAAATGAAGCATACTTTGTTCTTGCACCCTACAAACTGGTGGTGGGATTCCAGTCACAGGGAAAAACTTGTTTATATTAGTCCTCTAGAGAGATTCCATTACATTGTCTGGTGGGAAACACAGAATGGAAATGTAAAACCCAACAGGTATGAACAGGTGAGGTACTTGAGTGATTTTTAGTCAGCTGAAAGCTGATGTGTTCCACTCCAATATGGGAAAACCAGCTTTGGAGACAGCAACCTTGGAGCCTCAGTTGTAGTACTGTTCCAGGGGTTGCTGAGTTCCCCCAAAATTGTGCTGTGCTTGCCCCTGTGTGGTGCTGCCAGCAGCAGCAGCAGCAGCTCTGAGATGGGTCCTCACTGGTGTTTTTTTTTTTACCAGTCGGACTCTGATGCTGAAAGATGCAGCTCAAACAGTGCCTGAGCAATTTCCTGTCACTCACACATGTTTTAATGTTTGTGCTTTGTGCATTCCTCTGGTACAGTGATACATGTTTGTGAGCATGTCTCACCTCTCACCTCTCAGACTCTGCTGCCCAGGACTCACAGTGGCTATAAAAAGGTAGGCTGAAGTCAGAGTGAACCAATTATGTCAGAATAATTTTCATGAATAAGGAGAACATTCAGTGCTGTAGTGATCACTCCAATTCATAATGGCTGCAACAGAAAATCTACTCATCAGATTAAATCAGCACTATCTTAATATCCTTTTGGTCCTTAAATGCAGGCAGCATTACATAATACGTCCCTCCATAGACACAATCCTATTCAGGAAAAAAACGACCTTTCTTTCCTTTAAATCAAAATAATCATGCAATCACTTTGCCAAAGCTCAGTCTTATTAGACAGGAGCAACACAAGAGTTACAGCTACTATATTTTCTCTGTCTGTCTATAACAGTTGCATGAAATTCATCTGTCTGAACAAGCAAATTTTGACATTGGGGTCTCAGAAATATAAGTCATTATCTTATACTATCTATACACTACTGTCATCTTTTCAGTATCATTGTAATTTATTTAGGAATCTTTAGATCACCATATAAATACTTACAGTAGTCTGCAGGCTGGTGGAACAACATTGCTTTCCTCAGCTTTTCATAGGTGTTTCTCTATGGTACAAGCCATAACAGTCAGGAGACAGTGTATCCCTGAAACATCTTTCCTAAAGGACAGCGTTCTGATGGAGCAGGGAGGCGAGACAAGACTTTTTTTTTTTTTTCTATTGTCTTCTTTCAGCTTCTAATTCGTTAAAGGAAAAATGCCAATATTCTTCAAAAGTTCCAAGATAATTTCTTCCTATTTTAAAACCAGCTATATGACACTTGAAAGGAGTTCTCTAAAGCTGATAACCTGCAGGAAATGACAGCAGAGGACTAATGAGGTGCACTTTTTTTTTTAAGGAGGTAAAATTTGCCATTGTTTGGGGATTTTTGCAACAGTTCAGTCCCATCTCATCAGACAGACTAATTCTTTTTCCTCACTACCCATATCAAAGCAGAAGAAAAGGTACATTTTTTTAAGCATGTCCTGAACTGCAGTTCAGGTGCAGTTGGTCAGCAGAACAAGGAACAGAGAAAAGGTATTTGAATCTAATGTACTACTGTAATAATGAGCTTCTAATAAAACAATAAAATATAAACACACCTAATAATGATCACTTCAAAATAGTGCTAGGTTGCATACAGCACCAGTAAGCTAAATATAAGGATGTGACCTTCTGGATGACTATGCCAGCCTGTGACCTATGTGTTTCTTTAAGAGCCTCATGCTCTGAAAACTATGACACATAAACAGTTTTCTTAGAGAATTCAAACCAGAACCCAGAAGAACTCCTGCCTAGAAAATATCCATTTTTACATTGCTGGTATGTAGCACCTACTAACCTGCACAACAGGTGCTGTGCAATCAGTGTAAGAGTGCAGGTATTTTAGCAGACACAGACCACTTATGTTTGCACAGAAGACAACAGTACAGGGATAACTACTGGCATGGACATCTGTGAGGGTTCACTTAATGTATTTTCAGGGTGATGCCAGAATAAATATCTTAGCTATGCAGCAATGCCTAGCTCTGAATATCCATACTATGGCAGGTTGATTTGCAGACCTATAAAGAAAATTGAGATGACACATATACAAAGTACAGATTTTTTTTAAAAAAATATGTATATGGATAAATTATCTATTTCTTTTTTCAAACTCCTTTTACCTTAATATTTTCCAAATAATATTTCTTCATTGACCCAGGACAAAATTTGGGAATATGTTTTGTAGTTCATAAATAAAAACTGAAGTCTGTTCACCTTGTTTCTAAAATGCTTTATTTACAACCAGTGTAACATCTCAAGGTTTTTACATGAGAAATCATGTGAGCTCGTAATTCTCTTTTTTCAAAAAACCCCCTCAATCATACATCTTGGGATTTTGTTGGTTGGTTGGTTGGTTTTTTTAGGCACATTTTCAATTTCAAAATTGACTGTGTCTCTAACTTTTCGTTGCATTACATTTTCAGGAGAGAAGTCCAAATATTTTCCATATAAACACATTCATTAAGGTTGGGAAAGACCTTTAAGATCATCAAGTCCATGAACACAAAGGACAGAAATCAGCCCTTTGTGCTTTTAAAAACACTTTGTGCTTTTAAAAATCATCCTGCTGTAGTGGAATGTGTCCCTGCCCATGGCAAGAGGCTTGGAACTGGAAGGTCCCTTCCAACCCAAACCATTCTATGATTCTATGATAAAAAATACTCTACAGATAGTGATATTACCATTATACAGCATCATTAAATACCATCATACGCCATTATAAAGGCAGTTGTAGTATTCTTGAAAGTATTCATCCACATAAAGAAGGGTTGCTACTTTGATACATTAGCCATTAATTAATCTAAACTGATTTTTTGAGGAACAGCACACAAACATTGCTACCACACTGACAGAGAACAGTACGTATCAGAACATGGCAGTATTGTGTTTCTCTCCTTTCAAAAAAAAAGTAAATTGGTGAGTTTAATGGAAAATAGTGTGTTAATTTCTACAAAGTACTTCCACTAGTGTCCTAAGAAAAACCACTGCTTTGGGTCCCTATTCACAGAGCAGTAAAGTCAAAATCCTTCAACACAAATAGACACAGAAACGGGGCTCTCTGTGATGTGAGAAGCAAAACAAGCAGAACTGAGAAGTTTTTCTCACCCAACACTCACTCTTCCACAATTCAGTAGCAGAGAAGTTTCTATGCCCTTCCAGGTTCACCATGCCTGGCTCTGGCAGGGTCACAGGTAATGTTCTGTGGAATCAGCATGAGAAGCTCAGTCCCTAGCAGTTCTGCCTCTCTGCAGTGGCCACCCTGTCAGACCAGTCCTCCTTCTTGGGAGCAGAGGTCTTGTCCTTCCTTTCTCCCAGTTTGATTAGTGGGAGGCAGCCAAAGCTGTCACCACTGCCCTGCCACCACTGGGCTGGGTGTGTCCCTCAGGTGTCCCTCATGACAGTGGGCAAGGACATCACCTGTCACCTTGCATGGCCCTAGCCAGTCCAGATCCAAAATGAGCACCAGGAGCATCCAGGAGCCCACCACTGTGGCTTGGATGGTGCTTGGTGCTGCCTATGCTGTCAATCATGCACCATGGGGAGGGGAAGGCATGGAAAAAGATTTTGTTAAGAGCCCTGCATGAAGCAGCACAACCTCTTTCTTTAACAAATGTGTTACACTTCCAGAAAAATTACTAGTTTTCTCCAGTCAAACCAGATTAATTTTCCTTTAAACCTATTTTAGTTTGCTCAAGGCATCTTTCACCCTGTGAAAATGAATTAGAAATGACAGTTTCTCCAGTAAGGGGATAGGTGACCATGTTCCTTTCTTGTACAGTACATACTTTGTGAGAACAAATAATAAAAGCCAGCATGTTATCTGTATGCATGTTATTTAAATGGCTCTCTCCCCTTGCTTTGTGAGAGTTTAACATTCCCAGTGATGTGTGGAGAAAGACTTTGAAACATAAAATTGGGGGTACAGATAACATAAAATTACTTCTCAGCAACACATGCACATCTGCCCGTCTGTAGATGTGCTAAGTAAAGCACAGTGGAATTTTGCAAACAAATTTACAGCATGTCAAAAGCTTCAATGAGAAAGCAGATTGAGCAATGCTCTGTAATAATGGTACCTGTCCAAGGGTGCTCTGCCTGTGTTGCAGGACATCTACTGCTGCACAAGGACACAAATCTTAACACCTTAAATCAGACAGAAAGTTTTCTGTTCAACAAAATTTTCCTGGCTACCATGTTCTTGTAATTCTATGACCTTTTTAATGCCTTTGAGAGAGATCCAGCAATTAAACCAGACTTAAGAAGTCCTAACGGGTGGAACATTTTTCCTAGGTAAAGATTTCTGCTTATCTTAGAACATTAAATAAATACTTAGTCTTAATTCCAAATTTATTTAAGTTTGGACTGCATGGGATAAAGTATCCCCTGTGTCTCATCTTCAGATACACAATAAAATGCATGATAGGCTCTCTCTCAGCATTTACAAGACAAGCTAATAACATGGCCAGATATCCTGGACTGATGGGCATCCCCCAGGACCAGGGCATGCAAGAAGGAGCACACAAGGCAATGACAGGAGAATTGCTGCAGAGTGCTGTGAGGCTGAGATGTGAATCAAGTTATCAGGCAGGCTCTGGGCTGGCAAAGCAGGCTGGGAAACAATTTTCAATTTTGTTCCTTTCAAACCAAGTGAAGGAGAACAGCTTCTGCTAAGAGCTAAACAAACTTCTGGAAAATATTTATGTGCCCGGTTTGAGGTTTACCAGCCCCTGTTCTAATCAAGGGATTTGGGTTTCATGTGGCTGATGCTTTAGTTATGGAGTTACTCATTGCAGAAAGCCGTTGCCTTGGTAGCTGGGTGACCCAGGGGGTTAATAAAGAGAATTTCCACCCCAGAGATCTGTGATTCATGCTTGGCTTAACAGACAGCAGTAAATGAGTTTGGTGGTCTCAAACTAGCCCACAGACTCACTGTAAAATCCCAGCATCATTTTAAAGGAATTTATCATAGCTGGGATTTTCTATTCATAAGAGAGCTAAGACTGGAATAATAGGGTTATGTTTCAGGGCAGGATGAGAGGCCATTAAGTAATCCTAGTATATTATTAAGTAATGTAAGTTTAAATACATGTGCATAAAATGTCTGGAATTAAATAAAAAAAATAAATTAATTCCATTATGAGTTTAACTTTTGACCAAATAGTTGCAAGGAAAAAGTGCAATAAAAGCCTTTCTCACAGAGCGCTGAAGACAGTGCTATTCCACTATGTATGCAGGGAAAGCTACAGCTCTCCAGGAACAGTAGTATCACCCCTTGTGGAAATGCAGACTTTTAGAAGTATTTGAAGCAGTTGTTTTTAGATTTAGTCCTATAAAGATAATTAACTTGTTCATCACAAGATGTGAGATGGTTTTTGACTATTTCTGTCAATGACAGTCCTTAAATGCTTGTCTCCTCAAGAGGCTAAAGGTTTAAAACTCACTGTGGACTGTTATCATTACCCCACAGATATTCCACCTTCTGAGGGCAATGTGTATTTTAGTGTCAGGTTCCTTAGGCCACTTTACATTGTGCATCATGCCAGAAGCAAGCACTGTAGAAAAGCTTGTCACAGATAATTTTGAACAATGTCGATATCCTGACAGAAACAGTGCTTTTGCCTCTTTTGGGGGAAGTCATCTCATACACTTCATACCTGGTTTTCTGCTCTCCAAAGGGGCAGAAAGGAGGCTGGACCATGTTTTGCCTTAGCCCACAGCTCTGTCTAGATCACAAACAGTTTTAAATCAGCATCATTCTACTGTGGTTTTTACCTTCCAGGTGGAGGATCTGCATCTTTACTTACTCCCTCAGCCAGTGAGAAGTCCAGAGCTGTCAGAGGGCCATCACTGGGCAGGTTTATCGAAAAATCCAACAGACTGTAGTACATTTTCTCTTTATAAAGTATAAACAGCCCACATGTTTATGGATGACAGTGGTATTGGGAAGGAGGTGAGAGGGAGAGATGTGGAGAGCGACAAATAGACTGTAAATTAAAATTAACTGCATCAGAAACTTGAAGGAAAGATACAAGTTGGGTGCTGTGCGTAGAAAATATCGTATTGCAGTCAAGCCTGACCCTGTTCCTTGAAAAGCATTTCTCTGATTTGTTCAGGTCACAAGTGGGATGGAAATGAGCCTCCGTACTGCTTCTTCGCACATCCGGATTTAATAGACTTTTTTCCACTGATAAAAGATCACTAATGAGTTCATTTTCAAGCTATTAAATTGGCTAGAATAGCTAGTTCTGCTGATGATTGCACAGAGACCTGACGGTCACAGTGGGTTTTGTCTTTGGCTGTTAACCACTTGCTGTCTCCCTGTTGCAACAGAAATGTTTAAGTAGAAAAGGAAGGGAAACCAAGCAAAAGAAACCTTGCCATGTCCCTTGCTCCCCACCCATGTCTTTGTTCTACCTTTCCATTGTGTGACTCTGTGTTTCTCAGATGCCTTTAAACACAAATATTTCCTTCCCAGAGAGCTGTTGTACTAGCAACACCTTGTGATCCAAACAATTAGAAGCATATTCACAACAACATTAGACTTTGGTTTTGGATGAGAGCACAATTAATATCTTTCTTTGTTCACCAAAATGTTTTAATTCAGAATATGACAGTTCCTTCACGAGATATCACATTCATTTTTTGACTGGTCTGGAGCCTGTGTCCTTACAAAATGCCTACATGGGCTGCCCAAAGTTACACACTGCAGCCTGAAGTCTTAAGGGAACTACTGATTTCTTTAGCCATACAAATGATTGCAATTAAGGTAACACTAAGTGATTTCTCTTTTGGTTTCGATACATATCACTTGCAGTATCATGCAGCCCATCAGACTTTTACAGGTAAACAATTAACTGCACAGCTGCTTGGTGCTGTAACCTCTGCCCCCAGAGCTTGGGGGGGCAGGAACAGGTTTGCCTGACACTTGACAGCACCAATCTCTTTCTGTTCAGAGAAACTGTTCATGTAATTGTGTGACATACATAGAAATGGATTTATCCTCAATGTTTAATATGTATGTATCTCCAGTCCAAGGAGAAGAGAAACAGCAGCCAAGGGGGAAAGGCAGTGATATCATGTAACATTTTGGTACTTGTCCAGTGACGAACAGATTCAGACATCTTTGGAGAGAAACAGCAAAACATATGAAAATGTAAGGTTTCCCACCACCATCTTCACAAAACTGGCTCCCAAGGATGGGTGTATCAAGTGTTGATCATTCAGTCAGAGTTTAACCAGTACGTCACAGTCTACACTTCTTAAAACGGGAAATTTTTGNTTTTTTTTTTTTTAATTGCCTGGCTGCAGCCACACTGTGTCTATCCACAGCATCCCCTGAAAAGGGACTGCAATCAATCACCTAATGCAGAATGGGGTTGGCACACGAGTGATGTGTCAGTGTCATGGGCTGTTTGTTTGACTGTACACAACCACGCTGCCTGCAGAGCATTCACAGCCTGGAGCCTTCCCTACAAAACAGAGGAAGTATTTAAAATCAGCCTTTTGTCAATTAAATTCTTCACTCAGAGATTTAATTCACTCTGTTAGCATCAGAAGGCAACTCACCCTTAATGAAAATATTACTTACCTCTTCAAAGATTTCAGTCTGGTATCTCTTGTTGGAACAAAGTTGTGCAAGTTTAAATTTACTACAGGCAAAAAAAAATCTTGTCTTGTAAATATTTGTAACTGCATCTCAGGAGAATGACTTTGAAGCTCAGTACCTAGTTAGCACCAAAATGATGGTGATCTTATTATGAACATGGCAACAAGAAGTCAAAGAACTTAAAATCTAATTATGTTCACGACTCCATTTCATATGTGTTAAATTTTTGTGATGCCTTATTTGAAATATGAATCTGCTGATATTTCTGTTCAGTTAAATCCTATTCTCTGTGATGATGTAAGTTACTTGTGGATAATTAGTTGAAACTAAAATGTAAATTAGAATAAGTTGACACAGGAAGAATTTATTTAATTTCAAAAAAAGGGAAAACATATCTGAACCAAAAGTGTTGTTTTTAAGAAGCTTCAGTAGACTAGAAAAAATGTTGATTGGAAAAAAAGATGGTTACAAACTGGAGAGCTAAGAAAATGGAGTAAAACCCAAAATGCACTACTTTTTCCTCATTTCTCAATGCAGAACTGAAGACCTTGCTTCTGAAGAACCTTTGTCAAAGATTGGAGCACCCATTTAATTCTCTACAAAGGGTGATTTTCTAGGTTATGCAGGCTCATCTAATAAAAGCCATTTCTTCTGTGACCTGCTTGCTCAAAATGCAAAGCAGGGCCCCCTGGCCACCCCTCCGAGCTGACAGAGCTGTGCTGGGAGTGAGCAGCCAGCACGGCTGGGTTTGGCTTTGCTGCCATGTGAAAGCAGCTGCAGGAGAGAGTCTGGATCACACTGGAGCAATGTCTGTCACTCTGAGGTGAGTCCTGAGTACTACAATATTTTACGGTGAATCTCAGTCAAGAGGCAAGAACTGTTCAACACAGGTAAAACACGTAGCTGCTTCTCTGAATTCATTAAAGAGCAGGTTTGGCACAATGAGGCTTTTTATCAGAGAACCTGTTCAAGACAGAGAACAGTCCGAGCAGTACTCAGGAAAGCTACACTGGAGGAGCTTTTAGAGCTGACCACTTACAATGCTTTGCAATTCTATATGGACATCTCCAAAGTGAATTAAGCTAAATCCAGCAAAGACCTCTTTCACTTTGAGTAAGGGAATTACATCATGTGGTTTAACAAAGAAGTTGAAATTAACACTTTTAGGCAATTTGAATTCAAATTTTGTAATGAATGCTGTATAGGCAAAACACAAATTGCAGTTCTAGCAGTGCACTATAGCAATGAAATCTGTAACAGGTGAGCAAGATTTCTGTCTCCATGACAATATTGCTTAGGTTTTCTGAATAAATCCTAAGTGGTATTTAGTACTATTTTTAGAAATTCAATGCAAGAGATGCTATTTAAAGTAATGGTGAGGACTGGAGTCTTGCCTTACTCTAGGGGTCAAGAAATGTGGCCAAAGGTTGTAGACTTCAACTTCTGACCACCAAACTGAATGCAAGGTAAAATTCAGGAAAGAAACTGAAAGAGGTGAGTGAAAGCAAGGAAGGTATCATTAGCAAAGCAGTGTGGCTATTGCAGCTAGCCTCAGCTATTCTGAGAGAGACAAAAAGCTCACCATCAAGAAGCCATCAATACACCTCGCACTAACAGTCCTGTCTGGCAGCCTCAATTCCCAGCCCTTGTGTTACAGGTTAATAATTCATCTCCTCTCACCAGTCAGATTGTACCTTGACTCTAAGCCAATTCATAACAAACGCTATTATAAAAATCACAAAAAGCTCAGGTTAATCTAACGTTTAAGAAGATAGATAACTGAGTGCTGATGCAAAATTTTCTCTTTTCCTCTGGACTTTTCAAGGATTCACAGCTTTCACAGCTCTTTTTTTTGACATACAGGTGTTGCTGAACAATAACTGAGCTGGATTATTCTTGATGCACAACAGGGCATGATTATTTTAAAAAATGAAATACAAGGAAACCTTAGAAATTTCATTTGCATGTAATCAGCATCCGTTTCCCACAAATGTGATGCCCAGTCAACCGGAAGAAAAATGACTTTTAAAAGCAGGTGTTCTTTCTAATTATTGTTGATTCGAGCACGTTATTAATGCTTACATGCACCCAGGTTTACACTAATGAAACCTTGCTTGCATGTCAGCAGATTCCTGATAAAGAGTACCTTTTGGTTTAATCCCCAAAACTGGAGTTTAGCAACAAATAGTTCAAGTCAGCTAGTCCTGCTCTTGTATGAATAGCAGGTTATACCTTGCCATGCAAAGCTAATATAGGAGGGAGCCATATGAACAGAGCAGCAATGGTTAAATGTGCACAGAGAACTCTGAAATATTCAAGTTGTTTATTTCTCCAGGCTTACAAATTTGATTACTGTGGAGCACAAAGCTATTAAAAATATGACCTTTTATACTGTACGACTTGGCAAAAAGCCAAATAATAACTTTGTTTGATTTGGGTAGTATGATAGAGTGCCTATTCAGCTGGAAATAAAATTACTTTTCTTTACAGGAAATTATACCTGGAAGACTAAATGTCCATCATGAACATAACATACATATGGAGTCATTAATTCAGACTCATGGCAACCACTCCCAGAGAAGTAAAAGGACAATGGTTTTAGGTGGAACAGAGAAAGATGCAGAATTCTAATGCTTGTCTGGCATTTGCTCTGTAATGGGGACAAGTGAAATAAGTGCTGTTAATAAGTGATAAGACAGAAAAAAAAAGCCCCAGGTTATATAACTCATATGGCACTGATACTTCACAACTCCTTGTCTTCAACAAGCAGTTCTACTTCTATGCTTTTGATATGGAAACAAAGGGAAAATATAAATCCTATGCTCATGTTAGATAGACAGACATTTGATCTGACAAAACCTCTCGTTAGTGCTTCCACTAACACCAATGACAAAACTAATAGATTTCAATCCAGTAAAGAGTAAAATCAAGAGGATATCCACAGAAGAAAAAATGTTTGGCTAGTCCTCGTTTCAGGATTGCTACACTGAATTCCATGAAAAAAAATCCAAACAAGACAGAAAATGATAAGAGATAGGAAGGAAAATGATCATTTCACCTTATAGGTATTTTTGGCATTAAAGATGTGTTCTACTTTAATTAGCCTAGAATGACACATGACAAATACCATCCTTGAAAAAAAAAAACAAATGTGCATAATTAAATTTTCCCTTTACTCAAAATACCTTGATTAATTGTTTGGTTGACTTCTCTTGGTTTTGCTGCTTATTTATTTCTTTATGGGGGCACAGGAGATTTTCAAAATATTTTTCTGAAAATATTTTTTTTTAAAACAATATTTCAGTAGACTGACATTTCAGTCTTCTCTACTGGTTGTTTTTTATTCTGCTTGTTTATTGTCATATGGTACTTTCCCAACAAACTATTTCCATTATTTCATGTTTGCAAAAAAAAAGACCATTCTATTGAGAAAGATGTTATTAAAAAAACCTCACTGGAATATGCAGGACTGCTGAAAAATCATGAATACAAGATGATTAAGAAATTGGAATAAGGACTTTCTACTTCTGTGGAAAGTTATGTAGGCTCTGTAATTACCACCCATGCTCTGAAGTTTTATGTCTTGTCTGAAAATTGAATTTCCAGTGAGTTGCATTTTTCTATTTAGCTGTGAAAATCAGGCACAAGGGAATCACATTTCACTTAAAGCAAGGCATTAGGAGAGCAATGGCTATCTATCACTCTCCAAAGCACTATGGAGGAATGGCTTGAAAAAGAAATGACAATGAAAAAAACAACCCAAGCATTCTGTAGAAAGAAATATTGTAAATCTTATTTCTTGCTTTGTTTTCTCAACTTTTCTTATGAAGTTGCTTCAGAATGTAGGAGATTCCTCAGGAAGTTAGACAAAATTTGCATATCATATAATGCCCTACTGAAAACAACTGCTCATATCATATGCTCCAGTTTTGAGGAAATTCAACTGAGGGATTCTGGCCACATGAGAGTTTTCCTTCCTTTCCATTGTCTCAGTTTAATACTGTTTTTTGCCTAAACCCCAGAAATTTACATCCTTTTCAGTTTAAGTACACTCATTTCATGTGCTCCAAAATTAATAACTTAATAAATAAAACCCTCCACACTTCAGTGCAGGTTTTCACTTTTTGCTGCAGTATCAGGTCAGGTATGGAATCCACTTAAGCCTTCACCTTAAGCAACTTTTCATGTTCATGCTCCACAGGCTTACTGTGAACTCTAAAAAAGAAATAGAGGCAGCAATAAGAAAGGGTTCCTCTGTAGCTGTGTCTTCGTCACCAAAGGAGTTTTGAGAGCCCAGCTTCAAAGTCAGTCTTGAAAAACCCTTCTATCCATGTCAACAATCATTACTCATCTTTTTGACTTATCTTCTTTGCATTCAATTTTCAAGTTAAAGCAGACTTTTGTATACAGGAGATATGGGTGGTCTAGGAATGTGTACCTAGCGTCCTTCAGTTTAAAAGTCACCATTTCCTTTGTTACCTTTCTTGGGCAGAAAGACTGTGAGTTGTGTTTGAATTGAGTTTGAAGAGATACAGTCCTAAATACTGAGATCCTCTTTACTCATCCATGGAGAGATTCAGGATCATCCATGAAGAGTTTCGGACTGAAAGAGTGCTGCAGCATGAGAAACTCCTGTGCCCTATCACTTGCTCTGAACTCACTTCAGGGTTAAGAGACGGGTCACTTGTCAAGTGCCAAAGAGCCATCAGTGTGGACTGATCGAGTGGAGAACGATGGCAGAAAAAAGAGAAGGAAAAGAATGAATTTTATACAAATTATAAAGTCACTGCTATGCATACAGCCCTGATCATTGCTTAACCTAAGCAAAACTGTACAAGAAAGGTTGTTTTTAACTGGTGTAAAGGTATCCTGTATCTTACACTGGCACTTACTTGCCAATTTGGGACCGCAGATATATTGCACGTTGTCTTGTCTGCTGGAAAGATTAGAGGGATGAACTGCTCCTGCTCCTCCATGATACTGCCTTCCTCAGAGAATAGCAGCCACTGACTGCATAATGGAGTGATAGCAAGCATATTAAGGAATGCAAGTCTCAAAGCATTCCTTCTGCTTTTTTCTGCTTATGGTGAAGAGTTACTCTTAATACATACACTGTGAAAGATCGAGAGGGGACCTCATCAATGCTTTGTAATAGCTGAGTATAAATCCAAAGCTCTACGGGTAGTATCAATGATTAATTGCATTCAGTCGACATTAGACTCTGTCATTATCAGCTACTTGCTGCTCAGCACTTGCTATGCTGTTAATTATTGCTGTGTGGCTCTAAGGGATGTTTTCAAAACATTTCAAATTTTACTACTGTAATAGCACAGGAAAGAAATCAAGAAGTAGCTTTTTAGCAGAGGAGAGACAAACCTACTTTTATTACTGTTTTGAATAGTATTGCTTTATTTGAGACTGGATAAGAAATCACTGATCACAACTGGGCTTCTAAGACAGCACTGGCATTTGGCATCCTATCTAGACTTCACTAAAACTTTTTTGTTTTTCATCAACCCACACATAGAGCAATACCTTCTGGCACATAAGGAAAGTGAGAAGAGCAAAACGGTTGCACTCCCATTCCCAGTTTCGTGCAATGAATATTAATATTAATATTAATAAAATTTTTGCTAGCATATCCCTTGTGACTTGGAAAAAACCACAACCCACCCCACATTATTTTTTATTATTATTATTATGGTGATGGACATGGAACTCATGATATTTTTATAGGACAGAAAATACTACAGTACCAAAGTAGAAAAAAAGCTGATATAAGGTGTGCCACTCACTCTATATTATGCTATTACTTCAAAGCTAACATTATAAAAAACCACACGATATATGTTTATCTGCTGATGTTCTTATGTTTGTAATGGTCATTTTTGAAAGTTTTATCCATGGTGCAGTCAAGGGGAAAACATGCAGGGTTGCAGTGCTATGTGCAACAACAGTAATAGGCTGCTATGCCCTGTAGTAATCTGTATCAGTAATTATCTCTGATAATTAAAAGCAAGATTAAATTTAGGTAACTGTGCTAATAATAGAAAGAATCTAAAAATGAGAAAATGATATTTTTTAATACTTTAAAATCTGCTTCTTCTGAAATTTCCAAAACAGGATTTTTCTTTTATTCTGATCTGCACAAACCTTTAAATATGCTCTCTTCTGATTCAGAATTAAAGAAATTTCTGACATGCCAACATTTCCAGAGCAAGGACCTCTTTTTAAACCAAGTGAAACACATCCAATAGCTGAAAGAAACAGACTCCACACTGAGATTGTGGAAATACATAAATTAGGTGTGGGGGAGCTGGGAGAACCAGTGCTGGAATATGAAGGATGCACAAATTCTGACTTTCTGGTGCTTGCTTATTCTGGTATGCTATCAATAGATCCTTCTGACTACAAACTGCATCCTGGACCAGGAAATCTGTCATGATCAAATTTACAGCCCCACTGGCCTCTCTCCAGAAAAAGGCTTTAGAGACTTTCAGTCAGTTTGGATTTTTCAGGTGTATGGGAAGGCACAGACTACCATTAATCACCAAATTATGGTCCAAACTGAACCTTGTGTTTCATTTTATTCCTTGGATTCTGAACTATAAAACTTCTGTCAGCTCCATATGGGAAGAGCTGCAACTAGACCTAAACTGCAAGCAGTTAAAAATAAATAAAGTACATAAATGATCCACTTAATGAAAACATCAAGAGACCTTGTAAATCAACTGCTATCAGCTAATGCTATTATCTAAACGAGATGTAGTGCCTGAGAGCATCTGCATGTGCATCCCTATGCCTGCACAAAGAGATTACACATACAAGAGATGTGTACCTACATGCAGAGGAGCCTAAAGCAATCCAGAGGCACCAGCTTCACAAGCCCACATTTGTGGAACAGAGATCTGGATTATGCATGCCTGAGCCATCAGTGATACAGGGAAATTGCATGTCGATTACCATCCTGTTGAGAAATGGGAGAATAAGCTTGGGAGAGACCAAAAGCAGAGTGTGCCAGAGGCCAAATGATTAATATATTTTCTCAGTATTAGCATCAACAATGTGCTGCCTCAGAGGAAGTCACGGTTAAAGAGTATCCACTAACTTGATGCAAAGCTCAATAGAATATTAGAATAAATAGGATAAAAAATTACCTTCATATCATGCAGGAAGACTTCCTGATCTAACATGTCTCTTATTGCTTTGCTGGGCTAATTTCAGCCTTACTTTATGATATTCATGAAAAATCAATTATGTGACAGAAAGAGTGAGAGACCTAAGAGGCATTCACCTCTGTGCTGAGCATCACCACTGGCTGGAAATTGATGCCAGACAAGTTCTAATTAAGAATAAAGCACAAATTTGCAACAGTGAGGCTGACTAACCACTGGAAAAATTATTAAAGGAAGTGGTGGGGTTTCTGTCTTCCAAGCAACTGTAGAGGCCTTGCTGGAAAGCATGTATTGGCTGAGTACACATTGTAGAGCTCAACAGAGTCAATGGGACTCATAATAGACTGGTGAGACTGGGCAAAACAATTCTCCCTTTGGAATTAATTTTCATGCACCTGCTAGCATGAGGAAGCCACCAGCTCTGTCAGGAAGAAAATGCAGAAGACAAAGCTCCCTTCTTAAATTTGAGACTGCAACTGCCTAACAGTGTTTGGCATATTTACCCAT
The DNA here is from genome assembly GCA_013397195.1 of Hylia prasina. Taxonomy (NCBI): domain Eukaryota; kingdom Metazoa; phylum Chordata; class Aves; order Passeriformes; family Sylviidae; genus Hylia; species Hylia prasina. The sequence goes on along the minus strand of VYXD01008114.1, from coordinate 281,683 downwards.
AAACAAATATGAGAGAAAAGTAAAAAGTTATGAAAAGGAGCACGTTTGCCTTACACCTAAAGCATAAATTCCTGTTAGCAATCTATTAGACGTTTTGGAAAATGCAGCAGCCTAAAAAGAGATTATAATTGATAAAATATTAACAAAATGTAGACATTTACTTTTACTCTCCTAGGAAATAATGAAGAGTTAGGTATTAGTGATGGACCTTCAACCACATCCTGAACTGCAGCAAAAGCAGTGTGGCCAGAAAATCAAAGGAGATGATCCTGTCCTGCTCTGCTCTGGTGCCACTCCACCTGCAGCACTGCACCCAGCTCTGGGGTGCCCATCACAGCAAGGACAGGGACGTGCTGGCACGAGTCTGGAGGTGGCCACTGAGATGATCAGAGGGATGGAGCACCTCTCCTACAAGGAGAGGCTGAGAGAGTTGGGATTGTTCAGCCTGGAGAAGAGAAGGCTTTGGGGGTGATCTTACTGTGGCCTTCCAGTACCTGAAGGGAGTCTGTGAAAAAGCTGGAGAGGGACTTTTTACAAGAGCATGTAAGGACAAGGGGGAATGGCCTCAGACTGAGAGGAGGTTTGGATTAGGTATTAGGAAAAAGTTCATTACTGAGAGGTTGGTGAGCACTGGCACAAGTTGCCCAGAGAAGTTGTGGATACCTCATCCCTGGAAGTGTTCAAGGCCAAGTTGGAGCAGGGGAGCTCTGAGCAATCTGGTCCAGTGAAAAGAGCCCCTGTCCATAGCAAGGGAGTTGGAATGAGATGATCTTTAAGGTCCCTCCTTACCCAAGTAATTTTATGATTCTATGTTTCTATGGTATATAACATAGTAGAGCTTAAAGCAAAGTCTGTCTTGTGAGAGAAACTATGTTTTGGAACTAAACCAGTTCCCTAGGGTTTGAGTGTTTTTCTTTCACAGAGATGAACAGTTTTAAGCAAGATACCAACCACTACACATCTCTACCTGTAAACAAGACAGCTCTTATGTTTTCAAAGCCTGCTAGTCAAAGTCTTTCAAGCAAATAGCTCTTGTTTCTCTTCATTTAGATCTGAGAGATTAATTAAGCTCATCAACAGTTGATTAATGCAGGTAGGAAGCCTGTGGCTTCCTCCAATTATATTTCAATGATGTGGTACTCCTAGATGTATTTATTTGGCTTTTAAGAAATATATCTGTAAGAAAGATCTAGCCAATTGTTGTGTCAGATTAAAATGCATTATAACATCATTAGTGAACAAAACCAGCAGTGCATTCTGTGTAGCCATCTGGAAAAGATGCTACAGAACAGACCAACATTTCTTCTGGTATGCAAAGGGACCCCGGTTCAAATGTACTTGCACTTCAGTAATATCTGCTCAGTTATTTTATTACTGTGGAAGCAAGGACTTGCTAAGCTATGGAAAAGGGATGTGGCAGCAGAAGAATGTTTATTGCAAAGCATAACCCATGACCTATTCTACACCTGGGGTAAAACTGTAGACTTAGGCCACACTGGTGCACTTGAGGAAACTATTGGTCCTAACTTTATTTGCATCTCTGACAGTTTCATCTCCTGGTGAATAAATACATTGGTCTCAATGGGTAAAATCCCAGCATAGGAAGTATGCTAAAAAATATGAGTAGATAAACCAGATTTTGGGTTTGGTTTTAGGTTTTGTTTGTTTGTTTTTTCGGAGGGTCGAAGGAAATGGTTTCAAACATAAAAAAAAGCACTTTAGAACTCCACTAAGACAAGACAGAGACCTCTCAAAGTAAGAATGTCTTGATCCTAAAGAAATGATCCCACACATGGAAATAAAAACAAAACAGGAATGTTCCTCAGCTTGAGAAAAATGAATTTCCTTTAATTTCCTTTGCTAATTACAAATCCCACTGCAAAGTGGGAATTGGGATCAGAAGAGTTTGATTAGTAGAGTGCTCTAGAATTATGGAGCTGAGTTTGGACGATGAGAACAAATTTGGAGGAATATTTAATTGCATTTCCAACCAGTTTTTTGAGCTACCTTCATGTTTAGATAGATGAACATGAGGTTTCCTGAATTTGAGAGCACAATTCCCACAAGTCTGTGTACTGCCTGGACTTTACTTTGAGCCTTTGTGTGCCCGAGGAAACACGACTGCAGCAAGCCAGGCTCAGGCAGTGACAGGATGGCACCTGTTTGCTCAGAGCACTGCTCAGGGTGGCCTTGCCTCAGTCACAGCTGTGGTTGCTCCTGCCTAGAAGAGGACAAAGAGCAGGAAGGTCACACAGAAGGTCAGCTCCTCTCTGAATTAATTCTTTTACTCTGCAATATACTTAGGTTACGTCTCTATTGTCACATATAAATCCACTTCCTAATGCACTGAAAGCTATGCGCAGGTTTAAAACTACATAAAAGAAGCAACATGTCTTGANTTTTTTTTTTTTTTTTGTGATCCTAGACTTCTAAACTCTTGCATCTTCTAGCTGGTTTTGTTAAAGAGCAGTTACACATATATTAACAGTTTCAGCCACGCTCAACTACCATGTTTAACTGCTCACAGTTATATATTATATAGTAGAAACACAAACTGTACATCTAGGATATCTCCTCAATTCATTTATATTCAATCCTGTACCTGGGATTAATTCTGTGCTTATTTTATAAATTTCAATGGGATTATTCTTTTTGCATCAAAGACTTAGGTGTTACCATTACTGTTGCCAGCTTAATTTTTCTAATTGATATGGTTTTGCTGAACCCATTTAATTGAATTTGTTTCATTAACAGTGGAACTGATACTGATATATGGAAAGAATATGGTTTAAATAAATGAGCAAATATTCACCACTTTTTTCCAACCTGATATGGCTTTTCACTGAAATCAGTAGTCACTTCTCAAAACAAATGCATTTTAATTCCTTCCGATTTATTTCTCCTTCTATTTACTACTTCTTTGTCACAGTTGGATGCATTTAAGTAAACCAATTGGTATTTGTAGGAGCCAATTTTCATTTAAATCCTTGAAAGATAGTTTAAACATTTCTTTAGCACCCACTGCTCATTAACTGAAACGAACACATTTCTGAAATGCAGCAGACTTGTTATCCTACTACAGGATCTTATTTTAATGGTATTCTCATTTTTCTCTTTCTCCCAGTAATTTAAGCAGATCAATTTTGTAAACAGGACAGATTGGCTTAAGGTTTATATGCAAACTTAAACCTCCACATACACTTCCTCACATTTTCACCAAGCTGGTGCTTCCCTTTCTCTGATGCCTGTGGACTCCATTGGTCCAGGAATCTCCAATACAGCAGCCAGAGCGCAGGGACCACTAAAATGATCCTCAGTAATGATGTGGATGCAGACAGCAATTCTGTCTGAAGTTTACTTGATACATCCAGCAACACTTGGTTTTTGATTTATAGTATCAACAGGACAGCAACTTCAGGAGTTCAGGATTTAAGTCAGGGATAGAGCCACTTCCCTATGGGTTAACAGACCAGCACCCTGTGCTCCTACACAAGTACTAAAATGCAATGGTAAGAAATGCTTGCTTTTAAAACTTAAAGAATCACAAAGCTGTCTTGAAAATGTGAATTGAAGACAACAATCCCTTACAGCATGCAGTGCTGCCCTGATCTCATAGTGAAGTTTAAGTGCAGTACATTTGAGTGCCAAACTGTCTGTTCAAGATAGCTCAGCTGTCCTAGTGAGGTGATCCAATTCTGCAGCCTAAATATTTGGGCTTCCTATGAAAGCAACTTCTCATAAGTTACTGGCAACCATAAAACTTAAAAACTGACTGGAGTTCCCCAGTGTATGATTTCCAAGTGATGCATATGCAGAGTTTGGTGTGTAGTTAGGGCAAGACACACACTGTCCTGATATCTCAGTTTCTTTTCAAAGCATCCTAAGTGCATTATTTTTATTCTGGTTTTACCTGGCCATCACATGCTTCTTTTTAACATTGCTTTATTACCAACAGTTGCATACCAATGCCATGCACACAAAGGTGGCTACTGTTCTGTTTCTATTGAAATTCTGTGTACTGTGATGTTTCTATTGAAATTTGTTCTATAATCCCTTTGCCTAGCAGGAATATATAAACTAATAATTTTTTCTGTCAAATATTTAAAGGTCGTTATCAAGGATTCCAGAATTCACTTCATTTTCATGGATCAGTTATAAGATTTTTCTGCCCCTCCTTCTTCTATTTATTAATTTGAAAGTCAGCCCCATCTCTTCTAGGATTTCATATGAAGAGACAATCTTCCTTGAAGTGTATGTATAGCTGCTATTAATAGTAGACTTTAGTATGATAAAGAAAGAGCACATCCAGTAGAGCTTTGCTAATATTCAAGGTGATTTGAAATTGAAGTCCAAATCCACGGAGATGTCTTGTTCCTCCGACTTTCACAATGACAGAAGAGTTCCCTGACTTCCTGACACTTATTTACTCTCTGAAGCCATCAAGAAATGAGCTGAAGTTATACACTCATTACCTGGAAGGTGATTTCTGTAGGGATTCCAACTGTATAAAGTCCTGTGTGCCCTCATTCAGGTGAAAGAGAAGCCCAAGAGAACAGTAACAGGATCTGTGAGGATCCCTTCCTTATTTTTCACATTGTTTTGTTTCAGTTTCTTCTGCCCTTTTTACTTAGAGATTAAATCAGAAATCCAGAAACTGGAAAAGTCTTTATTTTCCGCTTACTGTGCCCAAGATCTCGTCATCTTTTCTAACCTCCTTCCAGCTGGTTCATCCTTGGGCATTGCTGACTTTCTGATTCTCTCAGGCATTGGACGGATTTTGTTGGGGTGATGTTAGGATTGTAGATGTTCCCTGCAAAATATACAGTTAATCTATGGCACAGTGTTTCTCAGTTTTGGGTTTTTTTTTTTCCTGGTGACAAAAAATTCCTGTATTTCCTGACACCAAGCCATCAAGAACCATGTTCTAGGTGTACTTGGCCACTGTTGACCTAAAGGAGCAAGGGAACCACAGCAGAACACGTAAGATTATTCAAGAGAAATAGCTCCAAGCAGATAGAATTAGCATTGCGCCCATAATAACTGAGAAACAGGGAAGGGCAGGCAGATTAAACTCACAGGGAAGGCTCAGTTTATAAAAAAAGCACAGAGTCATAAAATATTCCCCTGTGTCCTTCCACAAAGAAATTATTTCAGATACCAAATTCCCTTGCAGCTTGTAAAAGCTTTACAAGTAGTCCAATCCCCCTGCAGCCACGCTGTGAGTGATGTGCCCATATTTCAGGTGCCAAGGTCAGCAGACAAAGGAAGTGGGCTGGAGGTCACCTGTAGAGCATATCAACCCCTCAGCTGAGAATCTGCTCTTGTGACTTCAGCACAGGAACAGCCAAACCTGCCACCTCACAAACAACCTGAGCATTGTCTTGTGCTTTCGTAAATGCATCAAATTTCCATGTTTCTGCTTCTTCATGAGACACCTCACTAAAATGAGAAATTAATGCTTTATTAGTTTAAATAATTTATTTTACAACTGAATTAATTTGCCAGCTATGTTGCACACTTTATAAGGGGAGCAAATCCTTTCAATGAGCTTCAGTAATCTAATCAGTATACTCCTTTTCTTTATGCCACATTTCAACAGTTACCACACATGCCTAGACCTCAAAGCATCTCTGCCTTTGGTTAGATGAGGAGAAAATGGTTAATTTGGGTGTGTGAGAAAGGGAAGCTGTTTAGGAATCATCTCTGTGTCATGCTTTGATAAAAGCAAAAGTTTCAAATGAACACACATGACTGGAGCTGGTTTTCAAGCTGGCAGCTTCAAAGAAGATGCAGGATTATATAGCAATAATGGCCATTAAATTACCTTCTCTCCAACAGTGTTAGATCATTTGGAGTCAGGTCATAAACAGAATAAAGGAATCCTAGCTTTCCACTCCTTGCTGTACGGTCACTTTGAGACACCAGAAGATTCTTCACAACTCTCATTAGCTGGCATTACCATCCTCAAAGGACTATGTTAAACTTGAAATTAAACATAAAAAAATGAACAGATTTCTAAAAAAAAATTAATGGCAAGAATGATGCACTCTATTGCAACTGAGGAAAGCAGTTTAAAATATGGATTTCACCCTTAGAAAAAACCAAGAAGTCCAACATTTTGAAAATACTGTCATTTTCTAAGTATTCATATTGTCAAAGAATTAATGTAAAACCAATAAAGCTGTTTAGATATATCCAAATTAACAAGAAAATTTAATAGTGATCTACACAAAAGCTGTAATAAACTACATCTCATGGTCTTGTACTCATCTTGCAACTGTTCCTTGCATTTAAAATCTGAATGCAAACAAATGCTGGCTACCTTTTTAAAAATTGATTTTATTTTAATTTCTTAATTACAAATACCTGTAATTTTATATAATAAAGTGAATGCATTTTATTAAAACTACGTGAATTGGTGAGTTTTGTCTCTGACACTTTAAGCAGACATTTAAAGCCTTGCCTAATCAACACGTGGCATTCCAAACCTCAGTAGGATGATCTTTGGTGAATGTGAACAGGAAATATTGCAAGGTTAGTGATTTGTAATTTAAATTTTAGTAGCATCTAGGGGCCTTGTAAAAGATTGCAGCTGGCCAAACTAAGCACTGAGAATATATATGCCATAAGACAGTACACAAAGCTTACAGTTTAAATATTTAGGGCAATATTTTAGTGAAACTGAAAATGCTGAGGAGTAATGACATAAACTTCAGAGAATTTTTCAGTTTCCCTGAGACCCAGGTCAGTAATTTAACTCTGATCATCTTTTATTTCCCTTTAATAAAAAATTTGTGTTGTATACTGTGCATATATGTTGTAACTTTTTGTTGCTGTATGATTGTTGCTATTCCTTAAGCTGCCACAACACACAGAGACTTAAAATATACAGAAAATAAAGTCCTTACACTGAATGGATAGTCCTCTAATAAGGAAACAAATGAAAGACTTAGAAAATCAGAGGAACTAATTCTTGCATGTAGATCAATTGGTCTACTTTTGTTGTCTCTAATGTGTCTTGTTTGAAGCAGCTACTTTGTGTTGTCCTCCCTGTGCAATTTTATGCAAATTTAATGATCTGTGTTACATGTTATTAGTAATCTGCCATGGCCATAACCTTACCCTGGATGCAGTAACAATCAAAAGTTCTACTTCTGATGACAGAAATGATGCAGAAAATGTCACAGGCTGCCCTCAAATTATTCTGGAAGATGGGGGAAAGATGCACATAGCTCCTGTGGCTGCAGCCTGTTTAAATAAAAAGCAAAGGGCTGGTTCTGTGCCCCTTTCTCCCTGTCGCAGCATCTCAGCATCCTCTCCCCGAGCCTCTTAGTTGTCCCTGCAAGGACATCAGAAACGAGGCAGATGAGCAGGGGGAGAGGATGACCCAGCTGCCTCATCACTGGGCACCAGAGCCACCTCTAGCAGCCAAAAGATGATCACTCGTGACCTGTCCTCAACTCCCTCAGATGAGTGGGAATTGAGACGAGGCACAGAGCAGGAGCAGGTTGGCAGGTGTGCTTGGCAACCTTCACCCGTCCTGAGAGAGGGTCTGAGGAAGGACAGGGCAGTGGGGAAACGCCACCAGCACTGCTAAATGCAGCTGGGGCAGGGAGAGTGACTCCCTTTGACAGGTGAATGTCACAAAAAAACCCATTAACATAAAAACTGGAGGCATCGCTGGAAATGTCCCACTGTACACAAAGCAGGCTGTTGGAGGGATATCAGTCAGACTGGCAGGACTTGGCTTTTGTTAAGGACTAAAGAGTACCTGAGACCTCAGCCCACTGGAGGAACAAGCACTGCACAGGCTGTCAGGTGTCACCCAGCCCTGTGGGACCGTCGGTATGCGAGGCACCACATTCCATGGCAGGGGGAGAGGTGGAAAGAGCTGCTTCCAGCTCACAGCAGCTCAGCTCACTAGCACAGGACATGGTTCCCTTTAATAGCTATCAGGGAGTTATCCCTATCACCAATCTGCTGCCAGGGGATCACAGGGCTTCTGCTTTGAGTCCCATATGTGCTCAGCAGGGCCAACCACTGGATGATGAACTCTGCCAGCTGATTAAGTTGGTTTCTGTATCTGGTTGCCAGTGTCAGGCATGAGAGAAAATTAGCTAATTTCCAGGGTATCTAGCAAGTGAGTAATGCTTGGAAAAAGAGCAATGTGAGGTTAATTTATCATCCGATTTTAAAAAGGTGCAAGTTTAAACACTAATAATGTGGAACGGGAAATCTGACATAAAGACCCAGCAAATCAGCAGTATGTAAGTAAAGAAAATTAAATGCAGCCATTGCAGGCAGTGAGGCGTCATTGAGTAGGCTGGAAACACAGATAAATGGTGTTCAAAGAAACACCCCAGAAGACGTTGAGTTTGGCAAAGGCAATGACAAGGTTTGAATGAAGTGCGACCAAATGCAGATGGTATAATAGCAATTTCATCTCAACTAATGATGTGAACAATCTAACACTAGTCCTTGCAGTGGCACCAGGTCTTTTGTTCACTAAAGCACATTTTAATAGGGAAATGGAGGGAAGGGAGATTTGTCTGAACTATTTGCATAATGAGGAGAGTGTGGTTATAGATTGCATTCATTATCCAGAGGAAAGGATCTAAGCATCCTCCAAAATGTGGTTTTCTTGCAATGATGGGATGAACAAACATGCTGAGTTGAAAATTTTTATCTCTTAGATCATATTAGTGCAGTAGGGATGCAATTCACACCCCGTTACTCTTACAATTAATAACACTGGACACAGGAGGGACAAGGCACCCTGTTCTGTGCTGCCTCTTTGCCCCCCATGAGCAGGATCACTGCCATCACCCCTCAAATAGCAGAAGCTTCCCAGCTGCTCCCTCCATGGTCCCCAGGGTGGCAAGCCTGGTAAGGATACATGAAATGGGACATGAAATGCTCCATCTGGGAGTGGGAACGAGAGGCAAAGAAATAGGAAGCTATAAAAGTTTTAAAAGTATTTCAAGCTCCCCAGGGAAACAATTCTATTCCTTATTTAGCACTAAATACTTCTTGTAAAACTCATCCTCCCCCACTTTCCAATTAGGAAGGCACCTGCTTTATTTCAGTCAAATCTTCCTGGAGTCTAAGCAGACTTTCTGAGGCAACTCCATTACGAGGCCAACTTGATAAAAATATCCACAGCTCTGGAGTCAAATCTGTCCTACCAAAGTCAACAGGAATTTTGCCATTTGCCTTCAAAAGATCAGGATCTCATTTCAGATGATGAAAACTCCTCCTAGCAATAGTCAGTGTGACATTAGAACATTAAATAATAATGGGATTTATATTCACCAGTCTCAAAATGTAAATCTTTATAGAGGATTTCCTGCTTGTTCAAAAATCATAGCACAAGCCTGTACAAAAGAACTGTCCCATCTGCCATAACTGTGCAAAATAACTTCCACTTGTAAGTGCTGGTGATATGAGAGATACAAACAGGAAAAGCCTGAACAGATCATGACAGCCTCTTCCTAGATTCTGTCCAGCAGTGTAATTTTTAAACTTTCAGGCCTGATGACAATTACACTTGTGCAGAGACACATGTGGTATTTTCTGAGCTAGAAGCAGAGAATCTGAAAACCCAGGAAGCAGAAGCTGCAACAAGTAATATAACAAGAACTATCACTTGTTACTGCAGGGTTCCCACGCTGTGAGGATAAATTATCAAACTCCTAGGATAAAACAAGTATATCTCAAGTATAATTTTTAAATGCAGGGAAGAGTTTCCCCAGGGCTTTTCTCTGGCTGCAGCAGCATTGGCAAACATTCCAAGTAGCCCATCACTGATTTAGTGGGCTGGAAGCTGCACTCCATCATTGTACCTCACCTGCCATTACCATCAAGTGTTTGCTATCCTTGGCATCCTGCTTACGGCAGAAAATTATTCACTTGCTAGTATGGTACAGAAAACCTACACTATTTTTAGCCACCCGCATCTATCACCACAAGTTTACATCAAGACTTCAGGGATGACGGAAAGAGGGGAGGAAAAAGAAGCCCCATTTCCTTTCTCACACTCCTGTGCCCGCCCACTCTCGTGTGGTGCCACAGGTCAGCAGAGCAGTGACACAGAAAGGCGCAGGATGCTCCTGGTGCTGTCACTCCAGCTTTGTCTTTTCCTGGAGAGCACTGTGCTGAATGGACAGATGATGATCACAGTGGTATGAATGCAATTTTTCTTGTCTTCGGTGTCTCGACTCAGTGGGATTTTGCAGACACAGTCATGGCCTCTATTTTTCACAATGACTCAGAAGCATTTTAAATTATTTTCCTCATGAAAGTGAGCCTTTTGTTGGCAGCTGGAAATCTCTGCCACAGACATTTTACATTTTTAGAGTCTAACTTTCTGACAGGAAGAGATCTAACATGCCATGTGATCAAAAGTGCATTCAAGGCCCTCACTAACAGCACTGTGCCAATATCACCTCAAGCTATGCCCTGAGAAAAACTGCCTGGCTCATTTTTTCTTGCCCCCTTCCCCAGTTCTGCACTGCCCCAGCACCCCTCACTCCCCTCCTCCTGCCCCCTTGCCAGACTGATGATCTACAAGTCCAGAAAGTTTTTTGAGTACATAAAGGCTGTCTTCAGACAATTGCAGTCAATATTGAAATATCTAATCTAGTGCATTCAGGTCACCCTCTTAGGTGGAGGCAGATTAGCAGATCTTTACATCCAAAAGGGCCATTAGATCATCAACCTACTGGACAGGTCATGAAGGGGAGCTTTTCAGATTACTTTCTTTCTTTCAAAAACAGCAATCAAAACTTGCAGTTTTCCCTCTAGACCACCAAAAGTCATGATACACTGAAGCAGCACACCTGAAAATTCAAATACTTTGCCTTGATATAGAAAGCCCAGCACAGACAGTAATATTGAAAGTTTCTATGCTCTGTATTACAAGTCCACTGTTGAAATAAGTGAACCATGTAGGCAGGAGTTTTGTTCAGCTTCTGCTGGAGACTTTCTAGACCGTAACACAGCCAGAACAGATAAAATACCAGATAACACAATCATTAGTACATTAACATTCTATGGAAAAATGCCAGTGGTGTCTATTTCCCCATCAATACTCTCTGTGGAGAGTACAGTTGCCTAGAAGGAGATGGCAGAGAGAATGGAAAATTCTAAATGGAAAAAACCCCAATCCAAAATGTTAGTTGATATATTTGGTTGATATAATGACTCCTCTGAACAGAGTCTTTTGTTTATTCAGAAGTCCTCACTCTGCTTTAGCTATGTCAGTAATGATGCTCCTGCCACCAAAACACCTTCTGTTGGACCTTCTGGTGATCCTGGTGATGTTCTGGATTCTGGCTTCCTCTGATGCTAAGGACATGTAACTACTGGGCAAGGAGCACTGGATTCCACAGGATTCAAACCACAGAGGCATGTCAAATACACACCAACAGTGTTTAGATCCTAAAAATCTGTATTAAATTCAGGGTTTGGTCCAGCCCTGTCTTTAGGGGAGGGAAATGAAGAGGGACGTGCCATGAATGACTCATGGGGCTGCAGCAGACTGTGTTCAGATGGTGAAGAGTCAGTTAACCAGGCTCTGTGTATTTGTGCTCTGTAGTTTAATTTGGATAATCATTCCTGACACTAAGAATATTTTTAAATATAATGCCATGGTGCCCTTGGGTTTGACAGTCTTTTTTGGAGCTGATAGCTTCTGAGAAGTTAAAATGTGTGCAAATTGTAACAGCTACATCCTACATGAGCAGAAGGGAGTTTGTGATTCAATAAGCCATAATGTTCTTGATAAAAACATAGACTCATACATTGAAAATACAGCAAAAAATGAACCCTCTAACAACTTCTATGTATTAAAAGTTCTGCAAATCATTCTGCTGTGAATGCTTATGTCACTTCATGCTATTACTCTATAAGGTTACATTGTGAAGAATACACCATCTCTGATTTTCAAATTATATAACTAATTATTATTTTTGTTGGGAAATTTTTTTTGTGCTCTTCAAAAGTAACAAATCAGAACTATGGCTATTGCAAAGGTATTGCAGGGGCATACTTGCATTTTGCTTTATCATTGTCTTTATTTTTTTTTTAAATGGGTTGAAAATTTATTTCAGAGACCTGACATTACATTTAGTAAAATGTATTATGACTGACTACTACTGGATTGGAAAGTGTAGACGTAAATCACAAACCAGTCTTATCTTTCTAGTAGCTATATCAAATCTGTTAACAATTGAGAAGCCATTAAAATGCTAATGAGTGTGAAGGATGATCTATGTTTCACACTCCAACTTCTATTTTTACAAAGGCAAAACATACATGAAAATCCCAACAGTTCTCTCCTGCTGAAAGAAATATGAAAGACTGTTTGGCTTTTGAAATTATGACATTGCTGGTAGACTTGTCTGTAAGATAAATTGTTACATTACTGCCAGCATGCTTACAAAAAAGCTTTAGGGCCCAAGTTGTACAAGAAAAAGTCTTAACTAATTCCCTTTAATTTGTTTTAATAAACAACACTAAAGAGCAGTGAATTTGACTGCCCAAGCTGTGTCAAACATTAAGAAAGATGCAAGATTCAGATAGATGCCATTCACTCAATCTTCTGGAAAGCAAATCTCTTTGTAAGGGTCCTAAGTGAAAACCTCCAAAGGAGGCTCTGTAAAAGTCATTATTTCTGAAAATGTTTTCACATGCATAAAATCTGGACCAACACAAATGCTGAAGCTCACATGCCCTTCCTAGATGGTGTCTTTAGAGTTAAAAGTGAAAAAGATCCTTCCAAGTTACCTGAATTCTTTCAAAAGAAGTATCAGCGCTTTCCCAATGTTCATGCAGAAATTTATGTTTTGTGGGGTTTTTTTGTTGTTGTGTTTGTTTTTTGTTGTTGTTTGTTTTGTTTGTTTTTTACTTTTTCTTCACTAGTACACACATGCTAACAAACTCTGGTTAGGCTTTAGTGAAAGTGCCACATTTTTAGATGTGCTCAGGTGCAACCATGTCTGTGTATCTGGCACTAAATTTGGGAGCTTGCTGGTCCCTGAGCAGCAGCACATGCATCATACTAATGTAATCCTGCCATCTCCTGTATCCCCTTAATCAGCACACAGCTGTGTTTACTTGCTTCCAGAAACATCACCGTCTTGAATACCTCAAACATGGAAAACCCCACACTTTTATGGAGGTTAAAATGAAGAGGGTGAGGGGAACACGTTACAAGCAGCTCTCTGTGCTGTTCCCTTTATTGTTGCCTAATGTTATTTATTGCAGCACCATCTTTCTTTTGAAGCATAATTAAAAAAGATAAATAACCATACAATCTCCCACAAAGGTACATTGATAGCTTGAGCCTTTTCCAGTTGGATTGCCTTTTTCTAACATAGAAGAGTGAAGAACCCTTTGATACCTTTATTCTCATTCTTCATAAGAAAAATATCCTTTGAATCTACTTTGGGGTTCCCTGAAGTAATCCAGTATATTGCTCTGGGTCACAGTAAAGCAATCTGTTGTCCTGCTGCCAGTTTTGCCTTTCATTGCCTGTTAGAGCAGTTGCTTTATTCCCCACTTTTCTGGGCAGCCAGGCCACTCTGTGTCTTGGGTGTCTGCCCTGCTTTCCTCTTCTTTCACTCCAAGGCGCAGTTCTTGTGGAAAACCCCTCCTTGGAAAGCCACTCTTGCACCACCTAACCTGGATGTGGCTGTTGTGGTTCATGGAGCTCCATGCCATAGCTCCAGGCTGCTCTCACCTTCCTGGCCTCCTTTCTATGTGTTATCTTTACCAGCACAAAAATGATGGCAGATCAATTCTGTTCCAAGTTTTGCAAACTACATGAGGCACTTCCTTACTGCTACTGAAAATTGTGCTTTTTCAGTAGCAGTAAGGCTGAGTGGTTTTAGTAGCATTTTATTTATTATGAAGTATTTGTATCATAGAAGTACCAAGACAAATTCAAATTTAGACACTTGAACTCGAATACAAGGAACAAGAACAAGACTGTCACTTGTTCCACATGGTGTTGACAAGTGAGACAGACGAGTGAGGAGAAATCTGATCAGCAGGAGTCAAAAATACCACTTAATACTAGTCAAGTGCAGATAAAACCTGAAAAATATTTCCACTTTACTCACCGCCTCTGCCACTTTTGTAAACATAGCAGAATTCACAGTGCAGCCAGAAACACAACGAGCTTTCAGAAAAGATTTGGCTGAAAGCAGCAGATGATCACAAAGCTCTTACATTGCAAAACATTTTTGTTACTATGCTTTTAGCTCGCTCAGTATACATGTTCAGAATTATGTCTGGAAGAGACAACCTGGATTAGTGACTTTGTTTTAAGAATAGATAATCTCTTGGTAAATATTTGCACTGTGTGAGTTAGCTTTGCTGGCAAAATTGTCTTGACAGTTTATCAGGCTGAGCACAAAACTGACTTGCTGATTCTTAAGGGATGTTGCTAGAAATGATACAAACTAATGGTGCTTGTACTTGCATACTAAGCAAAATTAATTAAAGGGGCAACTAGATTGGCAAAATTTTTGTGAAGTGCATTAATTCCTAGGTTTGAAACTACAGACTGAGAGTCTTTGAACTCACTTGTGAATTATAAAACATGTGTCTATCCATTGTAAGAATTATGCACAGAAATTAGCATCCATGAACTGTGAATGCATGTCTGTGCATCTGAAATGGCACGCATACCTAGACAAGGTGAGAAGAGCAGCAAAGTCCAATTTCACAGTCACAGAATGCTTTGGGTTGGAAGGGTTGGAAGGATCTCAAAGATCATCTAATCCAATCTCTTTATCATGGGCAGGGACACCTTTCACTAGATCAGGATGCTCAAGCTCAATTTATGGTATTTATACACAGCACTTTGGCTCTGCAAAGTTTAGCCCAGCTAAAAGTTGTACCATAAAAAAACCTTACACTGAGAAAATGATGGTTTATACCACCAGATACAGAAAAGTAATTTAAAGATACTAATAGTTTTTAATATTAAGAGATCACAATGGACTGTTTGCCCATGAGATTACTTTGAACAATCACTTCAGCTGCTTTCACTTCTTAAGTTGTTCCTTTCAATCTCTGTATTGTCTCAGTTTTTTGCTTCTTAAGGTATAGGCAGATACCTGACATACACAAAGCTTAGTGATTTACTGATTTACAGATTTTTTTAAGCTATGATGCCTCCTCTGAGGCCACTCTGAGTCTTCAAGTGTTATTGACTCTGCAAGTGTCAAGACCTGTCACATCAGGAGAGATGCTGGAGCTGAGTAATGAACAATTAGCACAACTCAGAAGAGGCAGCTGGTGATTAGAGGTACCCATCTGCTGCCCTGACAGACTCTCTAGAGAGGTACATGCTTTACCTGGGGTCTGTACCAGGAATGCCACCCTGAGACTACCAGGCCTCACACCATCCACTGACTGTCATCCACTGCAGTTGTTTCCTGTGGGCTGATACAGCCAGCAGCAGTATGGGGAGTATCAAGAAGGATTAGAGAGCCCATAGAGTGATAGTAAGGGACTCTGGAGCCCAGGTAATTTTTCATCAATTCTTCTAGGCCAAGAAAAAGGGTTTGAAAGGGCCAGTCAAACCTGGTGACCCAGCACATGGTTTACAGGACTGGTGTCACAGCCAGGGGTTTGGCTCCTGACACAATGGGACTCCCTTTGAGAAACCTGGTCTAAGCAGAGCTGATGGGAAAAGCATCTCAGGTTTTGGGCATGCCCAGGTGGTGAGCAGAGCTTTAAACTAAAGTTTCTGGGGGAGGGGAACCTCAGTTTCTCCCACTCCTACCAGTCTGATGGCTGTGTCAGCCACAGACACCTAGAGCCAGCACATGGTTCACAGGTCAGCAGTAGAGCACCTGACATGAGCTTGTAAAAGAAGAGCTGGTATAATATTTGATGTGTTAAGTACTTTTGGGGTTTTGGAATAGGCAGTGGGTTGTACTAGATTAAGTGCCACATGAATACTAGTGGATAGGCACAGTGAGATACAACCTTTGTTGGCATCTTGTCCCACACATTCTCAAATATTACTCTTAAAGTCACCACTTTAAGTGGTGAGTTTAAAAGTAATATAACTTTAAGTTATAAGATGTTTTAACATCTTATAACACTATTACCAACAGTAACACTGGACTGAGAAGAAAATATTGATTTCAGCTTTTAAGGCAGTTACTGTTAGCATTCTGAATTCTTTTCCTTCTCTAACTGATTTAACCCAGAGTTTTATCAATTTACCTTACAGACTGGTTACAGTTGTATGAAATCTCTGTAGTGCTTTTCTTCACTTGCAGCTCCATCACTGGACAGCATTCTGTAGAACTAGGATTTCTTAAAAATAACAAGTTCCTCTGCTCCAAAAGGGAAATTCTTTTCTTTCTCGACATAGTAGGAGTGAAATTTGTGTCTGAAGTATACATGTTCCTAAACAGAAACTAACAGAAAACATTCTTACCCTATTGTTTTATTAGGATGACATAGAAGAGGGGATGTTGAGAAAAAGAGAGGAAAAATCTGTTCCCCATATTTGGGTTGGCTGACAGTGGCAAGACCGACTTGGCTTTCAGGGGCTCTGCCTGAATTTCTCTGCTGAGGTTATCTGAAGGATACTGTGCAATAGTCTCATTTCTCCTCTGTGTGCCAAGGTGAACCACACAAATGCCTCCAATAGCTCTCAGCTATTCTCATGTGAGACAGATTGCTGAGCTTCTGTTTGGCTTTAGAGATGTTCGCGTGCCAGTCACTGGGCCACGGGATGACAAATTACCTCTCTGCCAATATGAGAGCTGGGACAGTTCTCTCCACAGCCTCCACCAGATGGGCCTAATTAAACTATTAGCCAATGAGTGAGGTCTGATGGCTCCATTAGGAATCCTCCTGTGCTTAAATAAACAGCTCAAAATAAATAGTTTTCTCAATTACAGTTTTTATCACGTCTTTTTCTGGCATATTCATTAACAGAGTGCCTCCTTTGTCTACTTTTTCCTAATGGGACGGGGCCTTCCTGACACTAGCAAGGGTTTTAAAAGGTTATAATGGCATCAGCCAGTTCGCGTTGAGGAATTAAACCCTCTCCTAAAGCATCATTTTACTGAACTTGACAGCAAAGATTTGCTCTCCCTGAGGATGTGCAGCTCCACCCTGATGGTAGGGTATGCTGCCCTGCTGGGCTGGAGGCTCCAAGTCTCCTCAAGTAGTGATCTCACATCCCATGCTGGCACACAGGGACAACCTCTTCTCTTTTTTGTAATTAGTTCCTGGAACTTATTTCTGCCACCTTAATAAGTACCTTTATCCTTCCTCCCCGCTCTACTTTTTCCTGAAATTACCTTTTTCCTCTTGACTCCCTTGTAACCTGATGTATCTTATCTAGAAATCTTTACTTGAGGTTTTAAACTACCTCTTCCCCTCTCTTCTTCAACTTCAAAAATTTCCGTGTGAAAGGCCCTGCCTATTCATTTCTTGGATTCTCCTTGATTCTTAGTTTCCCAAGGACATCTTCACAATCCAGAATGTTCTCTTGTTCCTGCCCAATCAGCTTATGGAAGATGAACACTGCAGTGAATGCTAGTCCTGGTAAATACTTTTTTTTTTACTCATTCTCAGAGAATTGCTGCTTTGGGGGTAGGTGTTGGTACCACAGGAAATAAATTGGATATTTCACCCATTTTAACTTTAACCCGTTCAAGCACTCCTTGACTGCTTGGAATGAGCAACCAGGATTTTTCATCAAACAAGTATTAGACACACTCTTCAATATACCTAATCTCAAGCACTGTATTACTCATGTAACTAATTAGGACTGTTTGAGCTCAAAAATAGTAAGATGCTAGCACCACAGCCTCACATATTTAATTATAACTCATTTGGTTAAGACACTCCAGAAAGAAACAGTATTTACATTTATAAGTTTTAAAACATATTTTGGGTTGTGAACCCAAAACTGTGTCTATTTAGTCACTGAAAGGAAATGAAAAATTCAGTCATCAACTCTGTGAGAAAACAGGATATTCCAGAGGCAGGTCTTGTGACAACCTGAACCAGCCACGGATCTGTTCTTTGGTGACTTCATGCAAACCTCCTAGGTAGTAAAATTCTTCACTATGCAAATGAAATTATTGCAATACCATATCACCATTTACACCTGACACTTTTCACAGTGGCCCTTAAACAGGCCATTTTCTTTACATTACTATTGCAATAGAGTGAATTCTGAGTAAGTCCCTCACCTCATTCATTTTCTTGCACCTTTTAGGAAAGCAGATGAGTTCAGAAAGTAACTAAAATCCCAGATAAGTAGAAGTATCACTAGAATGAAAGATTTCAATAACTTTGTGTCTAGATTGTCTTTTGAGTTCCTGGGGGAAGTCTGCAGGGTGTGACTATTTTGGAGAGGGGTGCTTTCTGCACATTCTGTTTCCTCCTGGTACTTCACCAAGTTAGGGATGTGTCTTGCCTCCATTATAAGTGAAGACCTTAGAGAAGAAGGGCTCACATGAAAGGGGCGTGTTTGGATGGCTGCAGAGGATTAAAGAAGGGAGATTTTTAAAAGGTATGCAAGAACATGCATTTTTCTTCTTTCTTTTGTTGTTACTGTGCTGTAAGAGGCTTCCGATTCTTACACCAGATGAGCCATCAGTGGAAAGAATGAGACAATTCAGAAACAGAACACAAAGAAGCAAGTATGTGATGAAAGTACATACAAAAAGCCCTCGTGAAATAAAACCAAGAAAATGCCTATGTTAGAGAAAAAAATACTCATGTTCTTTGAGGCAGAGAGCTTCCTCAGTCAATATCAGGTCCATTTGCATTTAAAAGCTAGCCTTGTTTCTTTTACAAAGTGCATATGATTAAATATCTTCACATAAATTACCTAAGAATACCTCCTTTCAACCCAAATCAATAAAAAACCATGTTTTCTTAGGCTACCCCACCAATTTATCTTCACCCTGGTGTTGGCAGGCAACTTCTTAGCAGCTGTCTCTTTCCATACCCAAGGCCCTTTCTCTCTTGCTGAGCACTCCAACCTGTCACTGCCTTCCATCCACTCAGACTTCTCTGTGCCAGGAGTGGCAGTAACATTCTGTGGGTAACGCTCACACAGGAAATTCAATCAGAAAGGCCATTTGTACAACCTGTGAGGAAGGTCAGATTACTGGAAAGAGCCAGGAAATCCCACCTGCTTCAGCAGGACCTCTCTAATGCTTCCATTCACATGCTACCCCAGTTTGTATGGGATATACAGAATGCTACTGGAAAAGCTACACAGATTTCATCAATGATCACAAAGACACTAGAATTACATATTTTCTTTTTTCTTTGTTCACCTCAAAGTGCTAAGGTTATTTTCTGGGCTGAGACTCTGTTAATTGGAGTTGTATGGTTGTTGGTTTTCTTTTGGTCCTAGTCCTTAAAAAATAAAACACTTAAAGCCTAACAACAGCAAAAGAGCACAGACCATGCATGTGTTTGGCACATCACATTTAATTGCATCTCTGAGCTAACATTGTTTAAACTTCAAGTATTGGAATTGTCACATTGTAAAATTTCATTGAAGTCCCACTTCTCTTCCTGAA
The DNA here is from genome assembly GCA_013397195.1 of Hylia prasina. Lineage (NCBI taxonomy): Eukaryota > Metazoa > Chordata > Aves > Passeriformes > Sylviidae > Hylia > Hylia prasina. Next base: position 262,100 of record VYXD01008114.1, on the reverse strand, counting down.
GTGCCATAATGTTACCCAAGTGAGGAAAAGGGTTCTTCTGAGATTGATTTTTCAGACACTGTAGTTCTGTTCAATTGAATTCACTCAAGTAGTGGTTAACATAAACACTGTGGAGAGTATGACATGTCAAATTAGCAGCTTTGCAAATCTCTTGTTAATTGTCAGCCTAATTAAAAAATTGCTAATTATAATGTTTATAACTTCAAATAACTGCTCAGCTATAAAGCATTGGCTGTCAGGTGTAAACAGGGGGACTGAAGGAAAAAAAATCAATCGACATCTGTTAATTTATCAGAGGCAGTACACTAAATTGAAAAATGGATTGCCTAATGCACTGTAAATCTGCATTACGATAAAAGACCAATTCATTTCAACACCTGTTTAATAAATGATAATGGCCATCTTTAGTGGCTAGCCCTAGGGTTTCTTCTGCCAATCAGACTTAGAATCCTGCCTTTACTAGTATCAGACAAGAAATTGATTGAACCATGTTAAGATGCATATAATATCTCCTCCCCTCTTTATGATGATTAAAATGAATAGTCTTTACAGAAAATTTTTGTTTAAAAATTTCTGGGATTTTCTCATGCCATAAAGAGCAAACCTGCCTCATCCTTCTAAGGTTATTTTTAGACAGACTTAAATGCACTGATCAACTAGAAAAAAAATCAAGGACCAGGTCCAATTATTCCCATCTATTGACTTCCTTTAGTAAGAGCTATAGAGCTGAAAGTTAGTTCTTTTGTATTTTTTCCTTAAATATTTAGTTGATCAGGCAAATTATGAACTTCTGTAGTTTACAGGCTAGTAAATATTACTAACAAACATCAGTGTTTCCAAACTGCTGTCTTCCAGAACACCATTTTTTCTCAAAGAACTGCAAAGCTTTAGAGAGTGGCTGCTCAATTCCTCAAAGTCAGATGGCATTAAAGGTTGTGGTTTTACATTTGTTTATTTTACAGGGAACAGCAGACTACTTCCAATGGAATGGCTAACAACAGTTCATTTTTTTGGGATAAGGAGGGGAATCTAGACATCTGGTTGTCATTTCTTCTGTGAAAACCTGGAGACAAAGTTTGGATGGAAGATATGTGTCTCAGGAAAGGACATGTCTCAGGATAGGACTCGGCTTCTCCAGAGTTTGAGAAATACATCCTCTGAGGATCCTGCTGCTGTTTTCAGGATTCTCAGACACACAACATAAATTGCTGCCTCTTGGCTAACTGTAATAGTCTTTTCTGTTCATCTCCACAAAGACACGCTTCATGCCCATGTGCCTTTCCTGAACTCAGGAACTCCCTTTAAACCACTGTCCTTGGCAGTGTGGCTGCAGTTGCCATCTCTCCCCCTAAACATGTGCCATGATGTTCTGCTAATGGTTCTCATTTCTGGTGACATTTTCAGCATGCAACACTGCTTCCCTTTCCCATTTAAGCACATTTTGAAGGATTGGGCAGCTTCTGTATTATATGAGAAAATTCATCAGGTCTCTTACATGTTTCTCATACTGCAGAGCTCTCATGGCATATTATCAGGTTGCAGCTAAGTTAATATTTAGGACTGTTTTTAACTTGCTGGTTGTGATGAAAGGGTCAGGTATAACTGAAGATGAAATTCCATCACTCTAATCAGGTTTTGCTTCCTGAAATTCTTATTCCCCTTTCCACTCCAAAACATGTTTTCATTTCCCATTAAGTTTTATAAGGCATTTCGTATAATTTTACAATTATGGCTTCATCTAAGAGCTTCAGATAGTGTTAGCACAAGTAGACAACAACAAAAAAAAGCTAGTCCTTTAGCTATGCAGGTAATGGTGAAATCAGGGTAGACTAAGAGAGGGGCAAAGGGAAAAAAAATATTCAAAACCAAAGTCTACAACCAAATCAGAAATGAGTGTAAATCAGATCCTGACTTACATGTCTATATATCAGATTATGCTGTTCATTTCAAAACTCAGCATATTTTCACAAGTATTATATTATGGCAATGATTCTTTTAGTTGTGCTTTTCCTCAAAAAGAGACTCCTGGTAAAATAAAATGCAAAGTCAAAGGCTTTACAGTACAGAGGTGGGGAGACTTGGTACAGGAGAAGCAGGATGCCCACAGAAACTGCTGCTTCATAACTCACACACACATTCAAAGCTTGTTGTCATGAATCTCAGGCTGGACAAAGGTGTCCAGGCATTGTTTCAAATGTTTGCTCTGCTCTACCTATTAACTCCATTGTAAATGGGAGCAATAGTGGCCTGTATTCCATATTTTTTGTGGTTAGAGTTAAGCTACAGTTTTTATTTTAGGTTTGGAAAGGAAGTAATTTGACTTTTGTGTCAAAGTGAAGTACAAAATTTGGTTATTTATGGAATCAGCATTAGTAATTGCTACTTGTGTAAGCAATAAACATACGTACATAATAACCTTATCCACTCTGGAATAAGCAAAACCATTTTTTTATGTCACGTCTAAAACTTCCATTTTAAACCACGCACCATGTACATGTACAGTCAGGAACTTCCTTCATTAACTGGTAGGGATGCAGCCATTGTCTTAGGTCAGTTATTACCTAACTTAGTGTTCGAAATCTCTAAGGACAGTTGTTTTGGAAGATTCTGCTTCTTACAAAAGATGGTTCCCATATTAGCACATGAATTTTTACAGCCCCACATGCCTTAAAACCCACTTCTTTGTGCCTGGTAGCTTTCATTACTCTTTCTGCCTTCTCCTCTTACCTGCTGCCCCCTCCCCTCCACCTCCTCGTGGGAGTTAAGAGAAGTTTTAGCTGGGGTAAAGTTAATCTTCTTACAGGAACTGGTGTGGGGCTGTGTTTTGGATTTGTGCTGAACGTGGGTTGATAACACAGAGATGTTTTTGTTATTGCTGAGCAGGGCTCACACTGAGCCAAGGCCTTCTCTGCTTTCCCTATGGTCACACTGGCCAGGGGGCTGGGGGTGCCTGTGAGGCTGGGAGGAAACACAGCCAGGACAGGTGACCCAGCTGACCAAAGGGATGCTCCAGACCATGTGACATCATGTTCAGTATATAAAGTGTAGGAGAAGGAGAAAGGGAGGAGGTTTGGAGTGATGGGGTTTGTGTTCCCCAGCCACCGTTATGTGTGACAGGGCCCTGCCCTCCTGGGAATGGCTGAACACCTGCCTGCCATGGGAAGAACTGGATCAATTCCTTGTTTTGCTTTGCCTGTGTGTGGTTTTTGCTTTCCCTATTAAACTGTCCTTGTCTCAACCCAAGAGTTTTCCAGCCTTTACCCTCCTGATTTTCTCCCTGATCCCACCAGTGTGGGAGTGAACAAGCAGCTCTGTGGGGCTGGGTTCATCACTGGGGTTAAACCATGACACCCCAGAAGTAAAATATTATTCTTTCCCCACTGCATACAAATGTCAGGCCTTTGGCACACCTAAACACACACCTTTTAAGGCAAACCCATTAAAATTAATGTAACAGCATGTACATCCATCTGGTGTACATAAGTCAGCCAGAAGCGAGCCCTTTGATGGATTTAGTCTGCTTTGAACATCTTATGAATTCAAATAGTTAAAAATGTTGTGACCTTTATGCCCAGTATTGTGCATAATTTTCAAGATGATAGAAATGCAAGTTATCTATTTTTCTGAATTTATATCTGAAGCATAGCCTAGCAAGCAAACTTGAAAAGCATTTTTGTAAAATACTATCTTAATCCATTAAAATATGAAGGAGAATTTAATTTGATATCACAGATGACACTGTAATGATCTAAAATTCCATACTAAATAGTCCCCCAAAATTACATTAAAAGCACAAACAACAGAAGACCAAGATAATATATAATTTATTTCCTGGCTTAAATAAACTAAACTATGATGCTTGAAATGAAATCACTGAATGCGTTGTGTAGCTATTAAAAAAATATAGGGAAATATGTCTTAAGTTTTACCTAGAATGTCTATATTTTAAGGTAGCAGCAGCACAGTCATATACTTCAGGAAACAAATTAATTTAGTTGACAGTAATAGTGACAAGAAAAGTAATTTTACATTTGGACAATGAAGACCGAGCAATTTTTTTTATCTGTAGTGATAAACAGCAAATTGGTTCCAGAGCTAAATATCAAAGAAAATATTAAAAGTATTGTAGGATATCTGACACCTAAATCATCCATCCCTCAGAATAATAACAAGAAATAGTCATTGCAGGCACATTAGACAAATAAGAAACAGGATGCAGGTCACACTGTATGAATAATGCTATGCCATGTTTTAACTATTTTTGCAGATGGTAACCATGATTTCAGAAACTTTGGCTCATTTAGGAAATAAAATTAATAAAACTCTACCAAGTAAAGATTCAGAGAGGAAAGTGAATTAGTTTTTATTAGGATCTAAAAGGATAAATCACTGTGATATTTACATTTAATTTTAACTGGGAAGAAAATAAAGCTTGGGAAAATACCAAATACAGTAGACATCAGTATTTTACCATAAAAATTGAAAATGTATTTTTGCATGAAACAAAGGACAGTATTGAAGAAGGCAGACCACTACATAATATGATTGGACAAAAATAAGGTTATTAAATATTAAAAATGTGGAAGAAAAAGGCCATGTTTAGATTTTTAACTGGTAAGATCAGTGCATCTTTCCTGACTGATCTGTATCTCTGATAATGTATAATGTCCCTAATAGATGCATCTCTTCTCAATCAATCTTTTTCTTAATGTGCCGAGGCCCTCTGGTAGAATCTTTTATTTTAATATTTATATTGTATATCTACCAAAACAGATCATAGATACTATGAACATATGTCTCTCTATACATATATGCATATTGCCATGAGGATATATTCCACATATAAGAACATACGTGCACACATGTAGTTAATTGCATCATGAAAATTTAGTCCATTATTGATTAAAAAAAATCAAATGTAAAGAGGCATATTTATTCTCATAACTTCTTTTTCATCTTAATTTTAAAGGAGTGTTGAATACATCAGCTAGGGATATTATCCTGTTAGCCACCACATTTAGATAATTCATTTGCAATATCCAATTATCCACTGTGTTAATGCCACACATCTGTGTGCAAACCCTGCCAATGAGATCACATTCACATTCAAAAAACACACTAGACTCATACTACTGCAAATAAATCTCCATCAATCCATCCAGTATTTTCAGTCACTTGGTCTTTATACAGGAAAAGAAGAGCACAAACATCACAAAGTCAGGCTTATTCACTTGAAGCATAAAGTAAAACCCCCTGCAATTATTTTTTGCCAATTTCCTGAATCCTCTGCACAAAAAGCAGAATTAAACATTTTGGATTCATTCTTCGCTTTCCTATTTGATGTTCTGTACAAAACCTGAGGGTTAGAACTTTAAAAGATAAATGTTACTAACCTGTGTACATTACCATTTAGAGGTCAAAATAATGTTCAAGAATAAACTGGAAAAAGCAGAAGTGAGGAGCATATGGGAAAAGATAAAATCTTTCTGTTGTTAGTCTGTTAATGATAAGAGAAAGAAATGATTTATTTGAGAACGTTATAAAATAAAAAGCAGACATTACAGTAATTCTTACATAACTCAAGTCATACTGATAAATTTCCTCTTTTTGCAACCAATTGCATGCTTAACTTCAAGCAGGTACTTTGCACATCAGTTTCACTGAAATTAAAGTGAAAGTAGCAGTGAATTTAAAGGGACTTGAAATATGCACGAAATCAGGCTTTTGTGTTTGATTGTATGCATCCAAGAAGTAAAATACTATCTTGAATTTTGGACTGGGAATACGAATCAAGTAAAAGACTGAAATCTAAAGCTAAGCAAAAGGCTCCAAATGAAACAGTGAGGATCAGTAAACATAAAATACCGAACAAATCACAAAATAGGAATAAAGAACACAGAAGAGTAACAAGCAGAATACAGATAAATGAAGTTTAAAGTACAGCTGAGGCACTTCTTGCCTAGATAGGCAAAAGGAGAGCAGTCTGTGTGTCCTGCTGGAGGTCACACCATCAGTGCTACACAGGCTGGTGAGTGTCCTGCTGTTCCACATTACACCTGACAAGGCTTTCCCAGGGTTTCAGGGTCAGTATCTTAGAATTAGGACAGGTAATAAACCTTGCTCTTAGTTGTCCACTTTATTCTATCAACCTCAAACCACCAAAAGTCACAAGATAGGACAGTATTGAACCTAATCTCAAGTCACTTCAAGTGCTGCCAAGACCGTGAAGACTGATGTACCTCACCAGATGTTTGCTAGTTGGAGCTCACAGCTTGTCTACAGTGAACTAAATGCAGATATTTGAGTACATAACAAAAGAAAAGCTACCTGAGGTCTCCATTCCCTCCTCATGGAGTTTTCTAGTTCATGTCTTCTCTTCCACCCAAATACAAAAGAGATGACATGCTGGAACCCACAAGATTCTGTGTAGAACTGTGCTCAGTTCCATGACTTAGTTTAGTAGATATATCAGAAGAAAAAAATATTCACAATTTTTTTTGGCGTGTTCTCTCTACAGATAAAAACAACATTATTGCTTTCTTAAAAAGTTTGCTTGCTGAAGAAAGGACACAATCATGAATACAGTAAATATAAACCCAGTATAAGAAGAAAAGTTTAGTACAAATATAGGGTCTTCTGAAAAACAAGGAAATGTAGCCAAAATTATATATTGATTTTTTTTTCAGGGAAGTCATTCAAAATAATCTACTTAGCTATTTTTAAATTCCTTTATTTCTCTTTCTTTGCTCATCCTTTACTTTTTTTCCCCCCACCTAACTCATAGAACTATTCTAGATTGCTAAGTATTTGGGGGGGCTCAGCCCACATTTTTGGATAATTTATTTATTTAATAACCTTTTGATCAGATCCTTTTCAGATCCCTGATAAGAAAACTGTTTATCAAAGCAGGATGCTCTCCATCATGGACATAGGAAGCTGCTCACCTGACCTTTTAGAGGAGCATTCAGTCTGGTCTCACAAAGCACTTTCAAGGACATCAACAAAAACAGTCACAAAAATTCATTTTTCAGCTCCTGTGGAATGCCATGCTTTTAACTGAAAGTTGATTTTACCAGTGGTTACTGTATATCAGAGGAGTCTTGGCTTATGACTGTTGAGATTAGGAAAGGTAAAGGGCAAAATTATTCGGCAATTCAGCACAGACCCTCTACAACCATTACTCCCAGTGAAATCAAAGATTGTTTTTTCCATCACATAACATATTCACAGACATCAAATCCTCCAAAGTTGTTTCTGTCAAGTCCTCATACATTGTTTTCACCAGAGAGCAGAACAAACTACAGTATGGGAAATGTAGAGGAATAAAAATTAACAACATGAGAAGTAAGGACAGACATCATATTCTTGCAAATATCAAGTAAAACTTGGACATGAGGAAAGAGATGAGGGATAATTCATAGGCACAAATACATCTCATCTCTCTTTCCAAGTAAAAAATGTTATCTGAGCTTAGTCTCTGTGTACCTGACCAAAACTGCTGTGAATGGAAGCTGTGTAAAACTGAAAGGGTTTGATGTGCAGGGAGAACCAGGCAGTCTGGAATACTGTGAGCTTTAAATAACCTACAAGCAGGTGTCTCAGTGAAATAGTCACACTTTTCACATCTAGGTAAAGACATCCTGTTTCTTCTGACTGCCGTAAGAAACAACAGCATCTCCATCATATATGGCTTGCAACCTGCTTCTTCAAATCCCATGAGGTGAACTGCTGTGGGTTAAGGGGTGAATAATCATGTGGGCCACTGAGTAACAATGCAAAAAAAAAAAAAGGAATCACACAAAGGAGATTACTGCTTAAATGTAATTACGGAATTATTAAAGTACAAGTTCCAGATGGAAATTGCTGTAACTGTTATTTTACTGATGCTCCCAAAGTACACTCAGAGGAATCAGAGCATTGACACGACAGGCTGGAAGGCTTCTTATTATGCAAAAGGTCAAAGTTTCCCTTAGATTATGTCTACTCTGTGAGTCATTGACTTTTATAGACTGAGGTGTTTAGAAAAAAGTCTCATGAAATTTATGGCAGCATAATGTTCTGGTTATAGTCTGTAACCTTATTTTAACAGAAAATATAGCTCATTAAGTATAATATTCAGACTATATCATATATTATTGTTTTTCATTTAAATGGTACCATAAATGTGCACTGGGCTTTAGAGCCTGGTTTGAAAAATTGTCATGAGAAATTTATACCTTAAGGACTTGCTCTTTGAATACCTACTCAAGTGACTAACACAACTGTAAGTCTGACAGATATCAAAGGACTTCTCATACAAGTAAGGACTTGAAGGCAAACATCCTACATCTTCAGGAGCTGGTGAAGAACAGCATGGAGTGGAAAAGTTTTTTTATTTTGGCTGTGTTTTTCCTTTGTTGCTGCCTTTGGACCTGCCAAGTCCCATGATCCTGCCTTCCCATAGCTTTTCCACATTTTTGCTCTTAAACCGTTCTTGTCCAGCTCATTCATTTCTTCTCCAAGGATCATACTCTAAGGATCTTATCTCCATTTTCTTCATATATTTTTCTGAATATTCTTTCATTATTTATTCTGTTTCTTTATATTTCCTATATCTTTATTTCTGAGTTCACTCCATCTATACAACTCAGCTTCTCATTCTACATCTCTGAAATCTCCATCTGAAGGTCTCACTGATTAAATTTGGCATGCTTAGCCTGCAATCTTATCTAAAATCTGAATACAAAGAAAATTTCATAAAAAATAAGCATTAACCATGTAGTGAATATTTTTGCCACACAGCACAGAAAAAATTAGTTTGGTTTTATGACTAAAGCTGAATCAAAACCAGCAATCAAAAAATAAAAAAATTAAATAAAAGTTCCTTACCTGGCACTTAGCACATCAGTTTTCAAAAAAAAAAAAAAAAGGTTTTTCACACGTCTGAGGCTGAATCTGTGCACTTCAGGGCAGATTTAAGGGATTCTAAGTGTGCATCAGACTCAGCCACTATAGTGCAAATGATTTGGCTGGATTTTCACAAATCATTTTTTTAGTATTAAAGTGCTAAAGCAGTTTAAGTACATTTGTGCAAATGAGCTTTGGCAGTTATTCTGGGTAACTTAATGTACTGAAAATTAAATGATTTGCAATCATGTGTGTTTGCAGTTAGGACAGATTATCCTTTCTCCCTCCTGCCCCTCACCCCTCCCTCCCTTTTCTTTTAATAAGCAAATAATACAATACTTTGGTACTGGAAGCAGGAAAAGAGAACTCAAACTAAATTATACTTTTTAGGGGGGTGAACACAGCCTATATCTTATTGGTCTCTACTGGTAAGAAAAGGTAACTTTTCCTTCTTATTTAATATGCTACTGACAACAAAGAGCTAAGGATGTAATTTTAAACAATTTTTTCCTTATTCTTACTTTTAAAGCTCAACAAACAATTATACATTCACATAATTCAATTACAGTTTAAGAAAACCCATCTGCTCAGCAAGACACTTACCTGCCCCTTAAAACTAAAACATGTGCCAAGCAACTCCAATCCCCAGTGATTAACAATAGCATATTCCAAATTTATAGGGTCTATTACAAGCCATCTGAAGAGCAGCCACTGTGCCAAATCTCCCTCACTCCCTCTCCAGGGAATCCTTTCTCAGATGCTCTTTTCACATCAAGTAAACAACACTTTATGTCTTTGGCACAGATAGCAGATAATTACCATATGGTTAAAAACATGCTTGCTTCATTCACTTTCCCACTGTAAACTTCCTTCATTATGACAGCTAAGGAGCATCTAGGGAGGTAAACTCTATAATTTAGCCTTCTATAGGCTTAGTGGTTTAAAAGGTCAGTGTTTATTACAATAAAGTTAGCAGAAAGTGTAAGCGACTTTGCAGGAAATAATTTTTTATTCCAGTGGGACCAAAGGAATGAGAGTCAGTATATTTTCTTTTTGCAGCTGGAACAGTTACAGATACATGCTCGGGAACAGTGCAGCAGTGTAGAACAACTAGGAAAGGTCTGGGAAGGCAAGAAGCTAAAAGTGGACTCTTTGTTGGTTCCCTTGGTGGTTTCCTGCCTCGCTGTTCACTGCACAGTATGGGGCTACCCCTGGGAAAAGGAAATTGGACCGAGGCTTTGCATGGTAACTACACCAGAACATGACCCCCCAAACCCTGCCTGTCAGCACCCTGGACTCGCAAGATCTCATGCTTAGAATGCAGCAGACAAGAGTCGAATCTCAAAAGGAATAAGTAAGCCAGATTCCAAGAGATCTGTTGGGGTCTCAGGGAGGCTCAGAAGCTGCATTCCTGTGGAGCTGCTTTACAGGAAAGCTAATTATGATTTCTCCCAAGCTGAATGATCAATTTCACCAGGCTCCCTCTCTATTGTGGTTGCTTAATCTGTGGTCCACGCTGAAAGGCTGATTGGCAAATGCTTGGGAACTTGTGACCTCTCCAAGATTAATTCTTTGTGGCCTGGCTATTTACTTAGGAGTGCAGACAACAGACAGACTCAAAGAGAGAAGGAGCTTCAAGCATGTTGCATCCTTTTGGTACAACTTGTATTGCTTCTATTCTAAGTCCCTGGAACACAAAAGCCTCAAGGACGAGGACGGGAGAAGAGGATCCTGATTCCCATTGAATTTTATGCCCTGAACTTTCTAAGAACCATTTTTTTTTACCACTACAGCAACATTTCTTTGAAATGCAATTTAATTTTATCTTTAAATTTTTGTGTGCTTATTATATCTTATTATATTATCGGTTTAGGTGGGAAAAAGGTTTCATGTACACTTGAAGTTCTAAGTACTAAACTTAAATGAACCTGACATTACTAAATACCTGATCCCAGTCATTCCTACTTTATGAGAGCCTAGCATATTATATATTGCATGCATTTTATATAAGCCTAGTGAAAGCACTGAAGACAGCTGATGATTTTAAATGCTTTAATTTCAGATATTTGGATGATCACTTTTTTACCACGTCTGTTTAGCTCCTTTTCTTTCCTTATTGATTACCATTTCACACTGCAACAAAGCAAAGAGCCCTCTCGGAAGAAACAGACAACCACATCAAGGGCTATAAAGAAATACTCAGCATCTAATATGAAGAGCCAGAAGATTCAGAATTTGGGTACAACTCCCTCATAGTCTGGATGCACTCAATATATAGAGTGGTTCCAGGCTACCCAAAAGTGCCTAGATAAATTGAAATATGTTAAATTAAACAAGAACAAAAGTGGTAGAAGTGAGAGAAGAAGCCAGAGGATTAGAATAGCATAATTTATACCAATAAGAGGGAGGCCAAGGCAGGTCAATGTCCGTAAAGTCAAATGCTGGGCAAGCAAAGGGGCAAAGACAGTGACAAAGTGGAGCAGTCAGAGCAGTGCAGCTGCTGCAAAGGCAAGTCCAGTGATAACACTGACTAATAGTTACAAATGTATTTCAAAGGCAGAAGTGAGAATGATGATCCACCTGTTATAGACATATCATCCATCAGTGGAAATTGCCCTCTGCAATGGATATTCTGTCAGCATTTCATCTGCTCCTATTGCTTAGGTTGAGGAGGGAGGCAAGAAAGAGCAAGATTCAGTAGTCTAAAAAGGAAAAGAAACAGTTTTTTGATTGAGAAAAACTAAAATTTGGTATTGTCTGTATGGCCCATTGGCTAAAGTACCACAATACAGTAACTGAGAGTGGACTTCCCAAGATATCCCTGCATGTCTTGAGAAAGTCACAAAATTTTAAAAGTCCTACTGTGAAACTTGCACTCACCTGGGCCACTGTGTTCTCCATGAAGTTAGAAGGGCTTTCCAGAACTCTTATATGGGTCATAGGATAAGAACAGAGGACATTAGGGGCTTATGCCTGACACAAAATGTGAGTAATGCTCAGATGCATTCCTGGTCCCTTTAGGGTCTCCTGTTTTATCTCTACACCTCCATCACTTGAAACCCCAAATGAGCACTTTCCTAATAGCAGGATCCATGTAAGTGGTGCTTGATGAAAAATACTGTGTTTATCCCATTCAGTAATTTGAACATTTTTTTTTCTAAGCAGAACATTTATCGTGCACCTAAATGAACTTATCCTGCCATTTATAGACTTAAAAAAGAATAATTTTCTCCTGGAAACACAAAGATCACTGTTTGAACAGCATTAGAGAGCAATTTGGGCAGCTGGTGCCCATCTTATTTGTTTTATAGATGTCACCTTTCATATGAAAAAAGGGCACCTGTGGTTTTATCTACACAGAACAGGTTAAACTAATAGCAGGATGGTATTAGAACTGACCACTTGCTGATTTACTTAGGAAATAATCTTCATACTTTATTATTGTCATTTATATTGCATTATAATGCAAGAAAACTATCATGATAGGCATTAAATCATACAAACCAGAAAAGCTAGGCCTGTGTTTGAGGTCTTGTGCAGTCAGACGACGGCTGTCACACAGACTTTTTAGAGAACAAAGAAACTCAGACCTGGAAAACATCTTCCCCAGAGAAGATAAGAAGGGTGTATGAACAAAATTAGCTCCTAAATGCAGGACAATTTTGCTGCATACTCCATCAGAAAACTAGAGTGGAAAAATCTCTCACTTTCAAACTTAGCTGTCCAATAATTATGTTCAACAGGACAGATTTAATATAAAAACACCTTCATATTACTTAATAAAGGATCTCTGGATGAGATAAAATCAGAGGGACTGTTGCAATTAAGTGCAGGTGTAACAGAAAAAACAAAAGTGAATCAGACATTTACTCTGATGCAGAAGAGACTGGACATTTAGCTATAAGTTCTTTTCTTTAGACTTTTACTACATGACTAATAGAAATGGAGATGTCAAAAGGGTGTTGGCACAGTCACTTGACATGTTAGGTTGGCAATGTTAGGTTAACAGTTGAACTCAGTGAAGTTTAAGGGTGTTTTCCAGCTGGATTCTAGGATTCCAAGACATGGGCTCTTGCACCACTGTTGGCCTGTGGTGACTTCCAGAAGACTCTCAGCATTTCCTTCAGGCAGACAAAGCTCTGTTGAACTATACAAGTAGCACAGTGGCATATTTCTTCTGGCACTAAATCAGTTTCTGTCTGCCCACTGTCCCCCACCACAGGCAACCCAATCCTTCCATGGCATGCAGAGGGCTCTGCCCCTTGGCAGTGACTCTGCCTCAGCATCTTGGATGAGTATCTTTAATGCTCCCCCGTAGATGTTGGAGGCCAACTTGCTCTGAGACTCAGATTTGTTGGTAGGATAAAATAAATAGAAAGAAAAACACTCTGCCATTTAGGGAACAGCCAGGTACCAACAGGTTTGATGGATGGTGGAGGTGCAACACACAAGCTGGTGAATCTGGAGAAGAATCATTCCAGAAGGTGTAGTGTTATGTAAAACCATTTGTGTGGTTGATGGGCAACAGGAACAGAAAAAAGTAAGTAGGAAAGGAGAAAAAGAGTTTTCTCAGCCATAAACTAGTTAGCGATGACCAGTATGACAGGTTTTGTAAGCCTGAATTAATTTGAATTAAGTGTGCAGAGAACTGACTCACATTTCATTCCCAAATGAAAAAGACAAGTTTTTTCATCTGCTGAGTGCATGCAACCAGAATGCATCAGACCTGAGACAAACTTCACAATAACTGACAATTGTTGTAGTCACAGATGCCAGCTCTAAGCTCTTCAAGCCTTAATTTCTATTTATTTATTTATTTACTGCTCTCTGAGCTTTTCACAAGCTAGCTAAAATTTTTATATAGCAATAAGAGGTAGAAAATAAAATTTTTAATCAGTGAAAAAACAATGGCATGTTGTCATGTCATGTCATTACACTTTGCAGGCTTTATACCTATCAAAAATTTTACTGGATACTTGTTGCCTGTGATGATATTGGAAATTACTGAGTCTTAACAGAGTTCTTTAAATAATTGATTTAACGTGCATTAGACACAGCCAGGACAAAAGATGCAAACGTGAAAAAATATATGAGGACTTTGACAACAGTGAAATTAAATTAATAGTATAATTGTAGTTAATCAATTGAGTAAAATGATAAGAAGGTTACATGAGAGTTGAAGCACTTTCTCAGCAGTCTGTTTCTGCAATGCAGCTGCTACACGTTTGTGTAATAACAGAGTTGATGAGCAACTCATTTGTATGAAACTGAAAGCAAGTTGATGTTTGGGTTACATGGGGAATCTGCAGCTAATGCACAAAGTGCCTCCATTGCTTTACTGCAACATGCCAGAACTTCTCACAGCTATTAATGATGGTTTTGCCAGAGCACAGTGTGGCCATAATGGCAAGGTAATGGAAAGTTCAAAGGCTGCATTTCCTTTCTCCAACCATGTGCTTTTACCTTCTCTGGAAAGAGCAGGATAAGGTGGGGATACAACACTGTGTTAAACCTCTCTCACTTTCCTCCATCCCCTGGGACAGCCACACTGGCCCTGGCAGTGCAGGAAGATGCCATCAGTTGCTTTAGTTTGATGTTGCTTTTCCAGGGCTTCCTGCAGCATTACCTGCAGCACAAAGGTCAGGCAGATGCTCAGGAAACAATCTGTGTTTTTATCATCTGTGGCCATTACGAGTGTTTGCACTCACCCTGTTCAGGTGCTGCATCCCACATTCAGTGTGGTGGATGTTAATCCAGTGCCACAGCTGTCACTGCAGTCACAGATGGGCTCCATTTATTTTTAAACCAGTTATCACAGGTGGCAGCCCAAGTCTTTGGAGCAGAACAGAGCTCAGACACAAAAATCCAACCAACCAAGCAAACAACCAAATGAAGGGTAAATCAGCCTGTGACATGGCTGTGTTAAAGCACTCTGTTACCAGGACCATGCTGCTAGGAATACTCAAAAAAGTCCCGACAACTGTTCTTGGATGCATCTGGATAAGCCATAGGTGTCATGGGAAACAAGGATGCAGATAAAGTTTAGCTTGGATGGAGCAGAATGAAGAGCTTGTTTTCTCAGCTGAAAAGATACAGATTTGACAAAAGCAACTCGTAAGTATGACAATACCTGTAAGTGTTCAGTTTTAAACTTTTAAATTTTGTACTAGTCTTATGAATGGCAAAAAAAAAAAAATTATTCTCCATACCATGTTTTGTTTCAGTTACAAGATCACTGTTGCTTGACAGAAACATATTTTTACAGTTTTTCAATTCACTGTAAATGCCATAATATGTTCTTCTTTGAAAAGAAAACACATTTTCCCCCAAAATTTGAAAGCATGAATGGACTAAAAGTAATTGCAAGCCATGATTTATCAGTAATACCCAATAAATCCAGTTCTCACCTTTAAAATACAATAGAATAGAAAATACTATTCTTTTAACGAGAAAGGTTAAAAAATGTTTCCTTATATGCACATGGGGTCTTTGAGTTAACAATGTGTGTGTCCATAAACCTCAGTCCAACACAGCTTTTTAGAAATGCACATATTTTAGATTCACAGTGTACCATTTATTTTAACAGGTTAACAAATGTGGTCAGGTAAGGATAAAGGACATTATGGTGCCTATGGATGCATGTATGCAGCTGGTCATAGACAACTCTCTGAATCTTATCTAAGATTTTTGGCAATAAAAAAACATTTATTCCAATCCAACAGATTTTAAAAAATCATTTCAAGGTAAGGAGAACTTGTAATCAGCAATGGAAACGCCGAGCAGCCAGGTTACAAGGATAATTGGATACAGGGTCATGTACAGGAGACCAGGGCCCCTGACACTGTGAGCTACAGACTCTGAGCTGCTCATGCTCTACGGGAAAATGACTTCTTTGGGCCTTGCCAGCTGGATGGATTGTCAAGCTCTGGAGCTGATATAAAAAAGAGAAATAGATGTATTGTTTTTCCTCACTCACTATGTTGTGGTATTAAATAACAGGAATCATGAGAGCAGTAACTTCCAGAGTAAATAGGATTGTGCCTATGAATATATGCAAACGGTAGCATAATAGTAAATAATAGCAAAATGTGGTAAAATAGTAAAGTAAAAAGAAGTTGAAATCTCTTAATGGTAAAACTAGAGAGTAAGAGCTTCTTTTTAAAATTTATGGCATTTTAGGTAACCACAGCACTGACATAAATCAATACAATCCACTGACCCCACAGGGGTTACTTTTTCTCTGTGATCCCATCAATTCCTCACCTAAATCCCCGTGGCCCTAAGAACAATGGAAGAGAAGCAGGTGTCTTCTGTGCCCATGAAACCCATCCAAGACTGGGGCTGTCACTGTGGCAGAAGGACAGGGCTGCTTCGATGTGGGGCATCCTGCAGCTCCCAGAGGATGCTGGTGCATGGGACACCCCTCACCCTCCACCTGGGTTCCTGTGCTGGAATCTGGGGCCCCACATGGGGCAATAAGGATGCCCCCATGAAGATGTCATGATGGAAGGTCAAGTAGAGTGGATATCTCAGACCAAACCTGAACAGCCCCCATGGGCTAGCTTCAGCTTGCAGGCAAAAGGAGAGGGGTTCAGAATGTGATCTCTATTACTTTTCTTTGTTTGTGCCACACATGCAGAATTTGGGGTGTGCTGAACAAATGTTTTCTGGTAAATAAAGAATTGAACAGTTATAGATGTTAATCATCATTATACCTTTATCAAAAGTAACTTATAGGAAAATCACAATTGCAAGTACTTACCTTACAGTGAATACACTGGCTTAAGCACGACTGTATATATTAAATTATACATGTTTCAAAGGACTGAACTGATTCATGCCCACCAATGGTCATTGAACACAGTTGTTCAGGTGTAACTTCTGGTTCTGGCATTCCCATAACCTTCTTGCTTTCAACATACAGGAAGGTCAGATTTCCTGCATACCCTGTACGCTGTTTAACCCTTTCCTAAACACGTGACCTGCTGCCAGTTGCTGTTGGAGACTGGAAGCTATCTGGCTCCCAGATCTGAGCTAACATGGCAAGTATTACTCTGGACTGCAGAATCCAAATCCAAGTCCTGAGACCAATGGCCGAGGGATGAGCAAATAAAACATTTTAATTGAGATTTCACAGTGTAAAAAGTTTGGTGATCTTGAAATTCCTAATTTCCACCAATTTGACGGACCCACAGTGAGAGGTCTCATATTGAAAGCTCAGAATTTTGGGGCCAAATTAAATGAGTTTTATTTGTTTCTTGCATCATCTCTAGCCAATTATGAACATTTCTTGCAAGGTGCCAAGCAGTAATGATGACGGGGTAATACAGAAACTGTAGACAGGTAGGCATATAGTCTCAATAATCCAAGATCTGTATCCACATAAAAATGTCCTTGCTCGAATTCAGCCTCAAGGCTTATACATTCCCTTGAACTAAAATATCTCCTCTGTTATTTACTGCATTACTTAAATAAACTGCTTCCCTATATTTAGAGAGCCTCATAAATGGCATACTTGTTGTGCAATGTACGAGCTTGTGTGCCGAATCATATATCACTACGCTTTACCAGATGTCAGAATTTAAAGCAGATCACAGCTCTTTCTTCTCTGGGAGACAGAAGGAAAACTGGCAGCTCATGCCACAGCAAGCTGAACTACTATTTGTTCTGATTCATTTCACTGTGACTGCATCAACCTGTTGGTTTTAAAGCCTCAATATAATTACCTAGGATGTGATCTTTTGGGTTTTGATCCTCTCTCCCAAGCTTTTTTAAAATTATTATTTCCAAAACGGAGGCTTTATTGTCCCCTGTTCTTTAAAGAGGATACAACAAATCTGGAGTTCAAAACACATAAGGTCTCACACAAATCCATCTGAGATCAGTGGGAGTTAAAGAGAAATGCCATATTTAAAAGGTAAATATGCAAGGACAATTCATGTCTGTCATGACACCTGATCCTTTGCATGACCACAGATGTGTGGAGGAATGGCAGGGGGAACCAAAGGACTGACTGCTGAAGAAATCGATCTCACTATCAATTTTTTAATGCGATCAGGATAAACACACATTTAAAATACTGTTGACTAACCTTAGGTGTGTGCAATTTGACAGTTATGCCGTGTAGGCACAAGTGCATTATGCCTTAGATGGTTCAGACAGTGCTGCAGAAACCAAAGCCATACCCGGCCTTCAGGCTACAGAGAATCCAGCAGTGAGCTGCCAACCTGGAGCAAGTTGCAACGCTGGTGTGCATCCTTCAAGACCATAATATGTGAGAGATACACTGAATGGCAGAATCAAAAATGACTCATACAATCATAGGATGATCACCTCGTTCCAATCCCTCTGCCATGGCTGGGGACGGGGACACCTTCCACTATCCCAAGTTGCTCAAAGACCCAACCAACCTGGCCTTGGACACTTCAGGGATGGGGCATCCACAGCTTCTCTGGGCAACCTCTTCCACTGTCTTATCACTCTCACAGTGAAGAATTTCTTCCTAATATTTAAACTGAATCCACTCTCAGTTTAAAATTGTTATAGTATCACTATGCTCCCTGTCTTTTCTGTAGGCTCCCTCTAAGTCCTGGAAGGTGCTATAAGGTCTCTTTGGAGCCTTCTCTTCTCCAGGCTGAAAACCCTAACTCAGCCTGTCCTCACACAGGAAGTGCTCCAGCTCCCTGATCATGCTCGTGACCCTCTTCTGGATTTGCTTGAGCAGGTCCACATCTTACTTTTGCTGGGGCTCTAGAGTTGAACGTAGTACTATTGTTGGGATCTCATGAAAGCAGAGCAGAAGGGCAGAGTCACCTTCCTTGGCCTGCTGGCCATGCTTCTTTTGATGCAGACCAGGTGTGGTTGGGCACCTCCCTGAAATCATACATCACTATTGTTATTTTAGGAATGGCTCACTTACTAAACTAAGAGACTGGATTAAGAGAACTCTACTGAATTCTCTGTTTCCTTTGAAAAAACAAAAATCCCCAAACTGAAAATACAACCTATGTGAGTGCAAAATAAAACAATTCCTTCAGAAGTGAGAGAAAAAGCTTGGGATTTCTCTGCAAAACTGAATTCAAAGAATTTTTAGAACAGAATGTCATACTGAGGGGTAAAATTAAAATGATTGATTTCACTGATTGTCAAATAAATTCAAATGGCTTCTACAGTACCACTAATAAGGTCTAATACCACTTGTACTCCTCCAGACACTGCCTCTTCCTGTTTTACAAAAGAATCTAGTCAGCTTCTAGTTCATCCAAAATTTTGCCATCTCCCAACATGTGAAACATCATTTCTGCTTTCCATGGTACCTCATATAAAGTACATGTACTACCTTGAACTATGTCTGAGGTCAGCCACTGATGACTTCTACCTAGGGACTGGTCTTATTCTACAACAAAGCTGCCCTGTAGGAAATTATGCCACTCGTTCTTTTCAACATCTGCCTGTGGCTTTTTGTGTTTCATAGCAAATAACAGACTAAGAGAAGTATTCTCACTGGTTTCCTGACCACTCACAGCCTAGAGCACCTGAACTGAATTTAGCACTGTGTGAGGTGCACAAGGCCTTGTAGTTTTCCACTTACTAGAGTATGACCTGCTGAAATAACTAATTTCTCCCAATTTCTGTTAATTATGAGGCTTCCAGTTGCTACTACAGTATTTTGCTTGGGGACAGAAAAGAGATATCCTTAGCTCAGCATGCAATGGGGAATTTGATTTTGTTAAATGTAAAAGAATGGGAATTTTTTTCCTCTTAGCTTAGTAAAAAAATAGCAAAGCCTAAGGTATGTCATGTCTGTATGGGCTCAAACAGAATCTAAGGCATGTCGACATAATGTTTAGAGGTCAAGTATTTAAAATACCTTAAATCTTCTCATGCTCATGTTTTGTTAGTTGATTTTGTTACTACTGATGCGCTTTTTATTATTATTATTTTGAAGCCTAGGTTGGTTTAGGAGGGCAGTGAAGGAACAAGGAAGACTCCAAAAGGTTTCCCACATCCTGCAGCAATTCCAGACTATAACCCAAACAGAACTTGTGATCTGAGACTGAGACTGTTCACAAGACCCTGGAAAGAGTCCAAAACAAATGCACTAAAAAATAATGGTTCCTCAAATACTGTAACCATAGATGCAGAATTTCAACATGAACTAGTTCGAGGTAAAATGGTCTCTTTCAAGTATTATTAGGAAATGGCTATGAAAAAATGAGTGACTTAAGGTGCAGGATATGAAGGAAATCTGTGTGCTTTTTTTGTTTGAAGCTGAACAACTTTTTCACCCTTTCTGAAGAGTTTTGAAAGCTTTTTACTCTTTCAGGAAAGATATGAAAGCATAGCCTATGCCTCAAATAAAAGCTGAAAAGCAAATAAAAAGAATCCTGATTCCTTCTCTTCTCACTCACCACAATCTAAGGCCCTGTATGAGAAATATTAAAGTGATTGTTTCTTAACTACATGAAAAATTGCAATATTAGTAAAAACTGTAAAAGGCAAATTAAAGAAATGCAATGGGATTTATGTGTGCGCACTTGTGTATGTGTGTTTACATACTTCTTTGATCTGCTTCAATAAACACCCTTATGCTGGTAGCAGCAGATAAAATAACATTCTCCCTGTCTTTATCTTATAATCCACCCAGCATTCCTTGTGCCACGAAAGATCCCCTCAGGCAGGCACCTGGCAAATGGAACTTAATAGGAACCAAACCAGCCAGGCACAGCTAAAGTAGAACTGTAGAGGCCAGAGCAGATCATGGCATTCTCAGCTATCTGATAAACACTTCAAGAGTTAAATGGGAATCACGACAGGATTGCATGAAGCCCACTGTCAGCATCTCCTGAGTGTTTAATAGTTGATCTGAAGCTAAACAAGTACACAAGATATATTTTTTCTCATGTTCCAGTTCATTTGTACTTTAGTCATTTTGAAATGGGAGTTTCAAAACCAGGGTGTGAGTTGACGTTATTTAACAAATTTTATCGGAACATCCCCGTGACATAGGGCTTTACTTTCTGTAATGTTTCTTTACCCATTTTTCTTTCTCTAATTTCTTTTCTGATATGCTCTTCCTGTAATGCTCAACCAGCCATTTACTTTTATGAGTAAAGCTAAAATGAATGACACTAATGTGAAGAGCATAAAACCTACATTGACCTACTTTTATTAAATGAAGGAGAATAGGCCTGATAGATTGTCCATTTTACTCTTCCATTGAAAATTACTGATATTTCCTTGCCATGATCTATATATACAGGTTATGCTTAACTCCGTTTGAAAGCAATACAAATATAATACACAATATGTTCTTATTCATTCTCTGTTCTGATTTACCAGCAATTCAAGAAATAGCCAAAATAGCTGGTTCCAAAAATTGGAAAGGGAAAGAAGAAAACACAACAAGGCAGCAGATCACCAGCTTGACACAATTAAATGCTATCTATGAAGTCAGTATTACCCAATGGCATTTTTTAAGAGAATGAATTACCCTCAGGCATTTTTCTGCTCAGGTATTTTTTGCATGTTTCTCTTCCTCACGCTGTCCAATTTTAAAGGTCCAATCCTGACTGAACTGCTGAGCATTCCTCTCTAGCATTGGTTTTAGCAGAATAGAAATGCCCTTTAACCACCTCACTAAGGTTTACCAAGAATCACAGAGTTAGAGCAAATAATTAACTGCTGCCTGACAAGACTTAATGTCACAGAAGGAGACTTTGGAAGTTCACCTGCAGGATGCAGCTTCCGCAATGACTGAAAATAACACTTAATGCCATAGGAATATTGCTATTTCTTTTACAACAGCAACCAGGAGATCCCAAATCAGATCAAGATCACACCATCCCACGCATAATTTAATGGTCCCTAAAGGGCTCACAGCAAAAAGAGATTAGAAATAACAGTGAGAACAGTTACTCTGTCTGTCCTGGCAGACCCAGGGCAAAGGAGAGGCAAGCAGACTGCCACAGTCACAGAAACAGCAGCAGAGCCAGAAATCAAGCTCAGGGTTCTTGAATTTAACAAGATCATCTTTCTAGTGACTTTGCAAGCAAACAAGAAACATGTGACCAACTGGTTCTACTATATTTCTTAAAATGAAATTTAGGAGCAAAATGACAAAAGACCTGTTCTGAAAAATCTGCCGTAAAAAATCCAGTCTGAGGTATCAAGAAAAATCAACACTCACTACCTACAGCTACATGCTTTGGGGGGAAAAAAACAGTCAAGCTAGTGTTCACAGATGATTATTTTTTAATAGTTCTGGCCTCAAAGCAGCAGCTCACATTCCCAATATTATAGGGAAGGAGGAAAGCAGAAACATATCAATCACTCAACAAAGAGGCTTGTCAGGGAGTGGGTATTTTTCTTTTGTAGCATTTTGTTCTCGGCAGCTGCCCACGTACAGTCTATCAGGAGATATCTCAGGTGTCCATCAGAATATTCTTCTGCATTCTCTCCACTGTTGGTGCTTGAGCCTAATTTATTTGTCAAGTGCTCATTTGGGACTAGGACTGGTTGAGGGGAACAGGAAGAAATGTGTTCGCTTCATCATGACACTGGCCCATCTCCCTGCTTTCTGTCATCCTGCAAATATTTACATCAGACCTGCTGGATTTCTGCATCTTTTAGGATTTTTCTGCAATTAATTCAGTCTCAATAGTCTCCTCATTTCCATACTTTTCAAATGTCATTTCATCTCTTTTGATCTGCTTCCATTTCTTTTCTCCCTTCTCCCTCTTTGCTTTCATGCTTTTTCTGAATTTCGAAATGGATTTTGTTGGTTGATAGAGGCATTTGAATTGCTTTCAGAGACTGGGCCTTGGAAACATAGTATAGCAGCTTGCTTAATCATATTTCTCACCTAGAGCCTGTATAAAAAGGGTGATACATAGGGTGTGAGGTTGCAAAGCTACTAGTGAAGATGAGCTAATGGACCCTGGCCAGCCTTAATTACAGTTTCTAAGCCAAACCGGTTCCTCCTCTGACCATGAGTGTGTCAGCCTATCAGTTTTATAACAGCTGTCAACCTCCTCTGACTAGTTTATCTTCATCTTTCCTATTTTATGTGTTGACACAGCACCAAAAGAGTAATTTCCCTGCAGCCAAGGGG
Source organism: Hylia prasina (assembly GCA_013397195.1). Classification (NCBI taxonomy): domain Eukaryota; kingdom Metazoa; phylum Chordata; class Aves; order Passeriformes; family Sylviidae; genus Hylia; species Hylia prasina. The sequence continues at coordinate 239,101 of VYXD01008114.1, read as the reverse complement.
TCCTTCACTCTGCAGACAGAACAAAAAGTGCCTCTTCTAGAGGGCACCTGACCCTACCCCAGGAGGGGCCACGTGTGGTATGAACCACTGCAACCCTTGACACCCTGTACCTTAGGGGTATGGAAATCTGGCACTTCAAAATATACATGCTTTTATATGTCCATATACATATATATAGACATACATATATACATACACATAAAAATATATATGTACACCCACCCCATCCCCCCAAAAACAGACATTAAAAAAAACCCAAAAAACACCCTCAAAACTCCCAAAAAACCTCCAACCCTCCCCCCAAAAAACCAGACCAAAACATGAACCTACACTAAAAACAAAGCTCCCCAAACCATTACCACAATAAATCCACTGCTGAACTGTTGGCACCCAACATGAATTGCCAAAGAGGACAGAGTGAAACAACTTATTTTTCTATTTCAAACTAGTTGAGGAAGGCTTATCAGTTGTGTATGTGTTTCCCAGTGGAAAGCTTCCAACCACCTGTGCAACATGTAAATCAAAATGTGCCTACTTAATAACAAAGGCTTGTTTCCATCAGGATGGAGGGATAAATTGCTTTCTGCCTGAGGATAAAGAGGACTGGGCTTTAGGTGTGTAAAAAATGGTAAATACTTCTCTTCTGCTTTTGTTCTTTCCCAGCCAAAAGCATCTTAAGAGAGCCATCTGTTTCATTGCCACAGAAAGAAAAAAAAATTGGGGTTACCAGGCTGCCTGTGCTTATTCATCCAATTTTACCTTGAGTTAAATGTTGGAAAACTGTCCCCATTTGAAAGGTTTTAGTTCTGCCACTGGCTGCGACAAAGGCTGCTTTTCTATCCACTGCTTGGCTTGTCTGTCTCCGGGTTTTTTATTTCAGCTAGAATTGCAAAAGAAATTACACTATTCTAGTGTAAAATGAATGGGATTTGCTCATTTTAGTTTATTATCTTCATCTGTTTCTCTCCACTAAAGAAGAGAGAAAAGTCCTACTCATTCTCCTGCCCTCCCCTCACCCCCAGAGAAAGTGGCAATTGTACCATTAAGCCTGGAGTACTTTACATATGCAAACACAAACACAGCGCTTACAGCAAAGATCTTTCCTATCCATATGTTCATCTCCTTTCCTTTACCTAAACCAGACGATTACCTCAGCAGCTCAGCTGTGTTATTGAGACATTTCAGCGTGAAATTTGTTTTTCCTCACTGAACTTTAAGCGGAATTTCAAGTGCCAAGTCTCCAAAGCCAAGTGGGGCTATTAAGAGATAATTACTAATTATGCTAATTTGAGAAGTTGTGCTATTTCTTTCCCTGGTCATTTTATCTGCAGCTCTCCTGAGAGAACAGTCCCCATTCAATGTTAATAACCTTTCCAGGCTAAGCATTCAATGGAGGACAGTGTGTCCTAAACCCAGGAATATTTTACAGTTAATCTAGATATGTGCCTGTAAATTAGAAAGAGAAGCAAGTTGCACTAATGCTAATGACTTACATTATTAATTTTTTGCAGTAGCAGAAATATTTGATTCCTCTCCATTCATATATTGATATAGCTGATGGTTTTATTTTAAACTGAGTCCTCAGTGACTTGAAATATCCAGTACGCCAACAATTTTTCACAGTGATCATTTTCTAATCCTACCTATTGCAAGCTCCCATAATAGATAAAAACAAAGATGAGTTTTGATTTGCATTTTCTAAACGTCTCATTTATTTTTGGCTTATTTATGTAATAGTACGAAACAGATCTTTTCCAAACTCTATATACCTTTTTTTTCTTTTCTTTTTCAAGACAGTGATTACTGGATTGATTACATTAGTCTGCAGAGTATGCTGATAGAATAAGAGACTTTATTATTTCTTTAAGGAAAATAATGACTTTAGCTTTTATGTGAGGTATAATTCCATCCCTGTCTGGTGGCAATACATAGATATTTCACACTTTTTGTAATTTGTGGAGTGGCAGTAATCAGAGTCTTCTTGACTTGGATACCTTCCCAGCCTGGAGCTGCTGGGACAGCCCTCGTGAGGGGTTGCTAAAATCCTGTTTCTCTGCTCCTTGGAATGGATCTCCCTGGTAAGAACACATGGCCACAGACAATGTCCAAGATCAAAGCACTCTCCATCAAGAGCCTATGGCTGCTCTGATGTGGCCTTGAGGGCCCACCCCTGCAATCCCTGGGCTCAGACACCCCTTCGGATGGGAGGGATGCACACACACCTAAGGGCACCTCCTGGTACAGGCTGCAAGGTCACCCTCTGCCAGCAAGCATGAACCCCAAACACTCAGGACAGGCCAGCAACACCTGCAAGTAGACACAAAACACACCACACTGGAGAGGGCAGAGCAGGGCACCAGCAGGCAAGTGAAGACTGTCCCCTCCCCTTGAACCAGCCCTAATGGGAACAGGAGCTGTGTTTCCACAGTAAAAAAACTCCATTCCTCTCTGGAGTTCTTCATCCTACTGGACAGTTTCCTAAGTGGCATTGGCAGGTTTTAAATGAGCAGGGTTCCTCTGAACTCCTTGTTCACAGCCACTGGCACTGACCCAGCTATCCCTGCCTGTGTCTCCAGGGATGCTGGCAGGGAGTCACACAGCAGGACAGGAGCTTTGGCTTTGCAGGGCAGGGGGACATCCCAGGGCAGGGGCTCCAGCATCACAGGCAGCTGCAGCTCCTTCCCATGGCTTGCCAGCTTGCCCGGCCATCTCCACCACCCTGGCTGTGGCCAAATTTCTCCAGAATCCCCTCACTGCCGCCTGATGGCACCGGCTGGAATCTCCTCTGAAGGCCCAGCCCTGCCCTTGCTGCTCATCAGGAGAACATTTCTAGCAGAGCTGACCTCTGTGAACAGCAGCTGCAGATGCTCTGACAGGAAGGCAATGTCAGTGTGCTGCTGGACCAGGGCTCACACCAGCAGCTGGGCTTGGAGGCTCTGGAGTTCCACAGGAGAGGGCAGAGTACAGGAGACATCCAAAATATTTTCACAGGAATTTATCTTATATTCTGTGGTTTGGGTTTTTTTGGTTTTTTTTGCATTTTGCATTTTGCATTTTGTAGCATCTAGATGCAAACTAAAGTTCCACTTCATGCAACCAAAATAAAAATAGGACGGAGTGACAAAAAAACAAATGATAGCAGCTTCTACTTTAGTTTTTCACTGTTTTAAACCCATATATGCACCTAAAATCAATAAGTGCATTTTTTAAAAGGCAGAAAATGTAAATATTCAAAATCTTGGGTTGCACCTATTTCTGGAAAATGTAATGCGCAGCCCTCAGACTCCAGTTCAGTACTCCCAACATGGGAGTGGGAGGACTGCGTTCACATGAGACATGAATTAGGGTCTAAAAATATGTCCTAGTAATAAAGGAGAAGCTAATTTTAACTTTCAGCATTGCCAGTTTCAGAACAGAGCTTCATTTAGAGGATATCCATTTTGCAAGTGTGGGAACCTGCCCCCAAAGCCCAGAAAATCATTAGGTAAGACACAGGTCTTCCCTGCTGATAGGGCTGGGGGCACCAGCAGCCCACTAGACTCCTACCATTCCACCAGGAGACATAGAAGAACCATGGCTGTGTGATTTCCTATAATTGCAGCTCTCACAGGCCGTGTGAGCACATCCACCAGAGCTGGCTGCTGGTCGGACCATCATGATTTCAACCCTTTAGCAGCTCTCTGGCACACACCAAACTGAAGGCCCTGATTTGCACCTGGACACACACACAAACACACATTTCATAGACTTCTTCATAAAACAGAGTTTTCTGGCCATGGACAGCATGTGGAGAAGGTGACACAGGCGTGGATCTCGGGTGCAAATATCACATCAGCTCTCCTGCCAGAGGACAGGTTGTTGCAGATGGGGTCTTGCATCTCCCCTAAGTCCTATCAACTCTTGAGCCATCCTCTGAAGAAACACTTGACCCAAAATTCAGCCTCACCAAGTCACATTAGAGCCATCTGGTCCTTGCTGATACATTAGTGTCCAAAGACACTTGCTAAGGGCAACAGCCAGATCCCACCTGTGAGAAGAGAGCAATGCATCTGGACAATGCAAAGTTGTAAGTGAAAAAACATCTGCAAGAGAGAGCTCTAAAAACAAAGGCAGTCAGAAGAGGAACATGAAATTCCTCTGAAAGGCCTCCTGGAACATTTAAAAGTAGTTCTTCATGGGGAAAGAAAGGAGTGCTAGAGACTATTTCAAAATGCAACAGGGGTCAGCTGGTCTCAGCCACACTTGCTCTGTACTCCATGGGAAACTGGCAGACTGGAGCTACAGCCCCAGAAAGGTGCTTCACATTGCTAATTCTAGCTGAAATGCAGCTTTCTGCACATGTTATTTCTTATTCATGTTTGAAATTACTTTTTAGTCTAATACCTACAAAGATCACAGAGAGTTCTGAAAGAAATTAAAAAAAAAATCAGTTAAGAAAGTAACTGACATGAGCTGTTTTCTTTCCTCCTATAATTCCAGAATGAAAATATTCATATCTGTATTATATTGCATTAGACATAATGATAATATTATACCTATACTATCATTCCAAAACCTTCACTAATGCTATTGCAAAGTGTTTGGAGCTGCTGCAGATTTTTTGCAGATTTTGGAAGGCTTAGATAGCATGAATAACAGAAAAGTGAATTTGCAAGAGACACCAGCAGTTGGGTGGCACCATCTAATTAACATAAGAAATTATGTATAGGAGAGCCTAAATACACTCCATGGCCCACTTCAGGCAAAAGACAACAAGTCCTTTGGATGGACAGGACACGTGGGCATCACAGTCAGCAGAAAGGAGAAGCAAACTCAATTCTGCATAAATTAGGCGACACTTGGAGACAGTTCCTTCTGGAGAAAAAAAAAGCCTTCTGTGTGCTGCTACGTGGTGTTTGTGACTAGGACAGTAGGAGGGATGAGCAAAGGAATTATTTTATTCACCACTCTTCTACCTGTGCTGACAAAGGTACAGTGTGTTGGGAACATTTCCACTATCTCTTCATGCTGTGAGTCAGTGAGGGGGAAGAGAAATCTTGCCATCCCAAGGTTTCCAGCTGGAAATAGGTAATGACAAACAGGTCTCCCTTCAGTCTCCCTTGATCTCCCTTCGATCCCTCAAAATCTTAACCCCAGCTGTATAAAAAAAACAGGCAAGCAAGTGCAGCAGGGAAAATTGCTCCCTGCAGAAGCTATGAGCAAACAGGCTTCACATGGAAATCTTGACAAGGAGTTGAGGGAAGCTCTGACCTGAGCTTCTGAAGGAGGATGGTCCTTTCACTGTCACCAGCAGCTGGTACAGTTGCAGGTCTCTTAATGGGATTTTCTGAAAAGTGCAAATCTTGGCATCTGACAACGGAATGAAAATGTTGGATTTGTTTACTTATTGCAAGTATACAAATATGTGTATTTTTCTATCCCACATCCTGGCAAAGAAAATTTTGAAAATACAAACTTATTAAAGATCTGAAAAAGAAACAATCTATCATCTTTTCCACCCACAGTTTCTTTAAGCTGATTCTTGAAAAAAAATGGACACCTGAGGTCCAAAATTCTACAAAACCCACAAAGTTGTGGACTCCTCGATTTCTGTATTTCCCCACAGCTCATCTGCATGGATTTATTCTCAGGCTAAGAGCCCAGATAATGCAGAATGTAACATTTTGCCCTTAAACCCCCCAGTTATAATAAAGAATAAACAATAATCATGATGGGTACAAGATGCGAAGAGATTAAATACAAGGCAGATGTTCAATCTTGTCTTTTCAGCTGAGATTATAAATGGTCTGAGCCTAAGAGAAAAATTCAGAGCCTGAAAGTGAAGGTTTGCTAATTAATCAGTTATAATGGTGTGGGGGATTAGAGAGCATGATTAAAACACACTGAAAAAAAGAAAGACAAAGGAGGATAGCGAGGGAGTATGGAAGCAGCTCTGTCAACAGAGAAACATCTGTATACAAGCAGCTGAAAATTATGCAGTTTATAAACTTGTGCTTAAGAATTAAAATCCAACTACAAGAACAACAAGACAATGTTGTCTTGTTGACTAAATGAATTCCTGGAAATTTGTTCCAATGTTTATTTAAAAAAAATACGGGGTTGGATCTAAGTTTAGGAAGCTTTGCACAAAACTTGCATTGAGTCCAGCCCTTTACATGAATATGAATGTACATTAATACAGGCGTTGCTGGAGCACATATTGGCACATTAATATGCATAGTAACAGAGAGCCTGTGCTTAAGTATATAAATAGAAAATTGAATATAAACATATGCATTTGTAGCTTTGAAGTTCCATTCGTAACAAAACAGCATAGAGAAATTATTAGCACTTTTACATGAAGATTTCTGCCTAAGTCAGATACTGAAGTGCTACTGATACTTACAAGGCATTCAACAGATGGGAGTCTAGACAGCTAACTTCTGTGCTAGGCAAGTGTATTTTTAAGCTTCCTTTAGCATTAAAGTCTGATGCTGTCCTGCAGGGATGAACTAAGGTGCTTTCCTGAGTGTGCAGTTTTAACTTCCCTGTTTACTTTATGAAACTAATTTGGCAGTGATCCACTCCTGATAGTGCCAGTTATCATGACCCAAATCCCTCAAAAATTATCATCAAGATCAATTTGTGCTGAAGACAGTGTCACTGCCCACAGGAGAATGTCCTATGGGATGTAGGTCCCATAAGCTGTAGGGCCTGGTGCTCCTTAAAAAAACCAGATTCCCATGTAATAGGGTAGGATTAGGCTCCTGTAATCTTCATCTTGATTCTGCTCTCAATTTTTCTCTTTATTCTATTGGAAACAAGAAAGGAATCGTGCTTTTGTTTGCAACTTTTCAACAACGTTGATGCATGCATATTTGCTGTAATATTACCTAGTCAACAGAAATTAATCTATAACTTTAATGGATGAAAGTGGATATGATACAAGTGAAAATAGAAAAAGAATAATTTCTAGTTCTTTTCTAGTTTTGGAACATGAATGCAATAAAGTGATATCCTGTTAGAAATACCTTTGCTTGCCATTTAAGCAATTGTAAACTACATTATGAAGGTACTATGTATTTGTGTGGTTTATTGTTTGCCCTGAGAGACCTGCATTTGTTCAAAGTATGAACTTATTCTAGATTTAAAATCGTAAGAGCAAACTAATATAAAAATATAATGAAATCACTTTCAAATCTGCTTACGTTCTCACTTTTCATACAAAATTATTTTCATCACAAAAATAATCCCCCAAATTTGTCTGAGATTATTGCAGCAAATCCCACGCCCAACAAATCCTCAAACATGCTCCACCTGTTAGTGAAACTATCATAGTAATTGTCTGGGCTTTTATCTAATGAATATGCATTACAGCAGTCAAAACAAATTCTATCTTAATCTACATTACTGGGGAAAGTTTCTGAAACAAGCTGTTGCAGAGAAATTTATATAATATGTTGTCAACATTCAGCAAAGACAAGCTGTCTGCTAGAAACGGCTGATGGAAACAGTTTTCCACGTTTGGTCAGAGGGATGTTTCTGTGCCACCCTTAAGCCATGATTTTGGCCCGAGGTGTGCTGAGAGCATCACATCCCCTGGTGCCTTTAGTGTGCCTGCCCACCTGTACTGCACCTCCCTGCACATGACTGAGAAGTCTCTTTTTGCCATTTGTGGGTTTCTGTGAGTCACCATCTCTTCTCCAACGTGCAAACTCACTGACACCTGTTAGGGCACTGATGGAAATTGAGCTGACTGCCTGCACAAGGGCTGTGTGTGACTGCACCTGCAGGCAGGTGTGTGCCTGACACCAGCAGCTGCAACAGAATGGTATGGGGCAAGCCAACAACAGGGAAAGGTACTGGAAACCAAGAGTACTAAGATTTGTAAAATTAACCAAGATTAACAAGCCACTCTTCCCAATCAACTGTGCACCTGTGATGCACACACTGCTTTAGCTATAATGGCCATCAAAAGAATAGTCTCAGTCTTTTACCTTGACTTTTTGCTCTCTCCCTTTTCTGCCTAAACAGTACGGGAACCAACTTGATGTGCCAGCATCAGAGAAACATCTACTCAGCTCAGGAACTGGTAGCAGGATCTGTTTAGATATGCTAAAACAGAACAAGACCTAAGAAATATATGCTGTAAGAAGATGCACTATGATTTTTTTTTGTCTGTAGAAAATCTTAGTAATAGTAATATAATAGTAACTTCTTATCCAGTTTCTGATTCCACGAAAAAACCTAAGCACCAGCACATTTGCACGCAGATCTTGTTACTTATTATTTACTGCTTTTCTGAGCAGCAATGGAATGACTGAAGAAGTCATTTTGCTGAACCAAGGCCATATGTTACCCCAAAGACCCTTGATGATTTATTGGTCCTCTCCAGGCACCAATCTCATATATACTTTCCTTTTCATAATTTGTATGAATAGCAGCTGCTTCAGTAGGTAGGATAGGATATAAACAAGGGGAAGTAAGATAGTAAAAAGAAGGGGAGGAAAGAGATGGGTGTTTTGGTAAATAAGAAACAAACCAAAAAATTGCAAATATGTGGATTTTCAGGGTTACATATCCTTTTATTTTAAGAGTGATTTTTTAGAAAATTTGTGATTATTGAGATGGCTTCTGTATTGTCTAATTCATTCTCCTGTTAAAACAGCACTCTGCAAACCCCAAACCAGTGTAATTTGTTGCTGCTTGGTTTCAGTTAATTTCAGAGACAATTATTTTGAGGAAAAATTAAGATAATAACGCATGAGGAATAGACTTTAATTTTTTTTAACTTTATAAATTACTTTCCTGGACTCAGAAATGAGTGCTTGGTTCTTTTTTCATCTTAATATGTACCTGCCACACTAGTTGAAGAACTATTGTTAAAGACTAGAGTGAATTTAGAGTGGTTTTAGCTAAAGTGGAATAGTCTTTTGGTCTTCTGAAGAGCTTGTGCATAAACTAAATTGATGAACTATAGGCAAGATACAAATGTAGGGACTGTTACTATGATTTTTAACAGAAATGAAAATGATGAAATTTAAAAATTAGTATTTAATCCTTGTGAAATTAAATCTAAAAGGATAAATCTCATTAAAAAAAAATCTGTAACAGTTTCAATGAATTCCATAAACAAATTCTTGCAGCATCTGAAGGAAGTAATGCATATTACAAAACCGGAGTTATTGTGGTTATTCTGCAGATTTGTCCACAGGGTGCTGCTTAATGCTGAAGAAAGAGTTGCCTTTTAACTGTAAACTTTGCTACACAGAAACCTCACCCTCAGCACCTGTAACAAACCATTCTGGGAGAAATCGAAAGCCCTCCAGACGCTGAAGAACAAACGTGCTTTAACACCACAGAAGAACCAGACCCCATGCCTTTGTTTACATACAAAACAGATAGACAAACACAAAGCCCTGTTCTTTCCAAGCCCAGCAGGCGGAACTGCTCTGCCATCCCTGCCCGGGCTGCCTCGCAGGCAGGGATTGCCGCCTGGCACGGCTCACCTTGGCACCAGCGGCTCCCGGGGACGGCCAGGTCACACGGCAGTGACACAGGGACAAACCCGAGCGTGAGATGCAGCCACAGCTGGGACACGGCCACGGCAAGCATTGTCACAAACCGGAGCCGGGCGCGTTGGACGAGTCCAAGGGGAGCGACAGACTCCTGCGTTCCTACCTCTTCCTAATTAATTGTGCAACTGGTCTGACTCAATTTCCCTTTCGGAAACGGGGTGAATATGGCCTGTCTGCCCGTGAGAGTTAGTAACTTTCCATAAGTAATTTGAGCATGTATCTAACATGATTACACTGATGCATTTTTTCATTAACTCTGGGCAATAAGAATCCTTGCTGTTTGGGATGAGTTGGAGCTATCTGAAGAGATGGATGATCTTACCATTGTCAGGGAAAAATAGTGCAATGTTCCTTACATCATAAAAGCACAAATTTAATACGGAATTCAGTGTTAGCCTTCAGGAAAATCTGACAAAACACCTTTGTCTATGGCTTCTTACTACATTTAAGCAGAATGTATCACTTGCTTAAAAATGTGCCTGGGTTAACCAGTCTACAAAGCAGTGTTCTGTTAAACTACTTCTGTTACAAACGAGACTTCTAACTGCAAAAGACTATTTCATTTCTGACTACTCAAAAACTGTATATACTTCTAAATCCCCAGGGGTCTTTTTGACACCTAATAACCATCTTCTGGTAATTGGTCCTGTTACTAATTTAATGCCCATTTTTACATTGCAGTTTACACCTTGTGCTGTAACATGAAAACATTTTAAACTTCCTCTTTTTTTTAACAAAATGAATGCAGACATAAAGTCTCCTTTTAAAAGAATATAAGAGGGTACAAGTTAACCTAGAAAGACTAGCTTTTGACTTGTTCTGGCAGAACTGAAATGCTTCACTTTTATCCTTGAACACTTGTAGATTCCCTCTTCTTGTGTAGGAAATTTAAAGGATTTGCACAGTGAAACAGTTTTATTTAAAAAAAAACCCCAAACACAAAAACCCACCAAAAAGCCACAGCACCAAATGCCTTGTGCTTATGGATTCCAGTCGAAGGAACAAAATGTCCTCTTTGTGGGCACAGCACCGGTTAGTGCAATTCTCTGTTACACAACTGTAAAAACTGATCATTTAAAATGTGAATTGCAAATAAGTATCTTGATTTTAGAAACAACAGATTTTACAACAGACACGCATCAGATGCTTTAGCATAAATAAATGATAAACACAGGTTAATCAATAATCTTTGAAGTACTTGCAAGTAGAAGAAAACCTGCAGTCAGTGGTATTAAAGAACATTCCCCTTTTGTACTGTTTCTTTTAAACTCCTAAATCCACAAGCAGCAAGAGCTGAGCTCCAATTTAATTACTGTCTGAGCTGCTCAACAATGAGGCACTGCCGACCACGGCAGCCTGCTTCCCAAAATCACCATTTATATGGACATGTAAATAGCAATTCACAATTGTCAGGAAGAAGGGAAATTACAACCTGGAAATCAGCTAATGAAAGTTAATTTTGGGTAAGTTTTGTTCAAGAAGCCCTGGGCATTTTGTCTGGTGGTTTGCAGCGGGGCTGCTGGCATGGACACAATATACAGCATGAGCTCAAAGTTGGCTTTGCTCTGTTGGTCCTTCTGTAAGATTCAGCTGGAGAAAGAACAGGAACTTAAGAACAAATTCACCCTTTTGGTAAATGTTTGGGGTTTCCTGACGCGAGTATTACAGGTTCCTGCATACACACCTGTCTTCTTCATGCTGAATTACTTAGCTAGTCAAAAATTATACCTACACAAATGGAACACAGTCTGGCTTATAAGAAGTGTTTTTCATTTCTTTATTTCTCACGCTGAAAAAAAAATCATAATCCTTGTGAGGTTGTGCCTTTGTGATTTGTCTGTAAGACAACTGTTATTGCATAGAGAAAGATCACACACAAAAACTATGAGAATTTTTATACATATATTTTTAAAATTACAAACTCATACAAACTGGATAGATGAACATGAATAAACACAAATGATAAAGGAGCATTTTATTTTTATATCACTACACACTACTTCAATGGAATATAAAAATTCTTCATATAATTTGAATTCTACAGGCTTTAAGACCCTTTGTCTAATATAACCTGGAGATTATTACAGTCATTCACTTCATTCAGCTGGACAACTATTTTTCCACAAAAATGTATATATGTGCCTATATATTAAGGCACAGACATAAATGTATGTAGAAACACAGTTCTGCCACTCTGATACTGAGAAGTTTCAATTTTATTGAGTAGGAGCAGCAGAATTAGGCCTTATACAAAGCTAACACATTATTACAGTTGGCTTGAAAGCCATCATTTTACATTTGTAAAATCCCACTATTTAAAGAATAAATAGCCATTTCACAGTCTCTGAGAAGTGGCAAGAAGCAAGCAAGTGCATAAAATCAGTTGTGTGTAAATCCCTCAGAAGATGGAGACAAAATATCTGTCAAATTCTCTTTATTTCTTCCCACACTTCCCAGCAGCTTTGACTCTTCACGCTGATGTTTCATTAGCATTTAGAGAAAGGTGATTCTGTTAATAATTCTGAACATCATTTGTCTTTCAAGGAACAAAAAATGGGGGGAAGAAGTCACACTTTATCATGAAGTATTTTGCTGAGATGTACTTATTTGCTTGTTCCTCATTCCAGACTCGCATAAAAAATGCCACCAGCATGTAGTGAAGGTTTCAGAAACAGCACTCACAGGTGGCACAGCTCCAAAATCAGACACAGTAGTTGGTTTAGCATTGAGACCAAACCTGAACCCAGCAGAAACACTTTCAAAAACACAGATTAGCTTGCAGGGGTAATAATCCTCTATGACACAATATTCATCTGATGATGATGCACTGACAGTCATGCCAGTACCTGTGAGGCTTTTCTGCTTAACAAATCATCCTGTGTTTGTAAAATTTGTTTCCATCCCCTTTTATTCTATTCTTTTGTTTGTTTTGGTTTTTTTTTTTCCAAGAGAATAAGAAATGGGTGGGGTGAATTAATTTTTATTGTAATCATCCTAACCTCCCTTCAGAATCCAAGAAAAAGACCAGGAATCCGTCTCAATTTCAGTCTATTTTTTACATATACCATGAAGGGCACTGAGTGGGAACAGAGGAAGGCGACTTAAAAGGCTGTCAGGACTATTCCAGGGAAATGTGCCTGCCTCCCTCCCGGCAGCGTTGCTGGTTTTGGGAGGCGCAGGGCAGAGGGACACGCGTCGCCACGGCCGCGAAGCCGAGCAGAGTCCCCTCCTGAACCGCTGCCACGCCACGGCCTCAGCTGGGGAAACGGGAGAGTGCAAAAAGCCTCACAGGGAGCAGCAGCGATTAAACTGCCTACAAATCACCTTTCCACCTAATCCAAGCAAGTCAGGAGTCAGATAATTTCCTGAAAAAGAGGATTCATATCTCATATTAAAAAAAAAATGAAATCCTTTTTAATGTATCCTACCCAAAGCCAAAGCCTACAGTCACTGAATTGAGCATCAAACTTACTGGCGCGAGTCTCAGCTGAGCTAATCAAATACCTCAAACTCCCTGCAAATAAGTTTTGTTTTTCCATACCTTGAATGAACAAATTTCTCAGGCCAGCTACGTACAGTCTCAACAGAAGAAGTCCTTCCGCTGCTATTAAACATGCTCACATTTTCCTTCCTTAAAGGCCTCTGTCTCAGTAAATAAAAAAATCAGGAATAAATTAGAGCAGCCTGTTTACCTTCTTTATAATCTTTCCTCTTTAATATGATTTTACTGTATCCTTTCTTATGTTTATCTCCAAAGTAAACAATATAAATCTTATCAATTTTCTTCTACCGAAATTTTACACGTCTCTAATCGCTTTTGCCATATGTCTCTGAATCCTCACTATTTCTAGTACACATTTGGGAGCCAGAACAGCCAGAACGAAACAGAATATACTCAGTGAAAATACACCTTTCATTCATTACTGTCACGGTAATATCTTCAATATTAGCCGTCCTGCTCTTTACGCACTCTGCCCTGCTCCGTGCTTCCCTTGCTATCACGCTTTGCTCAGCAGAGATTTTCACTAAACCAGCCATGGCAATGTCCAGTCCTTAGCCCAGAGTGTGTATTTTTAATTCAGGCTCCAAAAATACATCCTCATATTTCAAATCTGCCGTAAGAAGCAAGAAATTCAAGACTGATTGAACGACAATAACTCCATCCATTTAATGCTCTCTGTTAAAACATTAAATTTGGCTATTTTGTGACTCAGGGAGGGCTGCCTATTAGTATGGGTTGACAAGCTGCTTCTGCCAGTTAACAAAGCAGTCTTTTTAATATGCTATATATCACAATATGCTGTTAAAACTCCTCCGGGTTGGCTGCTTCGTTTCAAATTCATACAGCGGGGAACAAAGGTCAGCCACAGCAGAAAGGTAAGTGCTTCGTTTTACTATTGGAACTTACATAATTTGCAGGCAAAACAAGCTGTTTTACACAGCAGATGTCAAGTTCATCACAGATGCCTTGAGAATGATCTATCTACTGATGCATATCAACCTTTTTTGTCTGGATAACTAATCACTTACATGGAAAAAATGGTAAACTGCCTGAAAGGTTGTAGAGATAGTTAGCTGTAAACACAGGGATCAATTCAAGTTCATTACTGCTCGCAAAAGCTTTACAATATTGGCCAGCAGTAATTCAAAAGTGGTACAATTAACAGAGATCAGACAGATAGCCTCATGTTCTCTTTTTTGAGATTTGCTAACCTATAAGGCATTAAAGGAACCTAAGAATACAGTTTGCACAGATCTTCAGTAACTTTGGTATTTCACAAGGCAATTTCATCTGACCTTTAATTTTTAGTGCAGCATTTTCCATTTGTAGGGTATCGGTTCAGAAAGGGCTACCTTAAAGTATTTTTAAAAACTCCATTAATACCACTTAAACTGGAACTTGGAAGCAAAGCTCTCACATTATGGGAGAATTTTCGTACGCAAGGCACCAAGTAGTTACAAAATTTTAAGCATTATGAAGTGATTGTTAACTGTAGGATTCTTTGCCACTAGCTTTATATGCCTATGTATTGCCAGTGAGGAAAGAAAAACATCTGACAATATCTGTGTCCAGAAAGGTAAAAATTACAATATGTGTCATTGCTCATGTAAGACGTGGTCAATATTCATACCAGTGTTTTTTCTACTTACATAATTAATACCTCGAGATAAAGCTGAAGTGTTTTGTTCTCTTTTAAAGTAAAATACACCATTCTATTGTCCTCACAATTACATGCTGTTGCAAGGAAGTTACAACTCTGCTATAACCTAATCATCTGCTATTTAGATATGGACTCATGAATCCCATATTTTTATTCTAAATTTAAGTTCAGTCATCGTAGCTAATGTCCTTGATGCTATCTCAAATTGCTGTCATTACACGGATCACTAGAAATTGGAGGTAATAGTAAAAAAGAAAAGAAAAAAGAAAGCTACCAAATTAGATGATGGATAAAGGTTTAATCAATTTAATTTTATCACCAAATCCATTCCCTTCCTCTCGAGCTGTCAGGGCACGAGATAAGCGGAACACGTTGTGAAGCACAACACAATCCTTTTGTGGGGAAGGAGTTGTGTCCCTGAACCTCGCCAAGATGAAACGCGCTCATTTATTACTTTGGCATTGCAGGATGATGAAGAACCAAGCTGGTTTCCTCCCTTCATCTTCAGCACAATCTTTCTATTTCATTAATTTTTCATGGAATTTCATTTCACAATCATTTTGCCTCTCTCACCCACTTGCTGCCCTTATTTAGTTTATTCTGTCAACTATTATTTCATGTCCCTATTGTAGCAGCAGCCACTCTGGCCATGGCTTTCTACCACATCAAGGATACCTGATGCCCTCCTGCTTCCAGTAATTAACTTCACTCAGTAGCCCTTTAAACGGCATTGCAAATAATGTGGCTTATTTGTTGGCACACGCTGGAAAATAACTCGGAAGGGTTATCTATCCAATCCCCTATTTCATACTTACTTTCTGTGTGTTGATTCCTAAGCAGTTGCTGGAGGCTGCTGAAGTGTGGCCTTTTTAGTATTATCAGTAAATGGCAACTCTGCTTTTGTTTGGTCCACTTGTAATGACTTATCTGGGAAAACAAGCCTTCTTTTCAAAATCTATACCACAGGCCATGAAATGGGCACAAGCTGTACTGAGTTCTGCCAGTACTCTGCCATATTCCAGAGTCCTGAGAAAACACAGAACCTACAAACACAGTAACTGCTTATAACCCCCTAAAATTTTTAAATGGATTTCTCTAAATCAATAGGCATAATCTTCTCTCCTCTGGTCATTTTATACACACCCATTAAAAAAACAAACAAACAAAACCAACAACAAAAAGCCAACAACTCAAAACTAAGTAAACAGAGAGGGAAATGTAAAATACCTATTACTGCTGCCATATGAAATTAGTATGCAGAAAAACTGTCATGCATCCATATTTATTTTTCATCACATCCTTGAAAAATTAAGATATTTACTTCCCACTGGGAATTATCATACTGTTCTAAATGACAATGAAAATATTTCTACCTACACTAATTTAACAAATAGGTCTAAATATCCACATTTAAACTTTTGAACACACCTTCTGCATAGAGTGTAAAACTGAACAAAATCACTCTGCATATCTATGTTTGCAACACGATATTCATTGCATAGACATTTGTTGTTAAGGCAGGATCTTCTTACTGAAAGGGTTGCCGGATTTCATAAGCATGCAAAATAAGATGCATGCAAATTAATTACTGGACGATGATATTGTACACTGGAATAATTTTCAGTGTCCTACACTTTTCAGGGCTTGATTTGCATATACGGATACTCTTTGACTCTTACTGCGTGTGTTTTTTTGGTTTTGTTTTTTTTTTTGTAGGCCAAATGCACAAGGAAATTCAGGTATTCAGAGAATGCTGTTTGTTTTCCTTGCCTGAACTTGCTTTCTGCCCCCAGGAAACTCCTAAAACAGAGCATGTAGGTATAAAAGAAATGGAGTGAAGAGATATACACTCACACACAAATTTATAATTCACACTAACCAAAGCAAAAAGATGACTGAAAACATGGAAAGTAAAACAGAGAGGATAAGCAACACTGTTAAATAAAGAATAATAATTGTTCCTACTGTTATACATTCCTAGATATTCTATTAGGCAATGTCTCAATCTGGTTTTAAGTACAGTTCATATGTAATAAAATATAGCAAGTTGTATAAATAATTTGTTGGGTCCATATCATTAAGGACTGAGGATGTGACAGATAATTTCAGTTCCTTCCTTTGTCTAATAGTTTAAATTTCAGACTATAGTGAATTTCTTTGCCTGCTCGTGTTCATAGGTATCCCTGTGTATGGATGTGTAAACATATGTGCCTAGTTACATACTTTAAAGCAGCTACTAAAAGCATTCCTGCTATAAACAAGATATGTGCTAAAGAATAGTTAAAAGCAAGTGTCTTTGGTCTAACTCTCTCCAAAGACTTTCTCACAATCTGTTAAATAGATCAAACCTACAAAATAGTGGAGCACACAATAATTTTCATAAAAATAGTAATTTAATAGCCTAATAAACATTTTCTTGACTAGTTTTCTATATAGTCTACTTGTTAAGCAATGCCTGCTTATGAGATATCATAAAATTTTTTTTAAAAATAAACTCACTAAATAAATTAGAATAATAGTAAAATCCAACAGGTTTTATACAAGGCATGCCTTAAGTTACTGGAGTTTTTTGGCCAGCACGATTTTATAGGAATGTGTATTTTTATGAATGTATACCATGATTACAAAGAAAGGAAAAACAAAATCATAAGAATGCATGTCTGTAATTAGTATACTAACCAACTACATTATTGAAAAGTGGCTACAAATAGCACATTTGGAAGAATAAAAAATGAACACTTCAAATACACATTCTTATTGATTTGGTCAGTTAAGCACTTTCTAGAATGCCATCCACCTCCAGCTGTGCATTCTGCAAACAGCTGTCAGCTACCAAGTTATTGCTGAGCAAGTTTTCATGGGTTATTTTTGTTTGTTTGTTTGTTTTTGGTTTTTTTTAAGACATTCAACTTCCACCTTGTTTTCGCAAAACAAAGCAAAAAAGGATGCACCACAAAAGTCTTATTGGAAGACCCTAACTTTTGCCTGCTCTTAAAAACAAAATTAAACCCAGTACTTTTCCTCCATTGCATAGATTAATGGTTCTTTTCTCCTGGCCAAGTACAGGTCGCTAAAGCTAGGCTAAGTTTGCAATTCCACAGAAAAGTAGTTTTGCTAGAACACATCAGCATAAAGAAGTCTGCAGAGCACAACTTGATTACAGGGAAATTTAAAGGGAACTGAGTATGCAAGCGCTCCTTTGTGAGAGTTTTAAAATTTATTCTGTAACACCAAGCAAAAGGCAGCCTTTCTTACCAGGTGTTATAACCTGCCAAAAACCCAGAGTAACAAGTTGAGGTTGCACACCTACTTGAAGTCCAGATATATTTGCATGTCTGTTGTTTCTACTTGTGTGCAAGTCACTATTTGTTACTATGATTTTGAATACAGAGAGTTAACAGATGAAAGTAAAAATATTGACAATCAAATGACACAGCCTAGCATTTAGCATTTGGCCCGTTTTCACCAGTTACTATACAAAAGCTGCTTTGACACCTTCCTAAAAAGTTATCAAATACTGCACTTACTGACTTCAACATAATCAATAATTAAGAGACACTTAGCTAATGGCACCTATAAATTAGATTTTCTAGAATTTGAAGGAGAAACAGCATATCCAGAGCATCAGCTTGAGTGCTAACTGACTAAAACTTGTGTGAGTACCACATAGAGATCATAATTACATGTTGGATTATATTTACTGCTTGGATAAACACTCGGACTTCGCATCTCTGCAGTTGAATGCCTTGCAGCTGGACATCTCTGGCACTCTGCTCCTCCTATCAGTTTATTTTACTTTAAAGTGCTCACAGCCAGTTAACTTCGTCTTTTTCAGGCAAACCATCAAAAATCAGGCGGCAGTATGTCATCCCCTCTACAGGAGGAAGCAAGACAGCCTTGCGAAGAGCTGTAATCTAGGGCATATTCCCTGTTCGCAATGACATCCTGTAGCTTCACTTTTCCTGCTTACGGCAGTTAGCGCCTTCCTAAGCAGGGCTCGCTCAGGGACGGGGAACAGCACCGAAACAGAAAAACTTGGCGGACCTCGTCTAGAGAAGGAGAGAAGCGGTAGTTTGGAGGGTGCGACAGCCCCGGGGGGGCTCCGCTCCGCGCTCCGCCCCGGCAGCGGCACCTCCTGCCCGCCGGCACGGGCGGGCACCGGGCCGCCGAGAGCGCCGCGCCCGG
>VYXD01008114.1:144629-219767 GCA_013397195.1 Hylia prasina | reverse complement strand
GCGGGGGCGAGGGGGGCGGATTTGCTGCTGCAAAGTCTCCCGCAGCCCAATCGCTCCCGCCGCCCGGCGCTGACATCAGCTCCGCCAGCCCTCGCCCCCAAACTCCGCTCCCGCGGGGCTGCCGGCTGTGCCCGGCTCCCGGGAGAAAGAGAGGGAGAATGGCCCCGTAGGGAATAAAAGCATCCTGCGGCCCTGTCTTGGATAAGCCGGAGGGGCAGGTCGGAAGAAGGGAGGCTGCAGGGAAGANGTGGACACTGAACACTCCGCTTCCACATACAGGGAAATGCTTCTGCTGTCCTCCCCAACCACGCAGTTACCAACTAGTTCACTAATTGCGATGCTTATTATTCCCAGTGAAAGAATATGAGTTACTGTTGAAGGATCCCTGTGTCAACAAACCTTATGCAAGAGGATAACTGTAGCGATTCCCCTTGAATCTCCAGTTATTTTTAAGGTACGTGCTCTGTTACGTTCACGATCAAGGGCAAAAGCTCTGTGAAAAGAGGAGTCTGTTGTCGCTCAGGCTCACACATTAACACTCTGCAGTGCCTCATTTAGGGAACTGTGCAATTAAAGTGTCGGGAGCAGAGGGGCTTTTACAGAAAGGAAAGATGACACCAGCAATCCTCTGAAAAGCTTGACTACAAAGCATTACATGTTCGTTACAAAAAGCCAGGGTGCACAACAGATAAGATACTGCTTTAAGTTACAAGAGACCTACTGCTTCTATGCTCTATTATCCTTACATTTAATCTCATTTAAAAACACGTATCTGGAAACCTAGGTGGTGACTGGAAAATGGAAGAATATCAAGAAAAATTATGTTAAATAATGAATGTCATTAGTGCCTACTGCATTTGCAGTTGGCTGAAGGAGCACAGCAAACCCTTGTTTATCAGAACTCCTTTAAATCTAAAACTTCCTCTTGTTGGAATGTAGGTTACCTGGCTCCTGCTGCTAACCACTTCCACTGCAACCCTCCCAGCTATTAGAAACCCTCTGTGCTTGGCTGGTATGTAGGCCTCTGTAATTTTTGGATGAGGCAGAGCTACACGTTACAGATTTTCAAATTAAATAAACAAAACCACTTCCATAAAAGTCTCTAAAGGTGCTCATTAAACCAGAATATGGATAGCTCAGGTGTGCCAAGATGATGTCACCTCCTGGACCCTCTATGCTCCACAAAGCAGGTCGCATATGGTAAGAAGGCCCTATGTACCCTCACTTTCAGCTATGTGGCACAGCACAAAGCTCAGGGCGAAACTGCCCTCCCATCTCAACAGCTCAAGTAAGAGAGCCTGAGAATCTAGACCTGCATTGCTTGAATGTCAGATATAGTTCAGGAAGCTCTGCATGAAAGTAGGTTCTTACTTGTTTAGTTTTTACAGGTTACTGGCAAGTTTTTTTACCATATACACATCACCCAAACTGCTACATAGCTTAAGAAAACATCTCTTTAAAGTGCTTCTGTCTATTTCAGGGATAAAAACTTGTCTGCAGGAAAACAGAGAGGCAATCAGTATTTTTTATTTTCACCTTCAGTCTTTAACCTTTCTCTCCTTTTCCTTCTGATTTCTGTTGTTCTGACCACAGCTGACTCTCATCTATTAATGTGGCAAGAACTTGTAATTGTATGTGAAGTAATAACTGGTGCAGCAAAACACAACTTCATGTACAACTGTACATCGAAGTTCTGACCAGTCTGGAATTTAAGTCACTTAGTTTAGAAGCCAGATTTAGAAAAGTATCTTCTGTATTTCAGTACCAATCTGTGTTCTCTCCATTATGGATCTAAAAGAGAAGCCAGATCCAATTAAAAGGAAAATGAGCATCCTGGGACATTAATTCATTTTTAGGAGTGGCTTCAAGCTCAGCTCATTAAATTTTCTGAAGGCTTTATTTCTGATAATATTTTGTTAGCATACTCTCAAAATGGTTGGAATCTAACATGTTAAGAAGACAGACTGGCATTGCCAGTCCCTAGAGAAGTCATGTTATCAAGCCAACCTGAAAAGCCACCAACTCTTAGAAACTATTATTCAGTGCTAACAGATTCATGAACTGCTTTTTATTTCTAGGCACAGTTCTAAGAAAGTATCAGCAAGGCAACATTAGCAATGATGGATCTATACTGGGGGTACAGCTCCCTCCTAGGCTGGTTTCAGGACTGGAGAAGGCATGAAGACAGATGAAGTCATGCTGGTGCAAGGTTTCCCCTTGGCCTCAAGAAGGTGTGAATGGCAGACTTTTTTTATACTGTCTACAAGGTCAGTAAAATTCCTTAAACATGCTGTGCTTATTCCTCTTGTTTGCCACAGTGGAAGAAGTTGGCTTCTCCACCCAGTGAAGTGCACTGTTTCAACAACCTTTTTTAACTTCAATGCAAGATTACCAGTCCCACTCAACTGGGTCTGTGTCTCTGCTCAGAAAAACATGTACATGTTTTCAAGCACTTTGGTAAAGTGACATACACTCAAACTAGGAAATACAAAACCAGTATCAACAAGGTGGGAAAAAGCTAAATTATAAAATAACACCATCTGTCTCAGTTACGTGCTTATGTCTACCATTAGCCAATGCACTTGACAGTTTTATCATCCCACAGAAGTTATGGCCGTTCCTCAGTGCCCTGGTAATGATTGTTAGTGGTGTTCCATGCTCCTTTTTGTTGAGTAAAGCATCTTAGGATTTTTTCATCTCCGTGGGCCAACAACCTCTGGGGGTTATGGTTATTACCTTCAAACAGAAGTAATTTAGACTGTTTTAAAGACATAACTTCGCACACCTTGACTTACATCCTGCGAAGAAATGCACATCATACCAATGCACAGTCACCTATTCAGGCCTGGGTGAGTCAGCCAGGTAGGAGTGTTTAAGGTGTAAGTCCTGATGTGAATGCCTCTTCCCTGTGCTGTCTGGGAGCTGTGACTCCTCTCGTGAAGCCATCACAGCTACTGACCCCAGCCAGTACATCAAAAACCTCTGTCCTGTTCTTGTGAGATAGACAGAGCTCTCTCAGTGCTTGAGGTACCCAAGCAAGAAGTCCAAGCTTTGCAGGATTTGTGACAATTCACTTCACTCAGGTTCTCTCAAAAGAGGAGAGCTGAAGGTCAGTCCAAATAGTTTATTAGCTGGAAGACTGATGGTGACTATGAGAGTATGACGGGGAAAGAGTGTGTGAAACTGGATGCCAGGTTGCACACCTTAATTATGCATTACCATTTAAATTTCCGTGCCTAAGCAATGTAGTGTAGAGTTAGTAATCAGCAGAGAAGGGAAAAATTTAAAAACAGAAAAGGGAAAAAATTAAAATGGATGGAGGGAAAAATCGGTCCACTCATTTCAGCTAAGGACTTTGGATGAGCAACTTTCTCAAAGTTACACAAATCTGAATATTAGGTCCATGTGTATTATGGGTGGCCAGTACTTTTTCTGTACAAACATATTTAGATGAAGTAGAATAAATATGACATCAACATTTTTTGTTATCCCTCTGATTTTCAAAATTTAGAGTAGCTTGATCTTCAGTGACATGATAATGCAAAAATTGCAGGTCAAACAATTTAAATGCTATAATGAACATACAGAACTGCAAATATGTAAAATGATGTTGAGCATCCAAGGTCTCTCAGGGAATGCCCCATGCAAGTGTTGCAGCATTTGCAGGAGGTGCTCCTCTCAGACTCTCAGAGCAAAAGGGTCCTGCTGAACAGCACAGCAAGTGGGAGAGGTAAGCTCCAGACTCTGCACTTCCCAGAATATGCACAAACCCTTGAAGAAGAGGCCATCTGGCTGTATTATTCCAGTTTGCAGCTACACTGTCCCTTTCTTAAGGAGCTATGGATACTGCAAGCAGCAGGCCATGGTAGAGATTTTTGCAATTTACTGCTTGGGAGCAGACATGCCCTGTAGGCTCCTGAGAGGGGACAGGGATGCAGGAGCCACCATCTATTTTTCTCCCCTCCTCTCAATCCCGTTTCTGTTGGATTTTGCTTCCCCTGCCTGTGTAGGTAGAGAAAAAAAAGAAAAAAAAGCCCTTAGAATTTGGAAGATAAAAGATGCTCAAGGGCGTTAAAGCAGGGCATGAATGCAATCGTGTGGCTGTGCAGGTGAGACTCCAGAGCCTTCTGCTGCAAAATGACTGCACTAATCCACTCTTGCCCTACTTACAAGGAGCTGTCAGTGTGGCTATTTGCAGCAAAAAACCACTTTAGCTTTGGGGCCAAACATCACAGGGTGGTGATGAAGCAATGAGGGTAGGGATCCATATTTGGTGTATCAAATTTGTCAGAAAAATACCTCACTGAAGACAGGTCCTCCTGTCTGCTTTGCATATTGCACATGAAATATCCCAGGCTGGGTAACACTGTGGTATTGCATAGCTGGAGGTTGAGGCAATGCTAAAAGGATTTGCACCCTCACTAAGCTGCAACAGAACTGAAGGGATCTGGGATTCTGCGTTCTCTGCTATGAGAAAGCCACAGCAGCCAAGTTTCATCTCCCACAGGAGAAGCTTCCCTTATCCCCCTCATTTCTCCAAGATACCATATCTAGTCTGATGGGGGTTTAGTGCAACATGCCAGCAATAGATGACGTCCAACTTCCTGGGGAGCATGAGGTAAACATTTCAAAGCTGCTTAGACAGTGGTTGCTTTAATGGGAAAAATACCTAGATGCCAAAGGCTGTAAATCGTTGTAGTTAGTAAGCCCATGTATGCCACACAAACCAGCAGCAGTCACTGGACATAAAACAAAACTTTCTGAAAGATGTTTGTGTGGGCATACTAGAACACAATTCAGCAGCTCTGACTCTTGAGGTGAGTAGAGGTACAGCTCATCACCAGAAACAGTTTTGATTTTAATAGTGTTTCCTGTGTTTGTAATAAACTGAACCAAAAGGTGGAATGAAAATGTCCCAAAATCAGAGATGTCTGAAACCTCATTCTGTCATCAGATGTTTCAATCCCAGCCCCAGACATAGACAATTTGTTCATATGAGATTAACTTGCTCACAGACCTTCTGTAAGACCCCCATTGTACAGGTTTATTTCTGTGCCCAGTATCCCAATACATTTTCTTCAACCGCTTGGAAATGCATCAAGTTGTAACAGATTATTATTAGTAGTAGTATTATTACTGTTATTCTTTTTAAATAGTAATTCTCTGATATTGAAATACTGAAAACACATTTTTGTCTTCTACATCCTTTGAATAAAACCTTTAAAACAAAGAGTCTGCTGGGGGAAAGCCCCCCCATGCTGCAGTGTGGCTGTGCAGAACACCCTTGGACAGAGGAGAGAGGCACCTCATCAGTGCTTGGTGGGGCAGGGGTGCAGTGTCACTGGTGGGTCCCCAGCCCACCCAATGCCTGGGCTGCAAGGAATTCCCAAGAGGTTGAACCACAGCATCACCCTCCTCATGCAGTTGCCTCAGGCTGGGAAATCGGGCACCTGAGAAGAGAATTGCCCAAAACAGTTCATTTCTCTGTGCTGACAGCTTTTTCATCAGTAAAATGCAGATGCAAATACTTATGTCAGGGGATTAAGGAAAGCTAAAATGACCACGGGCTGCTTGCACACAATATATTTTTCACCCTAATCTTTTCAGTTTGGAAAACTTCCAAAAATTAAATGATGAATAAATTCTCCCCCTAGCAGCCATGTGGATTACAAAGACTTGCAGAATTTTTGATGAAAGGCTACCGTCTTCTAGAATGAATGCTGCAAGCCTATGTCATGAGAAACCTTAACCAACTTCTCTGGGACTCTAAAAATGTTTTATAGAGTAATCTTGCAGTAGCAGCCTTGTAGAGAATTAAGGCAGTACTGAAAAATGCTACAGCATAGCTATTGGTATTATTTCAGTAATGTAATGTGCTACAGTTTAAAGAAGTTATTATGAAAGTATAATTTGACTAAAGTTTACATTTGCAGGCTGACATATGTTTAGTGTTACAGCCTTTTCCTGGAGACCTACAGCAGCAGTCACTGACCTTGTTAGGGCCAGTGGCTGAGGATAAGGTGCAGTAATAGTCAGAAAAGGAAAAGTGTATTGAATTGCATTAACCTCTGGCTAACAGGTTAATCCCCTACCAGATTCATCAAGTTTCTGCGATATCCAATCACTTTACAAAGGAGTTTCACTGCAATTTTCTGTCAACTTATTTTTAAACATACTTTTCAAAAGGCATTCAGATTTATGTGATATATAATCACAGCAAAGCTGAACATAACAGTTCAGAATGTAAATGCAGAAAAGTGTATGGAAATAGAAGAAGGCTGCTGTTGAGGCATATGTTTTCTAACAGCTGGCCAGAAGTAGCAACAGTCAGCTACAAATTTCTGAGATTTGTAAGGCCCTACAGCCCCTACTGAGCATCCTATGACAGACATCAGAGTAAGGTCATTGAGAAAATAAAGAAAATATTTTTTTGGAAGGAGCAACTTATAAACTCTATAGTTAAGATCATAAAATTATTATTTATCCTTCTATATCCCTCTCATAAACCACCTGATACAATGGTTTTCCTGGGGAAGGTTGTTTACTGTGTGCAGTATGGCCATTCAGGAGTCATAGAGGATACATACTGCAGGTAGAGAAAAGCAAATAGCACAAAGGCTGCCTTGTATTTTTAAAAAACTTTTTTGCATTTTATTTCCTATATGATAACTAATTGATATAGGGTGGTTTAAATCTAGCTCTAAGTTCTGACTCCTGTTACTCCTGATGGTCGCAGCTGCTTGGTCCTTCCTCATTTATAACCATCTGTAGGACAGTTCTAAATTATAATCTGTAATTGGTAAATGCAGATGGGCATCCCTTGATGACTGCTCTTGTAGACTTTCCTTCTCTACTAGACTATCCTCATGGAATAAGTACAGGTCTGGATACGGTTGGTCTGCTGCCAGGTCTTAACTCACACTGAAGGGCCTGACCTTAGGTAAATTACCTAAGTACTTACGTTGGTCAACATGACAGCAAGCCATATTGCTCCCTGTACGTTTTGTATCATTGGTTGTCAGTAAACTATTGAGGTAAATACTGTCTGTCTTCTGTCTGGATGCAGCTCCTACAAATATGTACCCCCAAGTCTTGCTTGGGATGTCTCGATGATATTATAACATGGGTAAGGAAATGTGGAGCTATGATTGCTATCACAGATCTAAATAAATGCCCAGCAGCACCACTGAAAAAACAATAGCAGTTACTGAATTAAAATATAAGCTCCTTCAATTTTCATGATAGAGAAAAAGGTAAAATGCAATGCAGTCAATACTATTACAGGTTTATCCTCTACCTCCCACATCAATTTCCCCTTAATTTTATTTCTCCTGCACTACAACTGATTTTCCTTCATTGTCCTCAGATAGGCATCAGGAAAGTAGTGGTGCTGAAGCCTCTATCTGCAGAAAAGAGAGCTGCCTAGAGGTGCTTGATTGTAGGTCTTCTACAGCAAGTGAGTTCCTGGAGCAGAATGATGTCCACAGCTCAGGAAAACTTGAGCAGCAGCAACAACAGATGACAGGTCCAAACCATGCATCAGGAGAAGCAGGGGTATCAAGAAACACGGAGAGAACAGTAATTAATCTCTCTGTCTCCCTTACCCTAGAAGTCCCAAAGCATCACCTGATATCTCTGGATGATTCATATGACCAAAAATTTCAGTCCAAGCCTAACATACAGATGCAAGTCAAAGACATTATTTTAAGACCTTGGGTAAACCTGTTAAAGCCTAATGTTTCCATCTCAGTGGTGAATCCTGAACCCTTCCTTTAGATAAGAAATAGATGAAGTTATTGTACTTAATAACAATTTCCTCCAGAGTGACTTGGTGACTTTGCACTTAGTATTTTAATTAGTAGTAGCTATGGAGACCTTCAGATTTGTCTCTGCCCCCTGTCCAAATCCTTCTTCCCTTGGTTTTGTTCACTGAATCTACATTCAGGCATTAATTTCTGTGTGTCATACCAGTAAAGATCAGTTTTACAGGATGACAATGACAGGCAACCACTGAAGCCTTAAAAGACAAGTGCTGTATCAAATAAAACCTTAGCCACACTGACAAGAATTATTTTAAAATAATGAACTTCTTTTTACTGCTGGACAGTTTTGGAATAAAATATGCAGATGTGAACTCTGCCAAGCTTAGTGGTAGGGAAAGATTCAGTGGGAATACAGTTTTAAATCTGTCATTTAACCATAAGACTGGAGACCTAAGCCTGGATTTTTCTCTCTTAGTCTTTACATTTGACTCAGGTGAAGACCTAAGTGAAGAGTCTTGTCACCCAACACTCCTTGGTACACAACTGCAGATAGACAGGCCTTCACATGGTAGCATCAACTTTATTTTGGAAACAGCTTTCTTATTTAAACACAAACGCATGGGGTAGCTTCACTGAGTGAAGCTATGGCAACATGGGATTTTTCAGTGTTTTTATGAATCCTAAAAGTAGTCAAAATTGGGAAAAGTGGACCTCTTAAAAATGGGTAAAATTTTATGGCTGTGACTTTTTTCTCCCTAGATATTTTTAGTGGGACAAAAGAGAGTAAGATTGAAATGACACCAATATAAAGTACAAAGTATTCTCCTGAATCCTGGGGTTTAAAATATACATTTCCATTTATAGAATCAGTTTAATAAACATCCTTTTCAAATGCTCAATTACCGTTACATCTTTTATCAAAGGGGAAACAGTTAAAAAAAATTATACATCAGTGCTTGACTGTTTTTTTTTTTCTTCCAGAAAGAAGTATTAGTATCATATGTAAGATGCCTTATTTAGAAACTGGAAATTTATTTTATGTTTTTCTGTTGACAACCAGAAGCACTGGATAGGAAAAAAATAGCAGAACAAAGAGCTCCCTGGAGATATTTCACGTTTGCTGACTTACTACATCATCACATATGACACTGAATTATTAGTTCAGCAAATACTGAAATAGCACAAAAAAGCTTTCTTGCTCTTTTATCTTCACCATTGTTCTTGGATTTAAACAAGTCACATAAAAAGTTCTGAGAAAAACTAAAAATATTGAAAAATCATAATTTAGAGTGGTGTTTGTTATACAGGATGCCTTCTTAATCAAACTGAGGTAGGAGGCTGAGAGTGTATTTTCCTTGAGCTCAGAGGACAATTTGGATAGAACACATGGCCAATCAGATCTGTTGGAAGTTTTAGCAGGATTCTTCCTTCTTCTCTCTTTGTCTGTGGAAGTGACTGCCCATGCAGAAAGATTGAAATGGTGCCCTGATTGGTATCAGACTGAACTCTGCTGTTGTCAAGAAGCCCCCACACACTACAGCACATTTTCCAGTCATGTCACAAGTTAGCTGTTTTCTGATCCCTTTAAAAAATACAGATATTAGTGACTATCAAAATTCAGGCTGCCATGTACAACGTTGTCTGTGTGGGGTCTCAAAACAGAGGTGAGCAGCTCGCCCTGCCTCTGCCACCTGCACTTTGCGGTCCCACTGACACATGGATGACCTCTCCTCACCAACCCCTGCCTGCCTGGGCTTGTTTGATTCCTGTGGCCTTGACCTCAGCTGTAAATTTTTAAAGTGGCACTGTGTTCTTTATTGCAGGAATGGTGAAAGGTAAATGTCTGGGTGTATTATGATTCTCATGACTAGGAATGGAAGTACAGTACTTCACCAAAAAATCCAACCATAACAACAACTCCAGACTCAGCTGTGTGTAGGGAGATGCAGTTTAGTATCATCTATTTGATGCAATAATAATAAAATTAAAATGCTTTGCATTACCATAGATACAGAAAATTTCTGAACTGAGAGTTGGTATGTATTAATGTTGAAACTTTGAAATCATATACCACCAAGCTGAGGCATGATTGCTTTTATTCAGAACTAATTCTCAAAAATAGCTGTCAAAATTCTTATTGTTTAGGAATGGATACTTGATTTTTCTCACCCAGAAAACAAAGACAAAATTCTAATTTACAAATATTTTAGTGGGATTAGATTGTTTTCCTGCAAGCTGTGACTTTCATTTGCACTGGTGTAGTTTTTAAATGCTGTGTGTGACAGCAAGAGAAAAGAAGACAAAATGAAGCAAATGGATCAGTACGTTAAAAATGTCACAGACTGAAAGGAAGGGATAGGGAATGATCAGAAATATATATGTTACAATTTAAAATAAGAATAATTAAGATGGATTTCTTTTAAATTCATGGTACAATTTACTGTGCTCATCTCAGACACTTCCTTCCCTTTCTTTTCTTCCCATACCCATTGAAAGATTTAAACACCTTACTTGTAAGTAATAAGCATTGATTCAGCATCCCTCATGAAATGATGCATGATTTTACTCCATCACAGATAATTTCAGAAACATTTTGCTGCCTGCTTTTATGTGCACTCTACTTGTGGAGAGGGTTTGAAAAGGTTTGCGTAGTTGCCTGCTCTGCAATAATGTGAGGATTTTGTTATCCCGCTGAGCTACTACCATTCAGATAGTTTGGATTCCTTCCTTCTGCAGCCAAAATCTCACAAAACCTCTCCCTGAAACACAAAGGTGCAGAAGAGAAAGGGCAAATGATTCACCAAACCTTTCAAGAGGCTATTTATATTCCTCCTGGAACACAGCAATTAGTGCTTTTCTTAGCCCCATCTGATCACCTTGTTGTCTTCTGCTTGTGCAACCACTTAAACAGTTTTTAGACAGAGATCTTCACCTACTTCTGATATCAGATCCAGTCCTGCCTCCAGCCAGAGACATCAGACCCGTCCTACTGACTTAAACACAAATGGAATTAAGTGTTGTATCTCATTAGCCCCAGCAAAATGCTGACATTTCAGTCAGGTTCGCACATCTACCGACGTGGTCAGAGCACAGCATCCCAATTTCGGGACAAGTTCACAACCCCCCAGCTGCGGGATGTTCTCTTCACAACCCCCCAGCTGCGGGATGTTCTCTTCCTTGTTTGTGGCAGCTGTGATTGCTGACGTACCAGCTTGCATTTGCAGGAGACACCCGACTCACAGACATACTTGCACCCTCATTCATTATGACAGGGAAATAGAAAACCTAGTGCAGTACAGACAACACTGACATTCATCTAATACTATTTCCCTTTTTTCCCCCTGTATCTCAGTCTTTGTACTAAAACACCTACCCAATAATTGTGGAAATTAATGCAAAATAGTTGGCAGAGGGATCTGGGTGTCCAGTTCCTTGTGGCTATCCATGAGGCAGTCACAGCGCCTTGAACCCAACATTGTGCTTGCTGCAGAGCCAGGACAGCCTCTCTCAGATGCTCACACATCGGGTTTCCCATGGGGATGTCGAGATCGTTGCCTGGGACTGCCAGCTGCTGGGTGGGGCAGCTGCCCGGAGCCCTCAGCGAGACCCTGCTGGCTGCTGACCCCTGAAAGGGACATCGTTCCCTGGCAGAGTCCTGGCACAGTCCCTGGCAGGGGTACCAGTCCCTCTAAGAGGCATCAATGCCTGTAAGAGGCATCGGTTCCTATCGGGAGCATCGCTTCCAGCAGGAATATCAGTCGCCGCGAGAGGTGCCACCCTTCAGTAGGGGCACCGGCCCCGACAGGAGCAGCGGTGTCTGTAAGGGACACGGATGGATCCCTGCCAGTGCCATCACCCCTGTGTGAGGTACCGGTCCCTAGGCGAGCTCTCGGTCCCTGGAAGGGGTGTCAGTCCCTGCGGTGCCGGTCCCAGCCGTGGGATCGGTCTGGCTGAGGACAGTCGCGGGTGATCCATGCAAATTGCAGCCCGAGTGCAATCAATAGATGTGACAAGCAGCCGGCGCCGGCAGCCGGGGACATAATGAAGGTGTGAGCGTGTAACCGGCGAACAGATAACAATGCTATAGGAAATTATAGGGCAGCACTGTATTGAATAAGTGCAGTGCAAAATGAGCTGCGGCTCGCAGGTCATGCTTCCCCGCTGCTGGAGTGTCTCCTGCTCTTGTCCTTTGTAATTGTAAGTGGCAGCAGTGGCGGCTGAATGCGAGGAGGGCACGTATCCAGCCCTCATTTGTTCTGCATTACAATGCAGCCCTCGCGGCCAGCGGCTGATCCGGAGTGTCAGTGCCCACCTCCCAGGTGGACCAAGGAAACAGTGAAAACTCAATTTACTTGAGAATTGGGAAGGGTGTCGTTAAAACAAGGCTGTCCTTGAAACTACGCGGAACACGCGGAGAGTGTCCCTAAGAAACAGGGTGAAACTTCTCTATTTTCTTAAAAAAAAACCCACTTGCTTTTGTCTCAGAGAAACAAGGAAGCAAAAAGCCTTTTCTTTCAGGAAACAAAAAATCGTACATAGAAAGTAGAAAATCTACGAATTTTCTTGTTTTTATGTTAAAAAAAATACTTATATGAAATATTTTTTTTAAACTTGGAAGAAATCTTTTGACCACATAGAATCTTAATACAAACTATTGTCTAGATGCTACGATTCCTCTTACCTGCTTATTAATATTCAAGGAGAGAAGAATGCCTAAAAAGTATTCATTGATTTTGAATTTAATTTCCAAGTCCAATATGAAGTCCTTCTATGCATTTTGTTCTGACATTTGGATCAAACTCAGCAGTTGTTTTCTGAAACCTCAGGTCTTCGAGACTCTTTGCTCAGAATCCCATTTAAAGGTTTACAGATTAAGTTTAACATTTGAACCTAATCAAAGACAAGGAGGTAACTCAAAGTGCTCTGCACAGTTCACTGCTATTTCACCATCACTGATCGATACTTTCAGCTATTTATGAACACTACATACATCCCTTCCCCCCTCTTCATAATACCAGGCAATTTTATTTATGTTTTTCTTCACCTTAGCCCTGAAATGTACCTTTTAATGGTTGAAGTAAAAGCTATACTAAACACAACACTTGCTTGTATTATTAATACACTGCAAGTGTAGATCAGTATTTATTCTGTAACCTTGTTTTTAATCACTCAGTATGGCTGCTTGCTTTCATCGTTATATAGAATCAGTTTGGTTCTTGCAAATGAACCTACCTAAAAATGAAAATAATTGAAGGCAAAAAAAATTTGAGCTCTTCATATTTTTTTTTTTTCCCTCCAATAGAGTGAACAAACCCTGTCTTTTTTTCTTCTGGTATATTTAGGCCAGACAGCTTCCAGGTGGATCAGAGTGGGTGTATTTCCCAAACTCTGTGGAGTCCACAGTGGGGTTTGCATCCTCAAATAGTGAGCAAAATGCCACAAAAATCTCAGTTTTGACAGGTGACCACACTTCCTGACACAGGAAGGTGCTGCAGGAGTTAAGCCTACAAGTGACGGTGGATTTCATGTCTGTGGAACATCCTGCTTTTATTTTCCCATTGTTTGCCATGGTTGTGTATGAGAAATCTTTGAGGACACAAATGGATTGCCCATCCTCTGCAGAGGCAGCAGTGGAAAAGACCACACAGCAGCTTAGGATGCCTCACCACTGGGTGGGAAGGAGGAGACATTTTGGGAGCTCAGACTGGCTGCACTCTTCACACAAAGGGGCACATGGGACGTGACCTCCACTGGGAACAAAATCAAGGGCCTGCCGTAGCTAATCCTGGGCTTTATTATCTCTCCTGCACATCACTGTGCTTCCTGGCTAGCCCTGGACTGCTGCTGCTCTGCAGAAGTGTGTAAAGAGAGATGCTATCATCTGCTATCTGCCCAAGCCAGAAACAGGCAATACCAGAGAAGCCTGTCTTGTCCAATTTCCAGTTCAGCTTTGCAGACTCAAGAAGTGCAGATAGTTTGGACATACTTTAGATAAGGACTTGAATATCTGGGGTTTTCCTGAGCATTGAATGCCATGCTTCATACAGTTTACTAAATTGTGTCACTAAATTTTTACCTTTCCTGGTAATAGACTTTTTTTTCTTCTGCATTTCTTCTCCCTACCTTCCAGCAATAGTAATGGTAAATGAACAAATATATATGTACAACCAGTGTACACTCTCTAGTAATATTAGTAATAAAATGTGCATATTTGCTCAGTGCATTTTTGTTCTTGAGAAATAAATGTGAAGCCAAGAGCAAGCTGCTTGCCCCATGCCTGCAGTGAGAGTTCACTTTTAAATGTATGATGAAAAAAACAGACCTTGCCTTCCTGTCTTTGTAGAAAAATCCCATGTACGTGTGTAGTACAAATGCACTCAGATGCAAAGATGAAAGTGGGTATTTTGCTTTTTTCACACACAGCCACAAAGGCAACCCTGCACCTTTGCAGAGCTGTAATTGCCAGGTGCCTCTTTTAGAGGCAGGATAGATAGCTGGTTTGGCATTGGGCTAATCTTTTGGAAATGTAGGAAGGAGAAAAAAAAGGCCTGATTACAGATTGCTTTGCTTCATAAACCTCTCTCCCACACTGTCAAAATAAATGTTTGTGCTCATTGTTACATCTTTTCACACAACATGTTTGACCAATGGTCAAGAGATAGGCTTTTTTTTTTTTCTTTTTTTTTTTTCTTTTTTTTTTTTTCCCCTCCTCCAGGGACATTCAGCAGATTTTCAGCTAGTTTTCCCCTTACTTGCCTTTCTCACTGCTTTCTCCCTTACCAATCCTGGCTCCCTCTAATGTGCTTTTGCTAAAGGATACCTCCCTTCTCCTTTTGCTTATCAAGTGAAATCGAATTGCTTAGGGATAACTCTGCACCCCAACTCACTTGTGGAAAATGTGCTGGTGATTGTTCCTGTTTGAATCAGGAATCTCTGAAACACAAATCCTTTCCTTAGGACAGGGAGGCCAGTCTTCTGCTGCTATTCCATCCCATGAGTTGTAGGTCAGCATTTAATTTGTGGGCAACATAATCACTATTCAAAATTGCTAACATGTTTCTCAATAATTTTTAAATTTCACATCCAGGGACCACCTAACCAAGACTAGGAATGGGCAACCTCCTAATTAAAGTGTTTTAACTGTCCCATCCTTAAAACCAAGCACATCACTGATACCACACTGAAGGTCTGTTGCAAAGTAGAGTTAGGTGTGCTCAGCTTTGGGCAAAGGGAGGTATGAAGGACGCAGACATCTGAACTCCAGCAAGCATTTTTCAGTAAGAATTGCAAAGACCTTTTGTCTTCATCACATGTTACAGTTAGATGATTATCTCCTTTGTTATCTTGCTGTAGAACCACTTCTGTATCAGCAGACACAGCCTCAGTCACTGTTGGGTTTACAGAAAACAAAAATTAAGGAAGCAGGGACAAGGACAGGGCTCAGAGTGGGGATGAGGACAGACAGGCACAGGCGTAGGGTGAGATGGGAGAAGCAAACAGATCTGAAGTGATGCCTAAATCCTGCCACACAGGCTCAGCACAGTTTGTGCTGGACTCCACAAGTATGTGCAATGTCACCAGTATGGCAGCGTAGTTTCTGTGTGAATAAGCATAATACAAATGCTTCTCAAAAGATGAAAGGTCTTCCGAGTTGTTGTTTTCCACCTTGTCTCCCTTGTTCTCACATTTGCTGCCCTGAAGAAGTGCATGCCTTCACCGTGTAACAGTGAACTCTTGGGACCAGCAGCGTCCCACACAGGCAAAATTCTCAAATGCACTGCAGGAAAATCTTGCAAAGGCTGGGAGTTCTGTAATTCAAGCACATTCTGGTAGATGCTGAAGCTCAGTGTCAAATTATGGTCTTGTGAAATAGTTGTTTTCTAACAGACAGCTTCTTGATCGAAAAATGGTGCTTTTTTTGCCCCAATCTTTATGAACCTGACCTGACAGCATATTCAAAACAGTATATTCAGCATCAAGCATCAGATGCGGGAAAGATTTGTGTGGTTCATGTTTTGTATGGGTAAAGACTAGGGAATACATTTAAAGTAATCACAAGGAGAATTTTTTTGTTGCTGTTTATTTCAACATTAGACATTTTTATGTGCACAGTCTGGAAATATACCAAAAGGAATAATGCTATTAAATTGAATGAGAAATATTTCCTTTGATTTCATATGCCAGTTCTTCTTTCTGCTCTCGAAGTCTGATTTCCCCCTCAGATATGGAGAACTGCCGCGTGCCATAAATGTCTCTTTCTCTTAAGCTTTTTCGATCAAAATGTTCAGAGATGACAGACAAAAGACTCAGGCTCTAGGACTGAAGCAAAATTTTAACTAACAACTGCTTACAACGTGAGGAGCTTAGACGTTGTAGCTGCTGACCTTGCCACCAGCTTCTCCATGGTGCCAAAGAGGAGCGTCTACCACAGATTTTATTTCCATGTCAGATTATATCCTTGCTTTGTACAAATAACATGCTGACATAAAATGTCTATGAATCAGTCTTTTCCTTCATGTATTACTCATGTAAGATCTGCAACAAAATCCCCTATTTTCTGCACACAGCAAAGCCTTCTTAGATTCATCACACTGCAAATTGGAAGGAAGAATTATGGCATTTCTCTTTAGAAGAATAAAAACTTTTGACATTTAAATAGTATATTTACCAAAGCACTTTGAGCTATACTGTCATCTATTTTCTGTCTATTAAAAGACATGTTACAGTGTAAAAACTGTTTTTATCCTTGTCTCCACAAAAGCATGGCAAAAATTGATTCTATTTAATGTTTTATCAACTGAACTAGAGAAGAGATATTACCTCTTTGAGCATCAGCCAAAGGTCTTGTAGCTAATGCTGACCTCTGTCAAATCTAGCACATTGTATAGGAAGGATTGACAATTATTGTTCTATTGTATTTTGCAAGACACCAAGGGTCAGAGCAATGGAATTGTTACATTGCAGCAGAACAATAATTCAAAGCTTGTTTGCCTGTGCTGGGGAAAGCTACTAAGGTCAAAAATCATTGTTGTGTTGGTGTAAAGACAAAATACTAAGAAATTTGGAGATAGGTTTGCAATTTTCCAATTATTTTAACTGTTTGCAGGGATTTCCTCTGTGGTTGACAGGTATTCCAAATCAACCCACTGTCCTCCTGTGACAGCATGAAAGGAGAGCTGAACATCCAAGTAGAAAGGGAAATGTTTTGGAGCATGTATACAGCAGTGAGATAATATTTACAAATTCATAAAAGGCATTTTGAGTTAACTTGCTTAAGTTTTGAGGGTATGTAAAATAAAAAGTATTCCAAGAGATCTGTCTGTGAAAGCCTTGATTGCATCTCCCTGTGGTGCACGGCATTTTTTTACACTGCTAATTTCTATTGACAGCATTCTGCTTAGTTGAAAGAGCATCAACTTATATTTTTGGCATTGAAAGTACTGAGTGTGATGTCTTATCTTTTATGAATGCATCTATGGTTCATTGCAAATAGACTATAAAAAGAAAAGTATAACTGAGTGCTTCTATATAATCAACAGAAATGACAAACCCATTCCCACTGATGTTGAAGCCAATAAGGATTTAATGCAAAAACTTTAATACGAACAAGATTAGATATAATACTGAATATAGTTACAGTTCATATATGAATGAATATATATTCATAATACAGGGGAAATATATGACAAATATCAATGAGCTTGTCTAGGTCATCTCTTTTTCCTGCTGTAGGATTATTTTCTGGGGTTGTGTTTGCAGTATTTTGGCTCAATCAGCCTCTGTTTGTCAGCAACACCACTCAGCAAAACTGGCAAATACTGTATTGAACTGTCTAAACAGGAGTACCATCTACTGGGCTCAGAAAGCAATCCTTCTGACCTGCTCAGCACTGCTAAGTCCTCAGGTAGTATGTGCGATTCTGTGCACTGCACATTTGGAAATTTGTAGACCAAGGGCAAAAAAAAGCTATCTAATTGAAGAGACATGTAGGGAATGTCTGAAAAAATGGATGTTTTTATGAGGGAAGACATGCAATGGAGCTATAGCCTAGAATGGGAATGGCCTCAACAACTTCTGCCAGATTGTAAATTCAGGTGCTATTCAGTATAAGAATAGACATCAGTGAGTGCATTAAAGAATATCAAGAATTTGGCTAAATTTCGGAAATTTACTCAGACCATTTCATTGTTGTTTTCATGGTGTGGACATTTACTCATCTGTAATGAACAGAACTCACAAGGCAAACTGAGAGTCAGGATCCAGTTCTTTTGCCACAGAATCCACTACAAATCATGACCCATTTTTACCAGGCACTGCCATTACCTTCTCAAAAAGAGCACCCAGTATGAATGGACTAATATCTACACTGATGAATGAAATCACACAGATCTCTGGGCTGGCTGAGAGGACCAAACCAGCAGTGGATGAGTTCTTTCTTTGTAAAACAGATGCTGTGGCAGGCAGTCCCCTGCAAATATTCAAGGACGGGAAGTATCTACTGGATGAGAAAGGGGCCAGCAGTGTTCAGCAACAGACCATGTGAATTAAAAGAAATTATGATTTTAAGGATTGAAAAAGAGGAGAAATTAATGTAAATTTTTGAAAGGAAAGAAAAAAATCTAACCCAAACCCCAATCTCAGAGCAAGATGACTTCTCATGAAATTCCAAGAGCTCCAAATTTCTGCATCAGGACTTGGTGTACCTCTCATTTGATCACTCTTCTTGTACAAAGAGTAATGTTGCAAAGAGATGACAAAAGTTACAGTTCAGTATAAAGGCATTGTTTTTTTCCAGCAGATGACAGTGTGGAAGGAAGGCAGGGCACAAGCTGAGCATGAGATTCTATCTCATTCTGATTTCCTCTGGACTTTGTAAGTAAAAGTCAAATATTCCCTGGACCATGAATTGCTTATGTGCAGGAGTCATTCCACCTGCTAAAATCCACCTGGATTTCAGTCTTCAAAGCAGCCACTGAAAGTCATTTGTAGCTACACTTCTCCTGCCCAAGGAATATATGTGAAAACACTTTAATAAATTTTTCCATTAAAATAAATCACAAAAATATGTGTACAGTACAAAAATTGTGGCAAAACTATTCAAGAAGAGAATTTTTTTATCAAATCTTAATTTGTCTTCTGAAGTAAACAAACAAATAAGCCAAAGTTGAGGAGGTTTTGGTAAGCCCTCTCTATGCATATGTCTTGCAAGTGGTCTCTTTTTGTATAAATTTTGCCACTCATAATTTGTAAAATATACATTGCTCAGTTCTTAAAGTCGTCATTTTATGTGAAGGAAAATATTTCCTTTAAGCTCTCTCTAATTGTCACTGAAGAAAAAAGTTCCAGTGAGATGACTAAGGAAGAAACTGGAACTAACAAATAGTTTGTGTGATGAGATCAATACAATTGTGACAGAAATCAAACTCCAAAGTTACTTGTAGGATTCACTCTTAACACCAGATCTGGCCCTGTGGCTGTTGCAATGTCCCATGTTGTGCTGCAGTGTGGACAAGCTCCTGCTTGCCATAAGGCTCAGAGTATCAGGCAGAAGAGCAGAAACATAAACCTTGACCCAGAATCCAGTGAAATGTCCTTCAAATCCTTGATTCTAAAGGTTCAGTTTGGATTTAATTCTAATATGCACTTGGAGAAGACGAGCTTAAAGACAGCATCGCTGTCACCCTGTCCAGTGATGACCTAAATGGCACTATCTGAAGTTACTACTTAAAATCATCAAAATCATTGAGTTTTTCAATGACATGATCTAAAATTAGGGAAATTAAAGTCTAGAAGCCTGAAAAAGACTTAATCATTGCTTTTAGCTTTCTTTTTCATCAAAACAATTGATGAAAAAGCAATACCTATAACTCTGGGCTTCTCTTGAGTTAATTTACTTGGCGTATCTCTGATAGCACGAAGAAAGTTTTATCTAAATTTTTGCAGAAAACTACTTTCTCTTTCATGTGCAAGTTCAAAATCATGATTGCTTTGTAATATCAACACATTTTAATGAACATTAATTTTATTTTTCATCAGTCACATGCTAATAGAGATGGGGAGGATTATTCTTTCTTTTTTACAGCTTGTCATTTAGAAGATATGAATGTTTGTTGATAAACTAATAGAATGTTCGGTGAAATGGTTCTAGTGTTAAGCTGTTAAACATTGACCAACAAATTAATGTTATAAAATATGTACAAACTACAGTGTGATTTGTGCTTATTGAACCATGTATGTCCTTGCCAGATAAGTTGTCAGTAAATATTTTATCAGATACACATGTTTAAATGAATCCAATTAAAGTGAAAAGCAGTTCATCAAAGCATTGTTACATCTGAGAAGAAAATAAAACCAACAGTAATTACCATTGTTAGATGTAGCATGCAATATATGACATTACACCAAACAGAACCCAAATCAGAAAAAAAAAAAATGTGCAGAGGTTTCTTAGGCAAGTGAATAAGAACAAAAGCCTTATTAATTAAAGCTAGCCTGGCATGATTCCTGCTACACAATGGTTTCATATATTTCACTTTTTTCCCTGTACTTCTCTCATCTTGTCTGTTTATAAGGTCTTTGGGGCAGAAAACATTTATTTTGGGCCCATGAATGCAACTGAAAAACTTATAGTCAGTATCAATTACATTTTTCACTGTCAGCCACCTAATATATGGGTGTAGCTGATGATTCCCAGTATTTGTCACTTCCCATTAAATGTCAGGAGTCTCAACCCAAGAGTATAGATTTTCTTCCAAAGCAGCATCCCAGTTAGCAAGTCTTGCATGCTGCAGGTGTGTGCAGAAAATACGTGCAGCAAAAAATGTCTAAGGTAGCATGTGTGAACTGGACTGCATCCTTCAGGCCTGTCAATACATTAATAACTTTAAAAAACTTGGAAAAAAAAGCCATGTTCTTCCATCTTCTAAAACAGCCAGGTGAAGTGTGACCCTCCATTCAAGCCAGCCTCATCCTGAACAGCAATTCTCTTGTGAGGGTGTTTTCCCACTACCCTCACACCAACTGCTTGGAGACAGTGGGACTTTCCACAGTCTGGTATGGAAACACATTTCCATGGTCTGGGATTGACCACATCAATTCTTCTGGTTGCCTGCTTGTCCCAGATGGGGAGGTCCCAGTTTTCAGAGAAGTTCGACGAAATATGAATCCAGGAGGAGATTTAAATTTGTGCTTTTGGATCCATGATGAGGTGCCCTATTCAAAAGATACTTACTGAATAAATCTGAATAATGAGTGAATGAAAGAGACTGTTATCTGGTCTGTACTCACAAAGAGGCTAAGTTTGTCAAATTAATTATTCACTGTGAATTATTCACTTAGCTCCAGCAACCTCTTCATAATCCATCTTCTTCTGTCCTTTCCAAGTGCTATGAACATAGTCTATGCCTAGTTCATATTTTAGCCTCATTCTTTGACGTATGTGTGATGTAGATTACTAACACAGACTTGCAATAGCACTGGGAAAGATAATACTATTTTATTTAAAATTAACCTAAAAGCTTGAAAACAATCAAAAACAACAAACAAACAAGTCCTAAGTACCAATAGCTGTGAAAAAGTGGAGAGGGCAGCGGACATTTTAAGGTCTCAGTCTCTCAAACATGTGGGCATGTGCTTTCCAAGCAGCAGCCTTGGTCAGTAGGAGGAGGGATGGTGTCGGAGTTAAACATATATTTATAAAAGGAGAAGCCAAAACATCTCATGGATTAAAACCTGAAACTGAGTGTACAGAGTTCTAGTTAAAACAGAGCATTAACAAAGGTGAGTCTTTTATAGTTAAAGCTGTACTTTCACTATGCTCATTCTCATTTCTTATCAGGACCATTTAAGTTTTGCATTAGTAAATCTTTAACAGGTTAACTGATTTAAAATATTCAGCATTTGCTCCTGCTAGTAGTGCTGAGCAGTACCTTAAAACTATTTTGCAGAGGAAGGCTGACACTGTCAAATTTTTTTGCAATGCCCTAATATAACATATGAAATATGAAGAATGTTGCCTATAAGAATGGAACTCAACTGATACCTCAGAAACCCTGCTGCAGCTCACCTAGTTTGGAGAATGTGTGAATCCCAGAAAACAAAATATTTTTAAGATTAAGGGCACAAATGTAGGCTTTATTTTTATCAAGCACATTTAAAGAGATATTTAAAGCTAATACTTCACTTTCTTTATGGCATACTTTGTTTCATGCTAAGCGGAATCCAAAAAGACCCTATTAATGAAGATGGTTTAATGCCTGTGCATTATTATAATGCACTCCTTTGTTCTACACTTTCTCTGTGTGTCATAGACTAAGTCATTAATCAATGGGTGCTGAAAAATAATTGTCTAGTTCTTAACAATCTTCTATTGTTGAAACATTTGGAATTTTAAGATAAAGATGTACTGGCTGCTCTGAAAAAAAATGTGGTTTAAGATTACCCTTCATGGAAGTATGGGCTTATTGTTAGGAATGCAAAGCAGATGACCTGGTTTTAATGTGTTTTAGTGCACTGTTGTTCAATTGCCTATTCAAATTGTGCTTGAAAAGTAGACTTCATTAATGTCACCAAAAAATGATTTTGTGTGTTATTTTATTGTACTGGCACATTAATTAAATGGAGAAGCATCATAGAATTACACAGGGTTTAAAAATAGAAGTACAAAATCTTTTTGGTAATAATAATAATGATAACTCTTAGTCCATTTAATACAATTAAGAATTATATTCTTTTTGTACTTCTATCCTTGATGTCAGATATGCATAAAAGGCACATACTGATTACAAATCACCTGGGAGCATGTATCTATAACAATCTATTTCAATGACTCACAGAGGAGACCTGCCTGACAACCTTCATATAGGCTGGGAAATTTTGTGGAAAATTTTCCAAATCTTCAGTTTCCCAAACAACACAGAATAGTTATTTTTCTTCTGAGAGGAATAATGCAGAAATGGACAGCAGTTAACCAATTCTTCCAGCTGTTTCAGCTCTGCCAACACACTGGTTGGGTTGTAAAGGCCACAGAAGTTGCCTGGAACGGCACTACATCTGAATGCCCTCTTGTCCACCTCAGGCTGTTTTAATGACTCCCAAAATCTAAATAAAAGCAGGAACAGTTCTTTAATCCCAGCTCTTCCCAGGAAACCCAGTGACAGGTACAGCTCTCCAAGATACAGAGACACACAAATAAATCATGAAGGGGAAAAAAAAAAATGAGGCCTGGGAGTTTGTGCAAGGTGATGTTCCTTACGTACACAACGTCATGTGATAGTGACTAATCCTTGGGGGAAATGGTGTGGTAAAAGTACCCAGGAGGAAAGCCTAGAATGAGAACAGAGGGCTTGAGCACACAAACCCAAGAACGTAACTAACAGAGGTGTTAAGGGTCAACTCTAGAGCAGCAGAGGAGCTGTAATTTTAGGGAATAGCTGAGGAAGGAAAACATCACATTTACGGCAAGAAGGCAAAGGAACAAGCAGAAACACAGAAAAGACGTTAACAGCTTCCTTTAGGATGGGATGAAAAGGGGACAAATGGGAGGGATTACTCCTATACTCCTTCTCTGGAGTTATTACAGATTATGCACACTAATAACTCCTTCACTCTCTTTTGATCTACTACTCACCATTGCAAACTCAGCGGTTATATGTAAACTATTATCCTTTATTAGATAACTGTGTTAAACATATGAGAATTTTCAAGGCCAGTGCATGTGTGTGTTTTCTGCCCCAGCCTTCCCACACACCAGGGTGACAGGCAGTACAGCACCAAGTCTGAGAAAATGGGGATGGAACTGTCCTGTGCTACTTCAACAGCCTGTCCACACACAAATGCTAGAGATATGTCTTGTATATTTCAAATTGATGAAGGTCTGACAGTTTTGGCCTAAGGTGTTGTAGCCAGCTCATATACCAACTTATTAACATGGAACCTAAGAGCTGCAGGCATGATTTTAGTTATTATTAACTACCTTCCTCAGTATGACAAGCACTGTAGGAAATTATTGAGTTAGAAATGGCATGTGAAAAGAAACAACAGGAACCAAAGTAGGTGGAGAAAATACACAGGATATTAACAGTAATTTTTAAAATACTCTCAGCGTGGTGGTAGTTATTTCAGGGGGTAGGTAGAATATTTAATCTTATCAGATTTTTGCTTTTTGGTTTCCTGATTTTTATTCAATTAGAATTTTTAGGTGATATATTAGTCCTTTTCAAGTAAATGATGAATGTTCATTGACCTTGATATCAAGAGAAACAGACAAAACTACACTCAATTTCCCCACTTATTTTATTCATACTGAATACAACTTTATTAAAATCCTGAAGCCAGTGACTCCAAAGACTATCACAGGTATGTTCAAAATTTAAAGAACAATGAACTTCCAATTACATATACATAAAAAAGAGGAGAGGATTTTGTCAACATTCTCAAATATTTACTGCTTTTCTTCTTCCTACTGGCTGTTTACTTTCCTCTGATTAAATACTGAGCTCCTTGAGACAAGCAAAGTGCCTATTTCAATGCCTGGAAATCACATAACACATTGTGCAGGTTAAGGCAAATAAATACTAAAGCCCATTATGGGAAGATGAGTTCTGCCATTGCATTTTGTCTTCCTGTTTTAGCTACTCGAGGAATGTGTGTCCTTTATTTTCATTTTCTGCATATGCTTATATAAATGCTGGAGAACTCAACCATATATGTCTCCACACCAAGCACCAAACATGCAGTAAAGTCAATAAGCTCATTTTGTAGTGTGATGGCAACAATGAAGTAAATTTTGTGCCTAGTAAATAAGGAGAAAGGCAGGGATCTGCCAACTTAAATGTGCTCCTCCTCTTTAGCACCTCGAACTCTCGAGAAAATGTCTTTGTGCCATAAATCATTGAAAGATGTCTAGTCCTTAATCATCATCTATTGTTGAAACATTTGGAATTTTAAGATAAAGATGTGCAGTTTGCGCTGAAAAAAAGTTGTTTAAGATTATCCTTTGTGAAAATGTGAGCTTATTGTTATAAATGCAAAGCAGATGACCTAATGTTAATGTATTTTAGTGCTATTTTAGTACTGCCTATTCAAACTCTGCTAGAAAATAGACTTCATTAATGTCATAAAATGATGATTTTGTGCATTATTTTATTAGACTTAAACATTAATTAAATTTAAAAATACTCTGGATCTATAAAACATTTGAAAACAGAATTCTACCACATTGCTGTAAGTACAGAAGGGAACAGTTCTGAGGCTGTTGAAAGCTTATTCCCTTTTTACTTTTTCCTAGCTATGTGCCTAAACAAGAAGAATACACTGCAAGTGGTTACAGCCCAGCTAGAAATACACAGGACTGTGCAAATCTAGTTATAGTAAGGC
The DNA here is from genome assembly GCA_013397195.1 of Hylia prasina. Classification (NCBI taxonomy): domain Eukaryota; kingdom Metazoa; phylum Chordata; class Aves; order Passeriformes; family Sylviidae; genus Hylia; species Hylia prasina. Next base: position 194,628 of record VYXD01008114.1, on the reverse strand, counting down.
AAAGAGAATAGCTTAGGAGGGTTCAGTTTTGTTTTCCCTTCAACTTCAGTAACATGACAGAACTTGAAACACAGAATTGCAATGCAAGCTACTGATGCCAGAGAAAACGCTACTTCCAAACTAGTCAAGACTATCTATGAAAAAATAATGTGTTATATAACGGAAAGATCTCCTCTTTCAAGAAAGCCTTAATGGGTTACTGCAAAAATGTAGAGGAATGGCATGCTCTTTTGCAGAATAAATGACCTTGATAACAGAATCTCTGGCAATAACAGTCATGATTAAGGACAGCTTAGGTAAATTAAGAATTTTCTCTGTCCCCCAAGTGCATTATCTGCATTTATATATTGCATTTATACAACTCACATTATGTGGAGTACAGCAATTCTTTCTACATGTAGCTCTGTTACAAAGAACAACTAGTTAAAACAGAATGGGTACCTGATGGAGGGGATTCTGGTAACAGAAAAAAATTGTCTGCAAAGCCTATAACCAGTCATACATAATTCTTGACCTGCTCCTGTTGCAGAGGGGGGAAAAAACCCCTGCAGCTTTAATATGATAAAAACTGCAACTATGAGAATGTAGAGCTCATTAATCAATCTGCACTAGCCCTTAGGGCTGGTGGTGGGGAACAGGAAAGGAAAGTTGACTATTGGGAAAGAAAATACTAACTCTCAACCTCACTTATCTGTAATATAATATACATAGCTGAAAATCTGGGGAATTCAAATGCATCCATCTGGTCTTGTAAGGAATATGACCTAGCGGGATAGAGATGCATATTTTAGAGAGGTAGGCCTTTAGTGTCAATGTTTTTTAGTCTATTTTGTCTCACAAAAAGTTGTGGAACCAGGGTGGGCATTATTCACCTGATTATCTTAATTTAAACAGGATTTGTTCAAGTTTTATTTGTCATTTTGAGTCAAAACCAAATTAGATTGCAATTAAGTGTGGCTAATTTCTAAACTATCTTGGGGGAAGAAACAGTGATACTTCTCCACTAGCTCTCTAAAACCTGTGAAGCAGTGGCACAGCCACTGTAGGTAAAGTCAAAATAATTTTAGATTTAAGCTTTTGACAAAGTAGTTCTCATTCATGCTGCCAATGAGAGTGCCAAATTATGTGCAACCTTCTTCTTCTTGTGTGCTGCATATACAAGAAAATGAAAGTTATAGATAGATACATGTAAAATCCTACCTATGTCCACACTGTTGCTGTCTTCTCAATATGAAATGATTCCTAGATTTCTTCTTAAAATTCTTTGGGGCTTACTTGGTGTCATAACAAGGAAAACCAATATTTTGTGTGCATTTTCCTCCCATATAAAATATCACTAGTTTTAAATCTACCTACATATACCTTTGTATATGTATTTCTCCACTGTTCCATTAAAATTCAAATTAATTTATTAAGAAATAGGATTTTTCACTATATTTATAATTTTAAACATTATAACTGGCCAATAACATTTGGGTAATATTCTGTTTAAATTTAACCATCTTCCCTGTTGCAAGCACCGTTGCTGACCTTAATGTCATGCAGTATTATCTGCTCAGCAAATTGCACCAATAGCCTCATTGTATTTTTTAGCACGTAAGCTTATCAGGAAAAGTCAGGAAGAGAAAAATTCACAGTTCTTTGGAAAAGAATTTAAATCAATAAAACAAAGATATCATTATTAGCAAGTTTAAATTCAAATACAGTTATAGTAGCAGCAGGAACCACTTTAACTGCTTTAGACAGTGTCTTGTTAAAGAATAACCTGGTGAAAGGAGCAGCTGAGGGAGCTGGGGGTGTTTAGCCTGGAGAAAAGGAGGCTCAGGTGGGACTTCATCATTCTCTCCAGCTCCCTGGAGGGAGGCTGGAGCTGGGAGGGGCTCAGCCTTTTCTCCCAAGGAACAAGCCACAGGACAAGAGTTGCACTGGGTCAGATTTAGATTGGACATCAGGAAACATTTATTCACTGAAAGGGTGGTCAGACCTTGGAACATGATGCAGGCAAGTGATGCAGTCAGCATCCCTAGAAGGGTTCAAAAAACGTGTAGATGTGGCACCTGGAGACCTGTTTTAGTGGTGGACTTGACAGTGCTGGGTTAGTGGTTGTACTCTGATGTTAGATCTCTTTTCCAACCTAAATAACTCTGTTTCTATGTGTATCGCTCAGAAGCATAAAATTGTCATGCACAGGGGAAAACTAAAGCTGCTGACATTCATAATATTAAAGAAACAAAATCTTTCTCCCCTGCAAGGGGTACCTGCTTCAGCACTACCTTACATAAATTATTGGCTGAGAGTGGAAAAGTGTATGCCACATACGCATTTCTAATAATTTCTCATTCTGAGGAAAAGAATCAAAATATTGTTATGGGTTGTCTTCTTTGAGAAAGTCCCTCATGCAAAGATGTTTTATGATGGTATGTGATGGTTTGATGCGTACTAAAATGGGAAGGGTCAACAAGTTCTGAGTTCAACCATCCACCAGGTTCTTGAGTTGATCCTGAATGGAAAAAACCAGGAAACTTGGACCTTGTTTCATTGCTGTGGGGTGTAATCCCAAAATAGGGATAAACTTATTCTGTTAGCACCTAGTACGCACATTGCAATTGTCCTTGTCAGCTGTAACTTACGGGGAAGGATAAGCCCCTTGGACAAAATGGTGAAGATGGATAAAATTGCAGCTTGAGCATGTGGAAATTGGAGGAATGGAGGCCATATGACTGAAGTTCACAACTACAGGACTTGGAATTTTAACACAGCATGTGACTGTCAAAGCTTATGTCAGATCATACCTAACCCCAATTTAGTTCAAGTACTGAATTTGCACAAGTGACAGCAGAATGCTCAGGGCAGACTGAGCAGCACAGAACTTCCAGAGCAGTCTTCTGCCAAGGAGGAGGAGAGGATCTGCCTGGATGCTTTTTGCACATGGATTCATTTGTAATGCTCCTTCAGTCCCAGGTGGAAAGCATCACACCACCACTTCAACCTGGAAAAATACTTCGGGTTTCCCAGCTGTCAGATCTCTGCAGACGTCTGCCCCAGGAGAAGCCATAGATTTTGGAAAGCTTGGCTGGCAGAGAGAGCTGGCCCACAGGAGTGAGACAGGGCCTATATATATAGTGCATCTTTTCTGAATACTCTTTGTTATTTTATACCTTCTAGATGTAACTAGCTTTTGACATCAGTAAAGTCCCTGTCAGGGAATAGCTATATAGCTTTAGGATACTAGAGCCATGAGAGTATCATTTCCTTGACGGGCACAACCTGCTGAAAGGAGAATGTAAAATCAGGGCTGAAGGAGTGTCAGTCTGTGTGAACTCACATAGGGATGGAAGAAGAAAAAAATATTGCTGAATCAGCACAATGTGTCTTTCCCATCCCATGCTGCTGTATCTGGCAGCTCCCTCATTAAGGTGTACATTTTAGTCCTAGAAGTCTGAGTTTTCAGTGCTTTAACAGTCGACCTTCTCCCCAGACTGAGTGATTTGGCTAGTCTGTGAACACAGTGCAAAATACAAACGATTTTCCGTAGAAAAATGAATAACTTTCTGCAGTAACAATTATTGAACATGTGAAATATACACATAAACACACATAGAGCAAGGTGTAGCTGTTGGTAAATTTGGACTTTTTAATAGGTGACCTTTGTAGTCTCACATAGGAGATCTGTCCTGGATGTGAAATTCATACTGCACCTAATTTCACCCAGAGTGCCAATTCCATAGTTCAATATTTTTCATTTATTTCAGGTTTCCATGGTTTGTTTATACAACGCTGAAAAGCCATTTAAGTTATTCTTCATGCTACACTTCTTGTTTTGGTATTCATGAAAAACTTCTTTTCCAAGCAAACAACAAACCCCCCAAATCCTAATCTGCTTTTTGCCCCTCCAGGGTGTGAAGAAGAAGAACTCTAAAAAGCATTTGCAACTCAGAAAAGCCAGCATCTGTAGAAGCATAGAAACTGAGGGGAGAAAATATCTTTCGTTAAGTCAGGGCAGATCTATTTTGTAGTCTAGCCATTTACATAGAACAGGATTATACTTCAGCACTAAATAAGTGGTAAAGTAATGCTTGGTAAAGTATATATTATCTTCTTAAACATAATCTCATAATCAGATGTAGCAGCATCTTAAACAAATACATTTCTCAATAGGTGATGTTATACCATGCAAAGTAGGAGAATCATTTCACAGGAATTTGATACACTGTGAGTGCTTTTATCTTGTTCCTAGGAGACGGTATTGTTTGGGCATTAAAAGAATATTAAGTCCAAAGTTGCAATATTCTGTTTTCAGCCTGTTCCAGTGTTGCTTGTCATGTTTTTCATATTTGTGTTTACAATCCCTTGTGATAGGTTAAAGAAAAAGAATTAACACCATCCTAATGACAGAGGACAGTTTATATTTCTCTATATTAACCTACTACACATTTGCTTCTATTAAAGGGAACAAATTTTTCCAGGCTTAAGGCTAAGCATGAAAAAAGCAAAGTAGACCACCGGTGACCAGATGTATGTAAGGAAATCATATTTTATGAACAGGATCTGGGGGACACTCTTAAGGCAATTTTTTAAGATCTGAAATGCTTTTGCAGTCCATTGAAGTGTATAAGAAACATGCAATGCCATTGCAGCTGTCTTTGACTCCTCAGCACCAAGGCCACATTTTCTGAGAAAAATTAGGCACATTAAATGTCTTCAGTAAATTTGTCATGAAACATTGAACAACTGGTTCACAGCAATGATACTTCATCAGGATCTGCTCATTTGCCAAATATTCTTCATTCAACTGACACCTTACACACATCTATCTCTTCTCATTAAGTACAAAGCAAACTTCAGTTTTGACGTCTTGTACATTTTGTGTTAGTGCAAAAGATATATCTCAACTGATCAAATAAGGAAACTTGAACATTTGAAGCTTTTTAAAATAAAAAGCACTGCATGAAAAATATGGATCTCATTTCAGGAACGTCTGGAAGCCTTGGCTGCTGCGTATGGCATACAGTGGCCATGGCTCTGTGGTCTAAAGTAGGAGGAGGTGGGTTGCAGCTGAGGGGGTATCAAAGCACCTGGAAAAGGTTGCCCAGAGAAGCTGTGGATACCCCATTCCTGGCAGTTTTCAAGGCCAGGTTGGATGGGGCCCTGAGCAACCTGGTCTAGTGGAAGGTGTCCCTGCCCATGGGAGGAGTGTTGGGCCTCAATGATTTTTAAGATCCATTCCAACCCAAACCATTCTATGATTCTATAGTATCTTAAATACGGCCGGTTTGAGGTTGTCTGTGGAAACTTTGTCTATGACATATAAGAAACAGAAATGAAAACAAAATGAGCAGACCAACACAACAAAACTGCAAAACTGCAGCAATGCTTTCTCCATATCCAGAGATGTGCAACTCACAAAATGCTCATTAAATCCCTCCCTCCTGTTTACTCCACAGCCTAGAGTAATTACTGATTACTGAAAAATTCTGATTGCTCCTTTACAAATCATTCCAGGAGTAAGAAAATGATGGTTTCTGCAGTTTACATAATTTTTTTATTATTCCCTGAATAAAATCCACACAGTTCTTTCTCATCAGTGATCTCAGAATAAAATGGCCTCCCTCGTATTTTCTCTACTTGCACCAAAAAAAAAAAAAAAAAAAAAAAAAAAAAAAAAAAAAAGTGCAAGATAGGTGCAGGTCACTGATAGCTGTTGGTTCTTTGTACAAATCTTTGTGCAAAGTCTCAAATACTCACCATGGCATTCATGGAGCAGTGCCAGAAATCTTTTTTAAATTTTGAAGATAAATATTCTCAGTGGGTGATGTGTGCCATCTTGCTGGTAGTGGTCATCACATCAACAAGCTGCAGCAATGCCCTGGCTTTTGGATCTACTGTGGTGACAATGAATGTCCTGTGACAGAGCAATGACAATTACAGAGCTATTGGCAAGTATAAGATCTGAAACTGAGGGAAGAGCATGAGAAAAGGCATGGAGTTTAAAAACTGAGTGTAACATATTAATATGAATGAACAACAAATCATGGTGTTGTTATTCAGTGTTGGATTCTGGGATTACTCCCAGAACATTGTTTTTAAAACCTGGGTGTTATCACAACAAGACAGAAATTTGTTAACCAATACATGGTTCATTTATTTCACTAATTATAAATTACTGAAACACATCTTTCCCCTCTGCCCCAGTACAGAAGATTCTTGTTCTTTTTTTTCTTGTTTCATGTCCATTTTTATTTTAAAATAGTGCTTTCTTCAGATAGACAGGCACAAATAGTTACAGGTAAATATGAAACCCACTGCTGTAGAAGCTAGACGGCAATGCAGGCTTTCTGTAGAGAATATTAAAAGCTCTACTTTGCTAACACAGCCTGGTTTAATTTTAAACATATAGTTCTCTGGTCAATTCTCCTATCACTACTCTCATGCCTAAAGATATGCAGATGCTCAAATGTTTGCAGGGTTGGCTATTTAGTTATTAGTTAGCGATTAATTGATTCCACCAACTAATTAATGAAAGAGGCACCATTGCATTTCTCATTTCAGAATCCAGTGGTGAAGGTTATTCTGTTAAAAGCATTAATGAGACCTGTACTGAAAATTCCACATGCTTATCCTTGTTCCAGTGCAATGGTTTTTTTCCCAAAAATAACTCTGTCTTAGAGGTAAGGATAATTTTAGAATCACAAAATTTGGGAATGGAAAGGTGTGGATGAGGAGAAGACAGAAAGCCTTACTTTTACTTTTCTCCAGGCTAGAAAGAATCCTTTTTAATGTAAGGAAAAAATGATTTCTGTAGAATAAGAGTCAATAGAAAGATAAACAAGATAACTAAAGGTTTGTAAAGAACCGCAACCATTGCAAGTCAACCCTGACTGCAGAAGATCTCAATGCACAGAGCCTTTGCAATTTGGACTAAGTATCTAATTCTTTATCAAACAGAACTAACCTGTTTCCCTGTCGATACCCTATGGCTGAAAATTCTACAACTTATAGCTGTGTTCATTTCTCAGCCAATTTAAATTTGCAGAGGATTAATTTAATTGACTGTTTCATTAGCCTTATGATATAGGAAAGGATAAAAAGAAATCCATAGCTGCCAAAAGATCATTTCAATATAAAATGCAATTGCATTCAAATAAATTATGTTATAAACATGAGTATATTCATGATATTAGGGTGAGATTTAGTATCAAGGACCCCTGTTCACACAGCATTTAGTTTCTCCCTGTTATGCCCCATGGTTTGCCCAACTTTACTGATCAAAGGCAAGGGATTGCAATGCTTAGCTGAGATATTACAAACTGCAGAGCAGGGGTTGGTGAGCATCATCAGCTCTCTTGCTTTGCAGAGGAATGTAGAAGCTAACTTGACTTCCTGTGTAAAGTTCTCATTTGCAGATGTTCATATCTCAAAAGCTAGAAGAGCCAATTATTAAAATATTAAGCAGTATTTCCATGAGTCAATCTGTAGCTTCAGAATTTTCTGAAATATATTCATTTGTATAGACTACATCAAAGTTATAAACCCAATTTTTTAAAAGACTGATATGTGTGACAATTGCATATCGTTCCTCAGATTCTCTTTTCAGATTGAAAATTGCTCAGTGGTTCAAAAGAAAGATTAAAAAAACAACTGAAGTATAAAGGGATAAATTAAGATTCTGTGTAAAGATTCCCACTGCATTTAGCGGGTTTTGAAGAAGCATACATTTCAAATGACTTGCTAAACATTCTGTCTGCCAAAAGTAATAAAATAATAATTTACACTGGTGAAATGTCTTTCAGCAAAGAATTACAGAGTGTGCTGTATGTCTGGCAGCAAACTTATTTTGACTTGGAAGAAATTAAGATACAAAGAGGTTTAAGTTCAAATGTTGCTGTGATAGATATGATGCTATCCTCTGACAGGATACACTGTCAGGAAATGACAGGCTTTTCCTTCTTTCTGATGCTTTGTATGGGTGGACAGGACATGATACTCTTGGCGTGGGTGATCTGCTCTGGCAGGTCTGGCTCCCTCTGACTCCCCCTGGCCCAGGCACAAGTCATGGGCCTCCAGCCAGCTGCCACAAAGCACCTGGGAAGCAAAGGAAAAGCTGCTGCTCACGTGCAAGGTGCGCAGTGTCACTAAGGGCACCTCCAGAAGGGACATATAACTCAAAACCATCACATTTACTCTTTGATGGATTAACAGCACTCTGGGGCATGGGAGAGAGGTCCCAACCCATTGAGGCAGCACAGGACATGATCCCAGGCTGCTTTCCTGCAGCAAGGTCCAGCAATCAGGAACAGTGAGACACCCCCCAAGGCTCTGGGGATCAAGGTCCTCTTGTGTCACGTGAAATGTATCCGCTCACCAAGTCTTCCAAAGCAGAGAAAAAGGAAAACTTTGACTTTTACTTAAAAAAGAGGTTGCTTTTGATGAATGCTAGCTTGAAACAAATCCAAAATCTGTCTTGCTTTTGCAATACTCCTGAAGGCACCTACCTGTGTCAGAGTGGTTTAACATAAGAGGTGGGGAGATGTTCAGGAGTTTGTTTACGAGGAAGGGAGGAACCAGCAACCCTGTACAGTGAAACGTCATGTCAAGGCAACACTAAACTCCAATAAACTACTGCTTCGAGGTCCAAAATTAGGAGTAAGCCCTCATATTTAGGAAACTTACTTTGATTTTTTGAGAAACACAAATTTACTGCAAGCTGTGAATATGAAGGATGTCTGAAAATCAAGCAGCTTTGCTGCTGTCAAAATATATCAGTGCTTTTTTATGAAGCCCTGAGCTTATGAATTAAAAACAGCAAATGCAGCACATGCATGCACACACATGCACACACACACTTGCAGAACCCAGAACCTCAACCCGAGCCTTGATTGAAATACCTTTATCTAATTTTTATAATATTCTACATAAAGATGGCTTTGCAACTTTATTGGCATTATAGTATCTTTTTCCTCCCTATATTTCGTCTATTCAGGTCAAAATTCATTTATTTGCAAATGCTGGCCTAACGTTTCTTAAATAATGCGAATCTTATAAACAAACTGAAAACATAATTGGAGGCATTTCAGGAATAAAACATGAATGAAAGTAGCCCTCTGAATTTCCTTCTGCAGAATTAGCAAGACATAATGTATTTAAATTTTACTCCCAGGCTAGGTTTTTCTCTGCTTGTTATTATGATTTTTCAACTACTTTTTTGCAAGTCATGAGAATACTGGATTTTTTTACCCAGTTGTCCAAAAACTCTGATGCATTATCCATATGGGAATCCTGGTGGTGCTTTGTAATGGAAGGGAAAACAAGAATCAGGAAGAGAAAAATCAATTTAGCCACCAAACATAAGGGTCACAGATGAATTAGTTTCAGCACTGATGGCACGATACTATGATTTGAAGGGGAAGCCAAATAAAGTAAGAAAAAGGTAATAGTCAGCAATGTTTTAAATCATCTGGAAATAACATGGGCCACGACATAACACCAGTGTATTGCATGAGCACTACAGGCACTCTCTTTTTCTATCACAGCTTCACATTCCTGTCAGAAAATAGGTAGACTGAATGTTTAAAGACCTAAGTGCAAGGGAAATATGTCACACAGCAAGACATCTGCCAACTTCGTGTTTCTTAGCATTACCAGAGTAGAGGACATGATTTGTGTTAGAGCAAAACGAGAGAAGAGGCCAAAGAAAACATGACAACAGCAATGAGACATCATTTATTCATACTTTTACTGCCAGAAGTAAATAAAGTTATGCTTGTAATTATTGCAGCATATGTGAACTAGGAGAAAAACTGCTGAAGTTTTATTGTCCAGATACCACTGAAAGGTAGTTAATTTATACACAGACACACTGAAGAAACAGTACCCATTATCACTGCTGTCCACTCTAATACATTCCATCTTCAGCCAGATTTAATTTAACAAGAAGAGCTTCAATCTGCCACTGCTGCAGTCTCTCCCTCCTGCACTTCACAGCCTCTTTTATGTGTCTGGAGAGAAAAGGAGGCGCTGTAATTAGCTGCTGATATTAACAGGCTTTCTTTTGCTTTATGAAGTTGGAAATAAATGGTCACATTACTGAGCAGGCTGCTGGATACTCATAATTTTTTAGAGTTATTTAAACTGGGCCTGAGCACTCTTGTTTCTGAGCTGCTTTCTTGCCTTTGTGTAATGGAGCTTTTGGTTCTGGATCAAAGCAAAATGGGGTCCTAGTTCTGTTTATGTTAGCAGCACAGCTCCATCCAGGGAGATTACAATCTCTAACATGAGAATATGAAGAGGAGCAGGCAGCACAGCAGCACAGAGATGTGTACAGATATTTTCTACAGCAATTTACAAATCTGAGTCTTAAACAGGGTTTTTTGCTTATTATTTTGTTTAGTACAAAATCAGATAAGCTTCCTAGAAAGCAGGACATTCTCAGAAGCATGTGGCAGCAGTTTCATAAAAGTGTCATATTGCCATTGCTTTTCACAGTACTTGTAGGAACTTAATTTTCTCCAGCTATTATCTCCAAGTTGTCTGAAACCGGCCAGAGGGCTAAAAATTATTGGACAGGTCAGAAATACAGGGAAAGGTGGAAGGTGAGCAGAGGAATGAGTTTAATGGTAGAGAGCTCACTTTGATGTTTGAAACAGTTCAGAAAACAGTACACTTGACTGAGTTACAAAAGTCTCAGTAGCCACATCATGGACAGATTTTTGTCAAATGTACGTAACATTCAAAGGAGAAGCTCCACCAAAGATAAAAGTTCTCTAGTGTACAATATCAGCTTTACTGGAAGTTTTATGAATCACTTGCCACTGCTTTCCTCCTAACAATTGTACCAGCATATTTTTNTTAATCTAGAGAGTGAGAAAAACTGCTATGATTTAAGCCACAAAAAATGTTTTGGTAGAATTGAATGAAACCCAAATCTTAGAATTGCAGACTCATAAAATGATATGTGTTGGAAGGGACCCTAGAGACCATCTCTTTCCAGCTTCCCTGCCATGTGCCTTCCACACAGGGACACCTTCCACTAGACCAGATTGTTCAGAGCCTCCTACAGCCTGGCCTTGAACATGGCTAGGGAGAAGGCAGCTACAGCTTCTCTGGGCAGCCTGTGCCAGTGCCCCAACTCCCTCACAGCAGAAGATTTCTTTCTAAAATCCTATTTAAACCTACCCTTTCAGTTTAAAAGACATTTAGCTTTAGCCAATTACTACTTGCCTTTGTCAGAAGTCCCTCTCCAGCTTTCTTGTAGCTTCCTTTAAGTACCTGAAGGCTCTGTAAGTTCTCCCCAGGGCCTTCTCTTCTCCAGGCCCAACTGTACCAGACTATAGGAAAGTTGCTGCAGCCCTCTGATATCTTTGTGGCCCTCTCTGGACTCACTCCAGTTCAACATTCTTCTTATGCTGGATTTCTCCATGTCTGTACACAGACCTGCAGGTGGGGTCCCACCAGAGTTAAGATCTTCTAACCCACTTTCACTCTTGTCTAAATTAAACTCAAACTCTATTTTTAAAGTTTGAGTTTTCTCTCGTTCATATTGCAAGCATTTTATCCTGGTATCTGCTCATCTTAAGACCTCAATAAGTAATACCTGATGGAGCAGCTTCCCCTGCAAACTGTTTATGAAACTGCAGAATGTCAGGGCAGTTCTGCTTCCTTTTGCCAGCCAATCAGTGGAATCTCTCCACATTCCTGCTTCTTCCTGGTGTAGAGATGTGGGAGTGGCAGGAAAAACTCGGGTTTGCTACAAGCATAGAATAACACTATCTACAGAAATTTTTAATAGACTGAGTCCCTGTACATCCCTGCTTTTTCAATAAATGATAGACATCTTTTCAAACCCCAATTTTTATCCTTAGTTATACAGCAGTACTCCAACTGATGATATCATCTACCCTTTCTTAGAGCATATTTTCTGTGCTAGAATGAAGAGTAACTTTAAAATTGAAGATCCTTATTTTGCATAATTATATGTAAAGGCAGGAAATGTATTTCTATCATTTATTGAAGCTTTTACAAGAATTCATTCCTGAATTCTGAACGAAAGTACATTTTATATGTATAGAAAATACCAGCAGTAGCAGTCAAGAATAGCTATGGTAACAAGTCTAAGAGATTTTGACTCATATCATAGTCAGTGAATAAAATCCCTTTATATGAAACATCTCTGAAGACTTTTTCTGAGCAAAATTATACAACTGTTTTTCCCAGAGTGTGATGGTGTATCACACAGATGACAAGACCCACAAAACTGGTACACTGCTGAGGGGTCTTTTCGCAACACATGCTTAGCAATGTGGATGCACACAGGGTCTAAATTCACTTCATGTCTAACAAAAGGTGTTGCTTTATTTAAAGAAAATTCATTCGCTAAGTAATCTTCCTTTAGAAGTTATACAAGAAATCTTGAAAAGGAAATAAAAAAAAAGCTGCAGAAGGTGCCACCAAAAGTTGCTTTAAAACTGGGATCAAAATATTGAATAGCATGTTTATTTTACATGCATGGCCAAGAGTAAATGTTAAGGAAAGTGTCCTGTCTGACCATCTGGGAGCACCTGTGATGGTCACACTCATTCCCTTGAGCTAAGACTGAGATGCCTTTGCAGCCATACCTTCACTCTCTTGCAGTTTGACAAGATTTTCTTACTGGCTCAACTCCAGATTTCCCACAGCAGAGTTTTAGATGTCTAGATCCTTAAAATAATTTAATCATGGTGCATCAACTGAATAACAAGTCGAGCTGGTGGTTCTGAGAAGGAACCTGAGCAAAGGAACCCCTGGGGGTTTATACCCTTACAGTCTAAATACGTGGAGGTCTGGGCTCCTCAGCTCCTGCTGCATCTCTGGGTGTCCCACACCTGGCTGGCCACAGGTCCCTGTGCCTTTGTGGTGCAAGGACAGCAGTTCATGGCTTTTTGCCTTGGGCTCTGCCACTCAGAGCTCAACCTGCAGCTCCACAACAGCTGCACATGGAGGTACCTGCACCAAATGCATTCTTCAACACACAGATCCTCAACATCAGTTGAGCATTTCAGCAGGATGGTTCTCATTATCAGATAATTGCTGTAATTCAGAATGGTGAGGAAAAGAATTGTATGTGATATTATTGTTGACAGTTTGCACTCCAAGGTCATCTACTCCGGGGTTCAACAGGGACATAACCCATTGTTGAAATGTCTATGGAAATCATTGTTAAGTAAGCTAATGAGGAATTTTATAACAATAAGGCGATTATATTTTTTTTATCATGAGACTTTGTGAAAAGAGTTTCATGGGAATTTAAAAAAATTTTTGCTTGTTACATTCAGATAATGTTTCAAAGATTGAAAAATCTGTACTTTCACTGACAAGTGTACTTGTGCTTTATTGGCTACTTAAACACTACCATGTTTTTAATCAGGTTGTTTTGACTTCTGATAAATCTCAAACTAATGATAAAGCTAATGGCAGCCTACACATATGGCTTTGCCATTTCAACCATTTTAACCTAAGGCTTGCTTGTAGTAAGAGATGTAGCAACACTGTGATGTCTTACTTAAGTTGCATTTAGAGAGCCCTAATCCATGTTGGATGATTTGTGCTGTGATATGAATAGCCCAGGAGGCAACTAGTGAGCTAGTGAGATACATTCTGAATTTTTCTCTTGCTTAGAAGGGGAACTGTCATAGTGTGCCACCTGCAAAATACACCTCTATGTCCTGCTTCTGACCATGACTGGCAAATTATTCTCTTCTGAGGAAGAGGAGCCTTCATTTGCTCCTTGTTCCTAATCCAACAGAGATCACTCTAATATGATCCCATAAGGTCACACTAGCAATTAGTAGAAAAAGAAATACTGTCCACTCAGGTAACTCCAGACTGCATTTTTAATACATCATTCACACTCTCAATTTCCACAGCTTTCTGCCCCATCAAAACACCAAAAAGCAAGGTATCTCATCACCAAAAATGCTCAAAAAAGTCCTCCTTGGGTAGATTTCATTCTGTTTTAATTCTAAAGTCTTCCATTGGAAAATTTGCCCGTGGGTCAGTTTAAATTCACTGCGCTTTTCTGCTCTTGTAGCAAGAGGAACGTTTACTTAGGTTCCCTGCAGCAGACCTCTGGCCTTTCCCATCTTCTCTGGATGTTCTGATATTCTGGAAGAAATTATTGCTGCAGTTTCTGCTTACAGATTCTCCCAGAAAAGCAAAGGACTTCTCTCTTTTATCTTCTTCCATCTGTAGCCATGCGGAGGGAACTTAATAGGGAGGTTTCAGTCTAATTCTGATCCTCAGTGATATCACAGTTCTTTGCATAGCTTTGTTGGGTGGCACCCCAGGATCCTCAGATGCCCTCAGAGAGTGCTGTGTAGCCGGGGATACTATGTTGATTCCTTCTTTTAAACATCCCTTCTGTCCTTTTCTTCATTTGTTGTTGTGCCTTTTTGTATCAATTCTTAGTTCTGACCCCCCACTTCCTTTTCAAGGGCTCTTCATGATTCAATATGGGTTTCCTGCAACTCTTTTAGTATAGTCTCCAATAAAGATACTTAGAAGAAGAATATCAGAACTGGGCAGGCACACAGCAACACCTTCTCAATTCTGCTCCCACCACACTGAGTCTTGGTTAGATCCTGAGCCAATATTGCATTTCATATTCTTCCATCTCAGTTACAAAAGTGAACAATACACAGTCTGCCTTTGAATTCCAGGAGAAAAAAAAAAAAAACCCCAACCAACCAAACACAAAAATCTCAGCTGCATGGTGAATTTAACATGCTTTGATGTATCACTATGTAGATACTTCTATATTTCTTTAAAACTCAACAGTACATGGTAGTCCTCAATTTCTGTTATTGACCTCATTAAAACTTGTGGGGATCAAATTCCCTTAAAAAGGGAAATTCTGTCTTTGGAGCTACAATTTATCCCTTTCCTCCAAATTGTCTGCTGCATTTATTTGCACAATTACTTGCCTTGCAATAGACCCATCCACATCTCCAGACCTGCCATGGTAGGGTTTCTTTTTCCATATGGACAGAGCCACACCAAGATAGATACACTCTGCAAAGTCAAAAATCTGATAGGAAAAGCTGAAAATATGTCAGAGCTCAGACACAGGAACTGCAATTGTCCCATCTTTGGGCAGTTTAAGAAGATACTTCCCTTTCCTTGATCTTCTGAAAACAAGAACAGAAAGAAAGAATTTATTCTTATTTTCCAGCTTCCAGTTACATGTTACTTTCAGTGAAGCATTGAGGAGTTTTTCCAGAAAGCATTTAGTATGTTGTAGGAGAGGCTGACTGGCTTATGTGCCGTAACAGTAACCCATGACACATCTATTGCAGTTCCATCCTGTTGTGTTGCCATTTCTGCATCCAATACAAGGACAAGAAGATTGTGGGACTAGCAGAGAGTGGATCAGCAGCCCCTTTTGGCAGCAGTATATTTCAGATGTGAAATGGAACTACACACTAAATTTACACATATGCATTTCAGTGAGCAGAGCTGTGTTTGAGTAATAGAGGGCAGCATTTGGTACTAGCTCCTCACATGCATCACACAGTGAAAATCATGTTCTATTTTTTTTTTTTTGGTGTAACAGATAGAGTATAAAGCCTCCTATTCAAAACATTGATCAAATTATAGCCATAAATAAAACTATGAGTTCAAAGTAAAGAGGAATTTGTGCCAGTGACGGATTTTGTCTGGGAGATAGATTTATCACATAGAATTTGATCGTGCCAAATCCTTAACAGTAAAATAAGTAGTTCAGACTTATCACTCAGTATTAAAAAATAATCTGGATTTCACTATTCTTCATGTGCAAGTTTTCTTTGCCTCTGTGGAGCTACATATTTGAGTTAAATGTCAGCGAAAATCACCAGTACAAATATAAAATGTGTCAGTGTGAATCATATCACTAAATTTATGTAGTAATTGACACTGGCACAAACTTCATCTCATTCTTGTATGACCCAGTCTATTTTGGGCAGTCATGTCTTCCACCCAGTTTCCTGAGAATTATGTATGTATTTACTCCTCTAACTGTCACCTTTAAAACTTCTGGGATTCTTTGGCCAATTTCAGCCAAAGTTAATAGGCAGAGATTTCAAAGATATTCTATGCTTACATATTTTATGGAAAAAGGTGGCCACTACTGCTCAAAGACTTTACTACTGTGCTAGCAAGCAAAATGGCAGTAATTTGAGCCCTTTATTGCACAGCAGAGTATATTTTTGACCATGACTCACAGACCCAGAGGAAATCAAATTTTTGCTATGTTTGATGTTTGCACTAAGCATTAATACCAGTAAGGATTACCTGTGTCACACAGTGGGCTCCCATGTTGAAGTTCCACCATGGCACTTTAATCTTCCATGTCTTTATTGGTGGTTGTTACAGAATCTTCATTTATAATTATCACATTAAAAAAAAATAGATGACCGTGTTATAACACCACTTTTATTCTTTAATAAAATCTGATTATCTTGTTAAATGTCTATTCACACATTTGTTGAAAATGATAATATTGAATGCTTGTTTTTGAAATATCTTTTCATTAAAGCAACCAGCCCAATACAATTTGTTCTGCTGCTTACAGACTCATTTCTGTATGTTTCTTTCTCAACCAATTTTAAGTAGGGATAATATATGGCAAGGCAGGAAAGATAAAGGCCAGGTTTTGATTTTAGGGAAACACATCAAAATTTTTCTAAGGAAAAGGATTTATGGAAATTACCTTTTTTTTAAGGCAACATTATAAACCCTATGTATTGGATTGTTTATGAAATCCGTTGCTATTAGGGATCAATTCATTGGAGTCTGAGATTTCCAAAATCAAATTAAGTGTATTTAACTAATTTTGGTATTCTGCATGATTACAGATTTGTGTATGTCCTGATGTTCAGATGTCCAGATTTTAGGAAGAAATCATTCTTATTTATGGCCCATGCAATTTTCTTCTGGAGAGGAAATTCACCCAGTTGAAAAAATAATCAATTAATACAGTAGTCAAAGAGTGTAATGAACTAAGGAATCACTTTGTTAATTCCACTCATGGCTCCCCATGAGTTTTCTGCCTTTTTCATGGTTGTACAACTCTAAAGACTTCTTGATGAGTGGTTTTAAGTCTTCTGTAGTGATCTTATTGTTTGGAGATGGGATTACCACATCATATAGTTCCATTTCCAAAAATAGATCTTTCCTGACATTGAAAGAATGGAAGTATTAGCAGTGATTCAATACAGAGGAAGAACTATGAAGCATCTGACATCAGATCTAGATCCCATGATATGATATAACGTTTGAAGTGTTTCCAGATCCATTTCAATGGGCAAAACTTTTATTGAAGGAGCAGGCTGAGAGAAGAGCAGTAAATGCATCTTTTTTAACAGTTAATGCTTCAGCATTAGAGATCTGTCTCAGGGGCAAGGAGCTAAGTGAGAGGCTTAATGTCTTGAGATTTTTACACAAAACCAGTTCTGGAGCTCAAGATGGCTCATTTACAGCAAAGGCACAATCCTGAATCACAGTCCACTGAGGGCCCCTTACTTCCCCTAGAATTTGGTTAGATTAAGGTCATACATGGAGATCTGTTTACTGCTGGGCTATTGCTCCTGTCTTAAGGGAAACAGAAAGCGGAATTCATGTAGGAGACATGGGAATTCACACAGCTCCTCAGCTGGAGCCTTGTGGCTCACAGTGTGAACTCTCTTTTATGACCTGTGTGCAGAAGTGGAGTCAGGGTTTCATCTTGTGCCTGCTGCTGAGCACTTGAAAGGCACAGGAAGGGAGCAGGCTTTGTCAAGAACTGATGGGAATTGAGGAGTCACTTGAACCTGTCAGGGACTGAGCAGGCAGAAGCTTGTTGCATGTTACACAGGATCATCATCTGAGTCATGTTCAGCTGCAGACATAAATAACATTATCTGCATTTATGCACAAGCAGATACCTTTGCAGAAGGGCTTGTTCTACATTACAGGAACTGAGGCACCATTTTCCAGAGGAACAGATGCAATAGTTCTGCAGGATCCTAGTCTTTTAAAATATACTCTATATAATATAGATTAAAGGATCTCAGTACTTTAATATATATTTTTATGTATAAGAAACCTTTCTCACGTCAATGTGTTTCTTTGAACCAAAACATACAGGCAAATAGGAGTAACTGCAAAATGGGATGCCAGTAGAAGCTGGCTCTTTCATTGAAACACAGCAATAATCTCAAGATGCTGTTGATAAGGAAGATTGTCATTTGCTGCATGATTATATACACATCTTTTTGCATGCAACCTATATATTTATTTAGATTCCCTCCATTATTGTCAGAGATTGCTTAGTAAGGCACAACTATGCCATCCTGTAGGACAAGTAAAATATTTATAACAGCAGTGAAGGGAGGAAATGGAACATNCAAAGAAGAAAACCCTAGATTAATTCATCAGCTATGTGTGCTGTGTAAGCATCATGGTCCAAACCCAGTGAGCACTACATAGTTCATGTTCTGGGTCTCTCTAATTGAATTTTTCTATTGCATTTAATTGTTCCACATATTTACTGATGGCCATTGTGGATTCTCAAATTACAATTGCAGCAGACTGCACTAGGAAACTACCTTAATCTTTAAAAATCCCCTAGTTATCTATTCTTATTTCCAAATGCAAGAGATAATGTGAAAATTAAAGCATTAAATACTTATAGTCTTTTTTTTTTTAAGTAAACAAAGTAAGCTTGTCTCCATTTTATCACTATACTATAAAATAAACTACTTATTCCTCAAAATCGTTTATCTAGTGTGGGAATGGACTTTATCCAAGAAGAAGCTCTTCAGTTTGTTATTCTAGTTGAGAGAAGTCTTTCATAATGTAGCAGCTCAACATCACTGAGCTCACCCCCACTGGTGAGCGAGTACCTCACACATCTTATTACAAAACAGCTGGGATTACTACAGGTAACGCAGAGCAACATTCAATAAAAAAAGGAGAAAAATAAAAGCATAGAAAGGTAATGTCTTTTATGTTTAGAGATTGGAAAGAAATTTGACTTCTACAATCCCTGTACTATGCAATAGAGCTCCATTTGTGGCATTCTCTAAAAATTTTGGAAGAACGGTTTTCTTTGAAGACTTAAGAAATGTAAATAGATTTTTCAGCTTAAAAACAAAATAACAAACAAATATACTAAGAAACAAATCCATATACTAAATCATCTTGTCTGCAACACCCCCAGCAGTGCTAGAGAGCCAAAAAAATCCCTATGGCATTACTGTTTCTTGACTTCACAACATATTTGGATTTTGTTTTGAAACAGCATCCTGCTATTTTTTTTTCCATTCTGCCTACACCAAACACTCTGTTTCCAGTGAAAATTCTCCTTAAGAATAATAAAAGCTATTTTCCCAGTTGTGTTCAGCCTCCCTTGGACCAAACTCTATTCTTCTGTCAGGTCTGTGGGGAATAATCAAGCAACATTAACTGTCTGAAATAAGATATATAACATCCTGCAACTGGACTTGCCTTTTTTTTTTCTTTCCCAAGGAACCAAACCATTTCTAAACTCCTCACAAGGTGTACAAGCTAGCAATTTCTTTATTGGTGATTTGCCTAGGGAAAATACATTCAGATATAAAAGAAACAAATGAAACTATAAATTATTCACCATTGTATTTACTAAATATATTGTGCTACATAGAGATATTAATCTGAGGGCAGAGTATGATTTACTTTTTTACCTGAAGTGCATTCAGTTATTTTATTCAGTTAGCCCACTTCAAATCCAAATCTGCAGATATTATGACTTTGCTTGGTAGGATATCACCCTAGGTCCAAGCCTCCTTTCACCCTTGAAACTTCCCTTTTTTCCCTTCATAAATACTGCCTTTCCTTACTCAGACTTTTTACACTTATATTTGATGGAGTTCTTGGCCCACTCACTCATCCCGTCCAGCTCTCAGCATCACTTCAGGAATTCCCCCTGATTTCTCAGGACTTGTTAGCACACTTCCTTATTGT
Organism: Hylia prasina; assembly: GCA_013397195.1. Classification (NCBI taxonomy): domain Eukaryota; kingdom Metazoa; phylum Chordata; class Aves; order Passeriformes; family Sylviidae; genus Hylia; species Hylia prasina. The sequence continues at coordinate 174,636 of VYXD01008114.1, read as the reverse complement.
TTTCAATTTTATTCCTTGCTGGGTTCATGTTTAGAAGCCCCTTTACTTTCAGCATCCACTGAGTTGAAAGCCTTTGCTCTTCCATCTTTAGCAGTGAAATGGGTATTTTATTCTTTTGGAGAACATCTTCCCTTCTTCCTCCAACTTCATACTAATTTCACAACATCGAGTGAAATTACTTTGTCATTTCATCAGCAGAACATTAAATGATGGGGAACTTTTCTCTTTTTGACAACCTTTACCTTAACCTTCAATGGCTCTATTAGAAGGCAATGATCATTGCCACAGAATTTTTATCACATATATTCATATCTTATACCGACTTCCAACTTTCCCTCTCCCCCTCATTTTGAGTTAAAGTGCTAAATATGAATTACTTTATGGCAATCTGTAACTAAATGAGGGTAAATAGTCAGGTTGTGTTTTAAATCAGTACCTTCCCTGAGTAAAGGAATTTCATGTAGATTTCAATCAGCCATGCTTCTGTTCAGGAGACAAGATTTTAATGTAAATGCTCTATATAGAATTTCATTAGATTTTTTTGGAATTACCTAATGGGTTTGATTAGAACTTAATATTGGTACGATCAACCTGGGCAAACATGGAATGTATGTATGTTATTACATAGTTTAGGGTGCAACTGTCCTTTTTAGAGATGTCTAGAAGGTCATGCATATTTATGGCTTTTGCGTAGAACTCAAACTGACAACAAGTTTGACTTTCACTGATTTAGCTAGAGTCGGCAATAGTGTCACTGACAGCATTTGAATCATGAGGAGGATCAATAATTTTAACTTAATTTCAAGCTTGGATTTGGGATTTAAGAGAATAAAACAATATAATATAAGAATAGTTAATTCTAGGGAAACAGAAAGGGATAAGATAACAAGAATATGAATGAACTTATGCAGGCTTTTCAACATGCCAAAAGAAAAATCAATTATTTTAAGTTTTAAAACCAATGCCTCTTTTCACTTTGGAGATTACTTCCAGATGTGAAACAACTACCAAGGATTTTTTTGTCCAAAAGCAAAAATAAAGTAAGTGAAATTACAAGCGTTTGCAGTTCCAGATGTTCTTATTGGATATATTCCCTTCTATATAGTATCCACATATGACATTAAATATTTCAGCAGAGATTTAATGTCACTGGTAACCCCTGGATTTTCTGTTCTGTTATGTCATTGTTCATGAAGTAGAGGATGTGATTAACACCAGTCTTTTTTTCTGTCATCCTCTTCAGGAAGTCTCCTGGTGTTCTATCATCTCCTCTCTGCATTCTCTGCCTCTACCTCCATGGTCCTGAGGAAGGAAGACCTCATCCTCACATATACCTGGGATGGAAGTTGTATTTTCCCTTGAAGAGCTCTTTACAGGGAACTGGATGAAAGAAATTTTGCATTTCAGTCTTCCCTCCCATTTTGGAAAGAACCATAGGATCATAGAAAGTTCAGGGTGGGAAGGGATCCTTGAAGGTTGTCTAATCCAACCCTCCTGCAGCGAGCACAGAAAGTGGAAGGAAGGAAAGATGTATTGATCTAAATCTTGCACTCCCAATGGACAGACATTATAAGAATTATAGGTTTCTCACAGTCACAGTGTAAATATAGAAGTACTGTTGGTTACAGTTAGAAAAACTATGTCATTCAATCATCAAGGGCATTAAGTTTCATTTGATAACACTGAGTCACAGTCCACTCTCAGGAACACATGACGTAGCAACTGTGCTTTAACCAGGGTTGCCACTTGTTCATCAAGATAGTGGAAAGAAGGCTCCACCTGGTCAGTAACATTTCCCTTTGCAAAATAAAATGCAAAGTATTCTACTTCAGAAGTTATTCTGCACAGCAAAAAAAGATGTTAGTTTGTAGTTGCTTATTAAAGCTCTAAGTGAATAGAAAATGGAAAATTTCATAGCAGTGTTTACCTATAGATACTAATTGATAGAACTGTTAAGATTTTTAAGATTTGCAAACCTTGGCTAATTCACTCATCGTGACCTAGAGAAAGTAAAATCCTGAGGCTTTAAATGACACATTTAGGGTGGCATTGCATGCAGTCTTCCTGTAGTAAAGAAAATCTGATTGTGATAAAACCTACTGTCAAGCCTGAAGCGCACAATTTTTACTCAAAAGAATTTTTTAAGCCTACAGGATGGATTGGTGTTTGTTTCTTCCTTTGTTTTGTTGTTTTCTTTTTTCTTTAATTTTAGAAAAATCCTCATAATTTACTGGCTAGAAAAAGCAGGTGTAAGATAAAAGAAAAATCAATGGTTCATTAGTTTAACATAAATGCTAAAGGTTTTTGACAAATTTTAAAAAGCTTTCTATTCCATAATGAAAAGCTGAAAATAGAGTACCCCTCAGGTCTGAATTTTATTCATACTGTGAATTTTAAGGAAATTATAAATTAAAAAAATTAAATAAATATTGCTTGAATTTCTGCTAGGTAGCAGCCACCCTCTGTGATTAGGATTTTATTCACTATTGCCTTTCTTCAGGTATTGTAATTATAACTTGCAAACTGAAAGCACAAGATAATAATTATCTGCACATGTTTACACATTAACGAAAATGCTGAAATATATTTTACCACCCCTCACTGAAAGTGTGAATGGTCTCACACATTTTCTATCCCACTGTACAACAGTGATACTTGGTATTGCTGCACAGCCTCCCATTCAAACTTACTCTTGTGCAATTTCTTGAAAAATCAGATTATACTCCTAAATATGCAGGTAAGAAAAAGCCATGCTATGGATTGTTATGAATTTTTCAACATGCAATTCTGTTTGGTTTTAAAGCAGAGGCAAATCTTTACAATTCTTGTGTTTTCAAATGCACATAATTTGAAGCATGGCTCTCTTTAACACACAGCAGTTGAAAGAAAAAAGTGATCTCTACAAATGCCATCCAGTTGCCCATGTCCCTATTACTGTTTGCTGACAATTATAATCCTGAAACATCTCATGTGTTTGAACTTATGCATTGGTTAAAGCTGCCAGAATCCCTAAAGATGTAGTTTTTTTAATCTTTGGGGGGTGAGGGGAGAGAAAGAAAAGTGTTTTGTTTTGTTTTGTTTTGTTCTGTTTTGTTCTGTTTTGGTTTGGTTTGGATTGGTTTGGTTTGTTTACCAGTGCATATGCAAAATACATGTGAGTAGAGCAGACTCTTCCAAAGGCTCCTAATTCTCATATTTGTTGAATACCTACAATTGTTCTGTGTAAAATCCAGTCAGGAACAAAACTAGGTGATCCTTTCCTTCTCACCCCTGCCCCATTCAAAAAGCAAGGAAGCCTTTATCCTCCACCACAGAACATCTGTGTGAGAAGTAGCAGTTAAGTGTGTCAAAACATGTTTAGACCTCTGATTTTAATGGCATAAAATGACAATTCCAGTGGCTACTGATCTGTCACTGCTCCCCACACTCAAGCAGTGAAACGCCAGCACACTTTCTCAGCTGCAGAACCATCTATTTTCTGGAGGGATGTGTTTATGTGTGTGGTGATTTCTTTTTCAGAGGCATATGAACATGTCTGCTTAAATCAACCCCAGAGACAATTTGCTCTGCTGTTGTGTTTATCTCACCTGTACACTTAGGTAAGGGCTGCATTCCACACTGAGCTGAGGCTTCAGGGGCAAATTCACCTCAAGGAGATTTGCTGTTCTCAAAAGCGAAGACTGAGTTGATCTAAGGTAAGCAAAACTTCATTGTAGTGTTTGGCTGATATAGCTGGAAACTGGTAAATTTCAAACACTTCCGAGGCTGTTACAAATGTGCAGCCAGTGCGCTGCTGCTATTTTTGTGGACCGTTTGTGAAGACCTTTACAGATAGCTTTTGGAAATGAAGATACTTACACTATTAGAATAGCAGGTTGGGAAATACTTTTAACTAATGTTCCTGCTGGCAAATTCACTATCCATTTCTTCTTGAAGATGTCCAAGATGTAAATGGTCCTTTTTTCTGAGTATGGAGGTTGTATGTTGAAACCTGCCATTCAACAATCCCAGCTGCATGCATGTTATTATCCCAGCACTGATTACAAGATTCCATTGACCACAAGCTGCCTGTTTGCCTGTCTAGATGTTGTGATTAAGGTACAATCAATCTTTAATCCAATCAGAAATCTCTCTGCCTGCCGCTGATAAAGGTCTCGGCAGGGCACTGATGAGGCTGGAGCCCTGATATCTCTAAGGGGACACCTGCAGCATGTGAGGTGCAGAAGCTAAGCAGGCTGATCTAAAAGAAAGGAATTAAGTTGGCCTGCAAAAAATCTGATAAACAGCATTCAAACAGAACAAACCAGGCAGCTTAAGTGTGGAGCTCATCAGCCTCACTGGCCCTGGAGTGCTGCTGTTCTAAATCCTAACACATTGAGAAGATCATCTTTTAGCTCAGGAAGACCATTAAACACAGAAGATTTAGTTTCTGCTCATCAAAAGAAGAAGCCAACAAACAATTTATCTCATTGTACACTTTTCTCCAGTGCATGGATTCCTGTGTACTACTTCAGCTTTGTACTTCATTGTCTGCTTTTCCTCACAGGAGTCTGGAATGGAATATAGCTATGACTTTCCAAATTGTAGTGCAAAGAAATAATTGCCTGTTCTTTGCTTCTTCTTTTTTTAATTCCTTGACCCAGCTTTAATTTCTTTTCTGTCTTTATCTGAGCATTCTTTCCTAATTCTGCAGATGGGATACTTATAATTACAGGTAATATTAAAGCTGTTAAAAAATAGCACATTATTATGTGATAAACCTGCATGCTTTATATTAATCCTTGTTGATCTGCTTCAGGGCAAAGAGTTTCTCATAACTTCCTTTCAATGATATGACCTGTTCTTATTACATTAACATTCTAAATTAGAGAGAATGGCAACTAACTGCCTTATTGAAAGCTAAAGAACTTCCAAAGTACCTCTTTTGTAACCATAAAAACACCACTTAACTGCTTAAATGGAAACTATTGTTTTTATTTGTTGTATGATTATTTTAAACACAGTTGTATGAATTATATTTGTTTCAGAAATACAGATTATTTCCACTAACCCCCTAGATTTGTTATGCTTTGTAACTCCTGAGTGAGCTATACTCCCACTTTCAAGCTTTCCAGGGCATCTGACACCCATCTGAGATACCTGCAGCAAAGCTTACATTTATCTATGTTCACAATAAGCCTAAGATCAAAAGAAATATAATTATTCTGTCTGTGAAGTCTTTTTTTCCTATATGACCATTTCAGATTTAATAATTTCTCTGATTTCAAAGTCTCTAATCAGTAAACAATGAACAGCATCACAGTGAAATAATCTAATTGTCACAGCTCTGACTTTCAGAAAAGCTTTCAAGACCGCTTTAAACTTGACAATTTTGGCAAAACCTATTGTTACTATGTTAAATGGCCACAGTGCACGCAAAAAGAGCAACAATAGAGTGCATACAGGTATTTGAAACACACACTTCAAAGTCAGCATGGTCTACTGTAAACAGTCATATCATGTTCAGAGCACAGTTAAAGACTCAATTCAAACTAAACCAGCTTATACCCAGTGGTTATGCCTTTAAAGATGTATGGAAAATATCTGCTCTTTGTAGACTATGACCTTCATAACTCAATTTATGGGTCATTCCCTCACTTGTGGGATATTTTCAATATCATAATTGTAAAAAGAGAAAGAAGGGAAGGAAAAATGTTCAGTTACTCATTTTGCAGGGCCTTTTTATTAAAAGCAGAAATAACATTAGATGAAAATCATTTCACTGATAATTTTAATGAAATATGAAGTGCTTTGAATATATTTTATTGCAGGCAATATAGAAAAAAGGCATTGGCTGCTTAATGTGTCATTTAATGAATGGATTCCACATTGCCTTACTTTGCCACATTTGGAAGTGAAGGCCATGCAAAGATGATAGCAAGTGCTTTCAAAAAGGGGCTTCTTCCCACATTTTTAAATTACACTTCACCTAATGGAAAGTGCAAAGTATAATGCAGCAGAAATGAGGCTGAACCAAAACATTGGAGCCACATACCTTAACAAATCTCGCTGAATTTTATCCTGTAAGCGCATCTCTAATATGGAAAAAACCCTGATGTTGACAATGTCCTAGCATGCTGAAGGTCAGGCTGATGTAAGAAGGATCCCAAAGAAACAGAAATCTGGGCTAATTTGCAATAAGCTAAGCAGTTGCTTAGTTAGCCCAGCTGAAGGTGAGGAACCAGGGTGGAAGCTCTGCCCACAGGGATGCAAAGGTCATTACAGAGAAGGCTGGTAGGTGTCATTTGTTTACACCTTCTCCAGCTCAGAGAAAACCAGATGCAATTGCCAGTGCTGCAGAAATGAACTCTAATCTGCTCGATTTATTTTTCTAACAGAGGCCCATTAATGGGTCTGACTCAGCAAGTTTCCAGTTATTAACCCTAAACTGCCTTTGGCTTGCTTTGGTAGCAGCTACCAGCTGTCACCTCAGGCTTTTTTTTCCAGTAAGATGCAGATTCATTAGTTGTGTCTAAAATGAACAAAGCATAAATTATAGCCATGCACTGGCCCTGAGGCCAGCTGGCCCTGGGGTCTGCAGCACCTGCCCCTGTGTCCATCCCTCCAGGGCCCAGTGTCCTGTGTTTATGCAGTCCTCCCAACTGCTTAGGAGTGGACAGCCAAGAAATTTCCAGCTCAGAAATGCTAACACTTAGGCTGTAAGTGGTCTGGGATGCAGAGATCAGGCTTGTTAACTGGCACTTTTATTCAGCAGTGCAGGCATACCATTGGTCCACTGAAAGCAGCCTTCCACAGCCACGAGCACTGGCTTTTAAACTAGAAAAGAAAAATTGTAGGAATCCATCAGAAAACCATGCAGGAGGAAATTTTATCATGTCATTACAAGTAGGCATCTTGCTTCCTGGGCATAATACCCCATTAGGTTAGAGATTAGACTTCATATGGGAAAAAAAATGTAAAGAAGGTCTGAAGCTGGCATTACAAATGAAGGCTGTTCTTCACGCACCAGAGAAACTTCCATATCAAGCATGAGGAGGGTTCCACACGTATTTTTTGGTCATATTGGAAAAAACCCTGCAGCAGAGAGGAGGTATATCTGCTCTGCTTCACAGTGCAACATGAAAGGGATAAATGGCAGGAAATCCAGAATAGAAAGAAAGGTGTTTCTGGCTTATGAATGTAAGAAGCAGAGACAGAGAGCAAACTTTCACCTCGTGATGCTTTCCACATTTACCTTTCTGATGTCTAAGCTCCATTTGCCAAGTTACTGGCTCCACATTAAAATCAATGAATGATGCAAATAGAAAAATCTGTATGTAACAGACACTGAACGTTAAAAGGAAGAACACTTTTCTTTCAAGGCATGGTAATGAGAAGGGAAAAACCCCATGTAGTAATACAATCAACCTTTTAAAATTGTTTTAAAATAGCTTTTTCTCAACACAAGGCCTGCAAGTTTAACACCATATGGTCTTAGAACCTAAGTCAGTTACATGGAAGTGTCAAGTACTGTTACAGGTCACATTATCATACTGATCCATAAACAAGCAGCTGCATAATTTCTCAAATGATTATCACTCTTGCACACCTGGTGTGTGTTATAGATAAAAAATTAGCAAACAAAAGTGAGAATTTTACTATACTGCTGTGCTGTCATGGCAAATTGCACCATCAAAATCCAATTGCACAACCCAGCTTAAGGCATCAGTATGACAAGAGAACTGCAGTATATAACTGTGGAGACAGGGTTCCATTAAATAAGATGTGAAACAGGGCAGCGTGGAGCCTGGAAAACCCAGGAGGTGCTGAAGGCAGTGTAATAGGGCCCCATCGTCAACAGCATCAAAGGCTGCTGATAAATCAAGACAATGAAAGGAGCTTCTCACTTAGCTTGAAGCAACAGATCCTCATTACAAACTCTCTCAAGAGCAGTTCCAGCACAGTAGCAATATCTGAAACAAGACTGAAATTTATTAGAAGGATTTTTGTGCATTAGAGCCAGCCTGTAATGTCAGAAGAGTGCTTCTGAATGCAAGGAAATCCAGGGGCAAATAAGGTAAGCTGAGAAATTTCCAGAAATTACACTTTATAGTCTAATGCAATTAAGAAAAATACTGTTTTGACAGTGTTTCACTCCTCAAAAATGTTTTATTCTGGCTATCTGGTTTCTGTTTAGTTTGAGCTTCTAAACAGGAACTGACATATAGGAAAAAATAAACACCATCTCCAAAACACCTAAATATTCAGGAGCCGTGTGACACAGACTGGTCAGGTGGTATTAACTACATTTGTCCTTCTGATCCCATAGTTCCCTCAACATCTGGGGTTTTTGTTCGGGACCTACAAACTTACACCCAAGTGATGGGCTCTGGATGTCTCTGTTCCTCATTAGGATGCAGATAGGAAGTGTGAAGGGATATTCATACTTTCAGGCTCATTCTGTCACACACTAGCAGAGTCAGACCTCACCATAACTGCTGTAGCAAAGACAGGTGGAAGACATGGATATAGACCTACTAGATAAGGTTCTTCACCAAAAGTCCTTCACAGGACTCCAAAGACTGAGGTACACCATCTATTTTATGGACAGGGTTTTTTATCAAAGAGAAAATAGTGCTGGACACAAAAAATCAAGCCCATAGCTCCCTCAGAACTACCTTACCTGCTGTGTGTAGACTTCCTTTCCTCTTAAGGGTCCTCCCTGAATTTTTCTCAGCATATTTGCTTCAATAGGACAGGTCAGACTAAACAGTAAAGGCAGGCTTTTTTTTTTTTCCTTGGCAGTGAAAGAGACAGAATTTAAAAGTCTACAGGGTCCAAATCCCAGCCCTCCATCTTTCATGGTTAGAAGAAAAACAATGACAAAAATACCTTGTTGAGTTCTCATCCCAAGAAGTCAACCTCATTTTCACATGTCTTCAAATGCAAAATGAAATCAAGACTAAGCAGACCAATATAAGGGAAGGAAAGTAAGTGGAATTAGAAGACCCCAGAACCACTCTTTATCTCACCCTCCAACTTTCTCATGGGCACTATTCCAATTTGGAAATCTCTGAAGATGACAAAAGCACTTCTGGAACACTGAAACTTAAATTCCAAACCACTTAGGTCTTCACAAAAGTTTGACAGGAAAAAATAGTCTCATAAATCTGTACCATAAAATGGAAAGTGTTGCTTGTGTGAGATCTGACTTGAGAGATATATTCATAACTACACATAATAATACATAATACACATAATAAGAACAAAATATTCTTGCAGTTTCCTGTATTAGAGCAAGTCTTAAGTTTAACTTCTACAATGAATTTTTAAATTCAGGGTGTCAAGTTTTTAAATGACCATTGTAAGAAGTTTTGAACTCTTATATATAGATCACCTCTCTAAAACTTACTCTAATTTTTTTCCATAGGAATTTATAGCAATTTAATATGAAAATTAAACCTAAGTTCTTGAAATGAATCTGACTGAAACATATGGTAAGGATGAATTATAAATCCACATGACAGGGAAATACAAAGTAATAGACTAAATTCAAATCCTCTGCTATCCTGAGTTACTTACTGATAATGTTCATACGGGGTTCTATTGTGCCTACACTGTTAATTTGGAGCAAAATCTTGCAACAGGCTCCACATAAGCTGGTAAACATCCTCACCTCACTATAGACAAATCTGAGCCTGGTGGTAATGATTTGCTTTCTTTGAGAAGGGTCTTTAACATGAAGGATTAGTGTCAAGCTCCCACAGCCATGCATTTCCAAGGATTTGTGAGTTTGTCCTAAGCATTATGTGGTAAATATAAACTAAAGGTAACAGAGACATTATACCATAGATATTCTTTTGAACATATCTCTCACTCTAAAGCTTGAAATGGTTCTGAATTTAACAAGCAGCGAATAAAATCCCATTTCAATTGTACTTAAGTTAGAGCTATTGCCAAAATGTTTAGTTCAAAATATCTAGGTCCCATGTACAATTTTGTGGGTTGGGATATAATCAAATTATAAATAAATCTGAAGAAATGTTATTATACTTTGATGTCATACTGATGCAGAAAGATATTAGCTCCAGCATATTTTGTATATTCTAAAATCATGTTCCGTATTCAGTTGTTCTGTTGTTTGGCTTTGTCAGCCCTAATGAAGTTATTTCACCTGGTACAGCAGCCTAAAATGCCCCTCTTCATGCCTGTCTAGTCTTAGGGGAAAAAAAAACCCAAACAAACCCAACATTCTTATTATCAAAACAGCCTCTCTGGCACTACAAAACATGCAAAGTTTATGTATATCTTTGGAAGTGGAATAGTAAATTATCCACAGGAAGCCAGATCTCACAACCTTCACTCAGTTTTTACTCACTGCCCATAGAAATTCAAGAAAATATTTTCTGAAATATTGAAAAAGAAAATTCAGAAGAGTTGACTAACAGCAGTTAACAGAATATGGATGCAATGCAGCTTTCAGTTCCTCTCACCACTCAGAAAAAAGCAGCCACAGTTTATTGTAAACCAATCTACATGTCTAGATTGTGGCAGGGAAAGGGACACCCTTACAAAGGCTCTGCTGATTGGAGGTCACTGAGGAACACCACAGTTCTCTCCTCTGTCCTGATATGTTCCTCTCTGCTGGGGACTGCATGCACTGACTGATTTTTCTGAATACAAGCAAGAAATTATCTTTTATCTATGCATCACTTAACCAGGGCAAAGAGAAATATGCTGAAAACTAGGGGATGTGACCACAAGCTTACTTGTTATGCAGCAACAAAAAGGGGATAAGAACCAAGCCCACCTTCCTTTATCCTTAAAAACTAATTAAAGTGACATGACCCCATGCTCTGAAATGTCATCTATCAAAAGTTGGCAACATTTTTTGAAGCAAAAATGATTGAACTTGCTGTGACATCTTCCTTGCCTCTAGATTCCCAGAAATTCTGTTGCTTTCCTAAATTGCCAAATCATATAACTAGTTAGAAACTCTCTAGGGAGGTCAGCATTAAAACAGGCGGGAAAGAGCCAAAGTAGCATATTCTTGAATTGAAAAATCTGTTAAAACTTGTGACTAAATGAAATAGTTATTTTTAATGTGTAAAAGCAATCATTCTTAGCAATAGTGTATTAATAGTGATTGTTGGTCAGCTGAGAGCATGTTTAGTAGGGAAAAGACATGAGTCCCTCATCCCTGGGAAGTCATTGGGAAAAGGGTTTCAAGTGCAGTACTCAACACTCAGGTTTCAGCTGTTTGTTAACTTGTAGTGATCCTCTGAAACACAAAGGTTTTTTACTCAGTGGAAACAGTTAATTCTTAGGAACCTTTGGAACATCTTAAAAACTCATTTCTCAACAAGAAACAGCCTGGTAGGTAGATGTAAACACTATAATAAGGACAATAATCTAGTTTGAATTCCTCAGACCACTTGTCTTGATAATATGCCAGTATTCACATACAAACAAAATTTTTTGTCCCATAAAACTTTTAAGTATCAGTGCAAGAGACCATTCTTCTGAAAATTACTTTCATATTTTTTATAGGGGAAACCTTGGAAAATACAATGATCAACATCTTTTATTGCACTGTTGTATTTGAACCACAGCTTTTTATATTCCAAAGTTAATTGAAGATGATTTGTCTGTGAATTCAGCCAGTTTTGTCATTTTGCCACCTTTATTTTAAAGTGGTAGTGGTGTTAAATACACAGAATGCTGAAGGAAGGACATGCATTTTCCACAGCCCATCTCTGTATATATAAGCCAGTGGAGGTCTTTTGTATAACATTAGGATTTTCTCTTTAATTTTGGTGGATCAAGATCAAATATTTTTTCAAGACACTATCCAGGCAGATGATTCTCTCAAGGTACTAACAGCAAAACATATGCATTTCCTTTCTCTGCTATAGTATTCAAGAGCAAACTTCAGCATAGAATTTTTCTGAAGAGCAGTAGCTGATGCCTCCAAAGGCTGGAACAGGTAAAAATGCTATCATATGCTATAGCTGCATTGCTGCAGTTATCTGTGACACCAGAAAAAGCAGTCATATATCTAATCAGATTTTCTGTACTTCTACAGTATAATTTTCTATGCCTAGACAGATGTATCAGAACAAAAGAGACAGGCAGCAACTGTAAAATAAAATTCAGGTTCCTCTCATACCAGTGCCTGACTGACTGCTACACACTGAGTTATCAGAGGAACCAAAGACATGTCACATATGTGCATCCCATTCTGAGCAACAGTCAGCTAGTTGTGATAGATAAACAGAAATGAAACATGGCCAGAAAGAGCTGAGGTAAACCTTGCACTCAAATTAATAGGATCATGCTGTGCTGTTGTTACATGCTAAACTTGGAAAGGCCAGCTGTGAGATTCTCAGAATGTCACAAATATCAGCCAGCACAAGCTGAATGATGGTGATGCTCCATCCATAAAGCTCTGTTTGAAAGACTCTCTTGGTGTGACTTTGTCACAGCCCTCTATGCTGTAGTCTCGGGAGAAGTTTTACTACTCCCTGCTACAGCCAAGGGATGTGCAACCAGCTTCATCACAACTTCCTAGCAGAAGGGATTACCTGCAGCTTGTTCTTTGGCAAAAAATAAAAGACTTGGTGAAGCTGGAGACCAAGAACAGCGAAGAAAAGGATTGGGAAGCGGGGAGGAGAAGCCTGGAATTCAGGCAGAAATACAAATAGTGGAGAAAGGAAGGGGGAAGAACAGGCACTTGCATGGGTGGGAGGAAGAGACTGGGAGGAGAGCAAGACAGGGTACAGTCAGATTGCAGGAATGGGATCAGGGTGCAGGTAAATGTGGGCTAAGGATGGCTCTCTCACAGGAATGTGAGCTGTGTAAGAGCTATGAGGGCAGTATGGACTGTGGGCTAGATGACTGGCTATGTTAGCAGAGAGTTACAGCAGTAGCAAATGGGAAACGGGAGGTAAAACACTGGTGTGAAATGCGAAAGAGGTTTGGGATAGAACAGATAGAAAATTCTGTGTTGAGGAGGATGAGATCAATGCTATGGGACAGGAAGACATGGAAGTCATGTCAAAATCATCAGAAAAAGGTGAGGATCAGAGAGAATGAAGTGCAAGAAGTTGCAGTTTGTGATGTTCTCAGGCCTACAGGAGCTACAAAATGTATCATATTCCCACAAAAACCAGTTTGTCTGATTTTTCTTTGCCCAGACAGCTCCAATCTGCTCATCTTGCACACACCACTCACTTCAAACTCACAGCATCTCCAGAAGTGCAGATGGTCCTGTAAGTGAGGATCCCTACAGAGTGAAAGCTAATAGAAAATAACCCGCTTTTTTCCCTTCATCTTGAAGCATGGAAAGTATTCTTTACCACCTAATCCTGCATTCAGCCTGTTACTTACAGTAATATTGCAGTAAAACACGTAAGACTGGAGACCATCGGACTGTCAGGTTGTATTTAACATGTTTAATGAAAATTTAATGTTCCTACAATTGATTTTTCTCTAAGTGGCACTGAATTACTTATGAATAGCCTCATCACTACTTAAACAAAACATGCTCCTCTAAGGAGGTACAGCTAAATGAAGATCAAAATGATCCATAATGCAGCATATACTTGGCAACATTCTGAATCAAGATCTTTCATATTTTTTGGACAAACAAGCTCTAGAAAAGATGGGTAAGAGACAAGGAAGGTTAAAGTGGCTTCCATCCTTGAAGTAGAAAAGGCAAGTGAATGGGCTCGAAATGAAAGCCGTGGCAAGTGCTCATGCTTGACCTGGGGACTGCTTTCCCTTGTGCTTCTTCCATCTGCATCTTTTTTGCTCCAGCATCCTTGATCTTTCTCTTTCTCCTTTTTTTTTTTTTTTTTTTTTTCCTTTGCTGAATGATCACAGAATGAATGAGTCAGAACATTGGACCTATTCCTTTGGAAAGTGAGGATGTATCTGTTCCCATGACTTCTATTCATGAATTGTTTTTTATATGACTGTGTAGTAGAATGGACCTACTTCATGGGGTAGAAAGGAGATCCACCAAATGTGTATCAAAGGATGGGGTATCCTGATTTGCACTGATAAATACCTTGTGTTCTCAGCCCTTTACAGGCAAAAGGGGTAAAAGCCCTCACTTTTTCTAAGGGGCTTTAATTCTCCTGGTGACATGGCTTCCACATCCTCTAGCAGTTTGGAGGCACCAAGGACAATTTGGTATAGATTCAATTCAAGTTGCTTCCTAGGCATGATTCCTCTTAGAGAAATGACTTAATGTAAGGATATATAAGGAAGAAATAAAATGCTCTTTGAGTCTTCCCCGAGGCTGTTGATTCCCACCCCTGGGATCTGCTGCTACATCCTTGCTGTACTGCATGCCTATGGGAGGATCATTCCATGCCAATATTAAAGCAGTCATTTTGGAGCATACCAGAGAGATGCCAATTGGTTGAAGTACTAAAATGAAGGTTTGCTTTAAGGCAGGTTATTGGGAAACTCCAATCTGAATGCTAAGGATGAAGATGGAACAAAAACTAGAAATAGTGCATTTATAGTAAAAGATAAGACAAAGCTAAGTCAATCAGCCCATAAGCATCATTAGAGCAGAAATTAATGTGCACACAGAGTGCTTTGAGAGAGCTGTTTACATTTTTCATAATGAGCTAGGTTCAGAAGATGAAGCAGGACTTTCATGGCTGGATTAATTAGGGTTCACTTTACACAGGAATGCAAAAGCCAGCAGTTAGTGTAATTCACCCAGAGAACTGGCAATCACTGAGCAAATTCCTCCCCTGTGACAACACATTCTCTGGTAGTGTTGCTGATCACTCATGATGCACAAAGTAGCACAACTGTGCCAGGCACTTCAGAAGCAGCTCAAATAGCTCAGGTTTCAGTCAAGTACTCACTTGTGTATCAACTAATGAAAAAAGGGAAGAGCATTGAAGAATTAAAAAAAATTAAAAAATGAAAAATTTCTTACAAAAATTATCTTCTCCATGTAGAGCAGAACAGAACAGAACTGCATCATGTTTTTCAGAACCATCAACCTTAAATTCTGGTATGTGAAGGTAAAACTGATCTGTGATTTCTGCACCACTGAATATCAATATGTTGTATGTTGACTAATTAAACTTCCTTGCATTTGTCCTTCTGACAAGCTTATTAAACAATAATTTCCTGAAGGGTGATGCTTTAGTGATTATCAGAGATAAAACCAGCTCTTTAAAGTATTGTTCTAACAGTAGATTACAGAAACATAAAACAAGGAGATAGGGAGTCCATTGAAGAAGAAAAATTCAGAGTGTTTTCCAGGACAGCTATGCTGACATTTTAATATATCCATAGACATTTTACAAAACAATAATTTTGCAAAATGCAACAATTTAGCATTGAAATTATAATTATAGAATTGATTCAAATTTGTATTATAAATTTATCCTACTATTTCAGATAACACGTAGGATGGAATGCAAAATAAGAAAAGAAGAATTAAGTGTTTTTTTTAAATGTATCTATGAAAATGCATTTTATTGCAAAATAATGCCTTGACAAGACTGTTGGAGTAATTGTAGCAGAAAATCTTTTCTGCAAGTTCAACATATCTGTAATACCATGTCTGTGGCACCACTATTCACACATCAGTTCAGAATGTTATCTCCAAGAAACAAAACTTCAATAGTAGTTTAGCATAACAAATATATTTGTATTGTCAATCAGGGACACAACGGTTTTTTACTGGAGAGTGGGAACTGCATCCCAGGGAACATTTCCAACTTAATGGCACTCTACATTAAGTTCAGCTTTTTGAATTGATACAAAAACTTTATTGAGTTTCAGCCCTCTGTAATACAAACATTTAATAGTATAAGGAATTAAACACAACAAAGGAATAAGGACAAGTTTCCTACATCAACATCTTAGTAGGCCTAACTAATTCTATCTGTAGCCTAATTATTATTACTTTTACCAAAAGGAATTAAATTCATACCATGTGAAGTTTTCATCAGATAAAATACAGTATCAGAATTTTAATGCTCCAGTGAAGGACGAGGAACTTTCAAGCTTGTTCACTGACTCATAGCTATAAAACCCAAATTTAGTAAATTTTGGCTATTCAGAAATCACAAAATCATAGAGTGACTGACAAGGATCACCCAGTCCAGCTCCTGGTCCTGCTCAGCCCCATCCCCAAGAGTCACACCAGGTGCCTGAGGGTGCTGTCCAAACAAATCTGGAGTTCTGTCAGGCTGGTGCAGTGACCACTTCCCTTCCCACTCCACATGTGGCTTCCCCTCAAGGCCCTTCACTTTGCTTTCCTCGGGACACTCTCTCAGTTTGAAGTCTCTTTTATATTGTGGTACCCAAAACTGCCCCCAGCACTGGAGGTGAGGCTGCCCCAGCCCAGAGCAGAGCAGGACAATCCCCTCCCTTGCCTGGCTGTGCCTGATGTCCCCAGGACAGGGTTGGCCCTCCTGGCTGCCAGGGCACTGCTGGCTCGTGTTCAGGTTGCCATGGACCAGGGATCCCAGGTCCCTTTCCATGGTGCTGCTTTCCAGCCTCTCATTCCCCAGCCTGTCCATGCATCCAAGGTTACCCCATCCCAGGTGCAGAATCTGGCATTTTTCCTTGTTGAATTTCATATGGTTGGTGATTGCCCAGCCCTCCAATTTTTCTAGGCCTTGGACCACAGATGTGTCTTCCATGAACAATGTAAGATCTGTGCACCAATATGTTTTAAAACTACATGAAATAAATATGCAAAAAGATAAAAAGGATTGTTTTTTGTTAGCATGAAAATATGGGATGCATTAGATTGATCAGCTTTGACCTCTGTTTTAGAATGCTGTCTTCACAATAAGCATTGACGAGAATTATAAAGAGATGTTGGAGAAAATTATCAAAGCTGTTTAATTTTGTGAAGGGCGGTTGCCAGAACAGAATCTAGAAGAGATTAGGCATTCTTCAAAACTTTAACAGAAAGGAAGATTTTTGTTATGGACAGTTCTGAAGGCAGTCACACATGCGTGGGAGACTGTCACCAAGTGTACTTTTTACCACATTTCTTCCATAGTAGCAGGAGGGAACAGTAATTTCCTTTAATTAGACACTTAAAAGTTTTAGGCAGACTTTTTGCCACATTTCAAGAAAACCAACAGGAACATCCTGTGCTGTTCACTAACTGTAACCAACTCATCTTTATACACATATAAAATTCTCTCTACATTAGAAACCAGTAGGGAAATAGTGTTAATTCAGGAGTTCTGTGTGCAGAAGCTAAAACAAAACCGTCAGGCTAGGCAACTTCTCTTTCTAACAGCAGAGAGCAGAAATAACTTGTAAAGTTCTTGTAAAGAACTAAGAATCATGAAAAATACGTAAGCCTTTTGTCTGATCACAGACAGACTAAAAAACATCTGTTGTTTGGGGGGTTTTTTAGTGGAAAGGTCATTTTCACTTCATGGGCAAAACTTTTCATCCAGGTCCCAGAATGAAAATACTCCTTCTTCACATGCAAATTGCATAATCCTAGACACCAGATTAACAAGGCCAGAGTGTTAAGTCAAGCAGGAAATGGATTTATAATTTTGAGGTCGTTGTTTGAATGAAAGATTTCCCCAATGCAAGTAGAGAAGAAATTTTGGGATGAGTGTGTGTTATACAATAATGTCCCAACACACAACACCAGATTTTCCTGAGAGCTACAGCTTGTACAAACACCAGCAGCCTGCAGTTGCATACTCTGTGAACATCTTCCATGTGTACACAGCACTGCTCTCTCAATTGCTGTGATGTGCAAACATCAACAGTTTGACAAACAAAGCTCTTAATTATAAAAAATCAGAGCATTTGAAATCATAAACAGAACTACAGAATTCCTCTTCATATGATAATAACAGAAATTAAGCGAACCTTATGGAATAAATAGTACTTACTCAGTGCAAATTTTCATTTAATAAGAAGGGTTTTAAAGTTGAATGCTTGGAAATTTTTCATTCTGGACTGGGTGATGCAGTGCAGTTTTGTTTTCCTCAGTAAACACAGCATGGAATCATCTTGCAAAGGGATGAGGATAAAAGGACAAAAGGATAAACTATACAACACTAGACCAAAGAATGAATGGTCCAGCAGCCATCATGTTTTCAAGAAGTTAACCCTTGTTTATGCACCTTGTTTTGTTCTTCCATTCATTCTTTTTAATTAATACTTGAAATCAGGTCACTTTCCTGTAAGGTTTAGTTCTTATAATGTTAAAAGCAGAGTAAATAATTGAAAATCATGGAACAGAAAAGGGACAGTTGAAGGACTCATCTTGCAGTCAGCCTTATAGAATGGCTGGCACAGCTCTGCAAACAGTCTGAGCCAGCCCTGAGATCACCACTGCAGGTGGTCAAGTAGTCATGGGATAGAAATGGTGAAATGCTGTTCTGGCTCTTGAGACACAGAAATGAGACACCAAATCAATGTTCTGCTCCCCTCCTTACTGCACCTCCTCTTACATCTCCTGTTGACTTCATTCTGTCGTGTCCAGAAAACTTTGCTGTTATGTTCCAAAAGCACTACCTTTTTATTTTGGGTATGTTTCCTCAATTTTTGTTGTATGTATTGATAGATTCACCAAAAGAACAGTGTCACTTTTGCTCCCAGTGTCTGGCAAGGGTGGACTGAGGGACTACAAAGGAATGGTGAAAAACCTTGGTCTTCCTTCACGGTTTACAAAGCTGTCAAATCCTCAGGCTGCCCCAATGGGACAGAAATACATCACATGCTAGCTGAAACATGTAATGCAAGAGAAAATTGGGAAATTTTACCAGTCCATTCATCAGTGAGGATGAAAAGACACAAGGGAGAGAGTTGTTTCAGAATTAATGCAGAGGTTGTTCACATTTTACAGCAAGTATTCACTAAGACTCCTACTAAGCCTCAAGTTAGAATTATTATGTGAAACCAGACAGAAAACCCATCTTTTTCCTTTTTGTCTTTACATTACAATACAAGAAGTCCCTTGCTACAGTCAGTGAGGTTGTATCATTACAGCTTTTCTCTGGACACAAAGGACGTTCTCTATATCCTCCACTTTAGAAGAATGTTTTGATGGAGAGTGAAAGGGACCAGAAGCAACAGGCAGGATTGTAAGCAGACCTTTGTGCTGGAAACCATGTTAGGACTGGATTTTACAGCCTAGCACTGCGCATTTTATTACATAAGTCCCTGTGCTACTGGCTCTGGCAATGAAGAGGCAGTTTCTTCCCTTGGTGTGTACAACTCATTTGTAGCCTTGAGTGTCCTTGCAGCTTTGGGCAGTCATGTTCCATCTGGTTAGCAGAGTCTGAGGTGCCATGGGGTTCGTAAAATAATAAAGATTGTAGGTGTGAAAAGGTGCCAAATCAGTATTGCCTGGACTGGCAGTCCTGGTCTTCCTGTCCCAGCTTCTTTCTCCCTTGGGAAAGAAACATAGTCCAGAAACTCAGCAGTGAAAATACTGGATGGAAACATCAGTCCTGAATAAAAGAATGCAGTGAAGTTGAACAGAAAGAAAATCAGTGGAGAAACTATCCTATGAAGAAGAAATAATGGAAAACAATCTCCATGGAATGATATTAAACTTAAGAGAAGGAAAGAGATGCACACTCTTCAGGACTCTGAGTCAAAGATTAACCTTGGGGTTGTACAGTGATGGGAAATCCAACTATCTCTCCATGTGATGCTCCTATATTGACAATGATAGTAGCTTTGTAGACTCACTTATGATAATTATCACCAATCAATCACAGTCTGTCTGTGGCCTGCAAGGACAAACATACAAATCTGGCCTATATAACTGATATGTTCAAATTGTTAAGGACAGTGTGAGTCTTGTATTTTAATGGCTAAAGCTCCAAATTACATTTTGGAAGAAGAATTATTACACGAACTGGGATGAAGATAGATGGTAGAAAATCAGAGCTGATAATGTTGTCTCATTTCATGTGGTTGAAACCATAATTATTTAAAACACAGGATGGGCCATCTCTATCTCCTCTCACTTTCCTTTCAGGTCACTTCCTCCAATAGAAGAAGAGGTCATATGTTCACCAGAAAGAGCTCTTTTACAGAAAATTATCAAAGAAGGGTGACTGGGGACCAGCACCAATCACTGTGTGTTGGTCCTGAATATGATGTATTCTAGGATCTATAACTTCCTCATGGGTCACTTGTTTTTGTCCAGGTTTTGTGGTCGTGTCACTGAGCTGCAAAATGCTGTGTCTCTGATAGAGGAGTCACTTCATCTTGCCTCTGTATGAAATTGCAGCTGTATGAAGTTATTTCAGCAGAGGAAATCTTGACCCCCAACCTCCCTAGATATGGCATTCCAAGTCTGACTCTGAGATTTTTGTGCAGGAGGCCAAAACCAGAATTCTTTTCATAATTTAACAAGGGACAGATTTTTCATAGATTAACAGAATATTCTGAGTTGAAAGGGACCCATAAGGATCATTGAGCCCAACTCTTAAATGGCCCATACAGGCATTGAATCTACAATCTTGGTGTTATTAACACCATTCTCTGACCAACTGAGCTAATATCAGGGCCTTTTATCTGTTTACAAATTCCACTGGCAAAAGAACTCCAGTCACAGGATGTATCTTCCTTTCCTGAGAGCATTGAATACACTATATGTTTTAAGTAGGTGCTGCAAATGACTAATTTTTCATTTGCAAATTTCTAAGTGTTTGCTGATATTTGCTAATTAGGCCTGCTACTTTGTCAATCGCACCAGCAATTTCTGAGCTGCCTGATTTGCTTCAGTCAATCCTGTAGACAGAAATTGTAACAGAAGTGTTTTCTGGAATTAAATAGAGGAAAGACAAACTGACAATAAGCACATAATCCTTCCCAAATGATGCCTGTCTCACCTGCTTGAATCCCATGCCAGCACACCTCTGGGACTCCTCTGTATCCCAAATGCCACCTTCTTCAGCAGAGCGGGAAGGACAGAGGGAAACTGGATGCGCTTGTGAGCTGAATTTCAGGCTGTGGTGACAACAAGCACAGAACCCTTAGTGCAAACCATGCTTGTAATGCAAATGCACCAGATGCTTAAAAAATGAGAGCCTCCTGCTGTATATTCAAAACCCAAAACTGAAATTGAAAAGTGCTGTTAAGATGCCTGTACATAAATATGGGGAATATGTTCAAATAAAAATTGCTCAAATTCCAGAGAGGTTTCTATTTCATCAATAATTCATGAGTTTGTAAATTCATGAATTTGTAATACTTAAATGCTTCCTTGAAACTAAGTAGCTTTCATGTCTCTAGTTAAATATGGTGAGTGCAGGTTAATGCAGAGCTCTCTGGGAGTCTATATTGACCCTTATTTCTTTATAATTGCTGCATATTTATAGAAGAACAGCTGAACTACATCTTTCAATGTCGATTTGAAGCTTTGGAACAACAGCATAGCTTTTGGGTTTAAATCCTCAGATGATGTCCATAATACAGTGAGTGAAATGTCAGGAGGGAAATGAAAAACTTATGACAGAATAAGGGATTTGCTAAACAACTGGAGAGGATAAAATGTGCAACACCGTTAAGAATGAGGCCCTTGTCTTCTGTGAATTGAAGCTGGTTGGAGACAGGCAATTAATAATAAAGCAAATTGGAATATTTCGAGCAATGCCTAACTTGCCTCTGATTACACCAGAAAAAAGAAGAGCAGTCCCAGGAATCTATCTGGCATCAGACAAGGCTGCTCACTATGAAAGCCTGAAAGCTTTACAAGACTTTTGGTAACGTGACAAAAACAGAAATATCATCAGTCATTTTTATACAGACAGTGGTTTTACCTTTCTGTCAGCTGCCATGACCTGTTTGATTTTGTCCTTATCTTGAATTTTGCATTTCAAATAGAAAAAGGGATCAATCTTGCAGGCACTTTGGTGGGAATCTTGCAAAATGCTAGAGGAAAAAGCAAGCTTAAAGCTAAGCAAGCATGATGTAAGCCTGGGCTGGCACAAAGTCAAATACTGAAGCACCTGATGGAGTTGGCTTCATGGAGAAGCAGAGCCCACATGACACACAAACCTTCTGTGGTAACAGGGCCTGTGTCAGACTCAACTGCCTTCAAATTCCCTGTTACTTTTATCATGTCATCTGACATAAGGTCAGATCTTTAGCTGGTAAAAGTTTCTCCCTCTCCCATGAAGCTCACAGAGCAACTTCATCAGCTTCTACTGAACTACAGATTATCGATTTGGTTGCTGTCCTCAGCTGGAGAGAAGAAGAAATACAAACACATAATTTAATCCTTTTATAATTTTATAAATATAATTTTAAAATTATAATTTTATAATCCTTTCACTGAAGATTCAGTAAATGCAATCTTACAGTGACTATGTGATGGCATCTTAAGAGCTTGCTAAGTCTGCAGATACACTTGCAGTGGAAAACTAGAATTAAGTTATTCTCATAAAATCTTAAAATTCTGCTTCTGCATCTTAGTCCATCCAAATTTCTATTCTTTAGAGAATGGAGGTGCAGTTTGGACAGGTTCAGATACTTTGAGTTGCACTAATGACACTGAACACTGATGAAGTAGTCCTGCAGCTTTCCCAAGGCACCGGGGATGTGAACAGATGTTCTTCATTCTGGGAAAATACTTCTTTTTGAGCTGGTTTCAGTAGATCTCCTTACTCAAAAACTATATCAGAATCAAAGGGCCCTCTTCCATATTTCTGGATCTACTTTGCTGTGTTATACTTACAAAAAAAGAAAATAAAAAATGCAAACCTTTTAATAATGACTAAAAATTAACAGCTGGTGATATTTCAGTGTCCTTGCCTGTCTAAATTTTTGTCAGATAGAGACTGGTGTTAGTGACTGTGGTAAGTCTTCACAGTGACAGAGTCACTCAGTTTTATTTCATGGTTTTCAAGCCTTAAGAACTTTTAATCTGACAAGAGACACTGAAGCCCATCTGAAGAGTCAGAAGATATTTTTGGAAATCCAGAGAAATTTAATCTGTCACTTTGATTTTTGGAAGCAATTGAACAATATATGCAATAAAAAGCCCTAAAAAAAAAGTAGCAAATATAGTATGGAGGAATTTGCGGATGTCTAATTGCTCTAATTTTTCTCCAGTTGTGGTTTGTAGTGTGCTACTTTCAGCTTTTGAACTTTTACGGTAACACATGTATTGGTCTTATAGAATGGGCAGGAGATTTGTTTCCTGTGTGTACATGTGTGCACAATTAATTTCCCAAGAAACTGGGAAATGTGTTGTCAACTCATCATGCTCAGAATTCTAACTGTTATCTCAGACTGCTGGCAAAATATTTCAAACAGAAATCATGTATTTTTTTACAAGATGAAAAATGCTCATGACATCAAGCATTATCTTTTTGTAAAAAATTTTTTACTTTGGATACAGAAAATCCATAGATATTTCATATCAGTTACACCAAACATAAAAGTAATATATTAAACAAAATAATGAAATTATTAAATCCATATTAGTGGTTACACAAGAAGTCTTATGACACTTTTTGTACTTACTTTTCTGTATAAATTTTCTCATATTTAATAAGAATTGCAATCTTACTGCAGGCTTTCAAGCATTGAAAGTCTCTCTTTTCACTCGCTGATTTCACAGAGATTTTATGAACCTAATTTCACCTACATTTTCATTACATTCAATCATATTTGTGTAAAAAATCGGGGAAGAAAGAGCAGAACTGTCAACACAATGAAATAGTCCTTATTCTTCCAGAAGTCAGGCTAAAACCAAAATTGGTCAAACAGAAAATCCAGAGGCAAAACTGTGTACAAAATCAAAGTTGCAGAATCTACACAACAGAAATAAAGGGGTAAATTACTCCTATAATTTACCCAGCCCACCAAAGGAAATTTTATTCCAGTAGTCGTTTTGTCTTAGTTGCTCCCTCACTATTTGTTCTTCATATAAATTAATTTTACTAATTCTCCAGTGAGACCACATCTGACATTTTTTCACTAATGTATTTCCTACTGAGAGGGAAGACAAACACATTAGAACTATCAAGAAATGAATACATCTTAAACTCCAGCCCAGGACTGCCGGCATTTCAGATTTCTGCCTGAATGCAAAATGGAGTGGGATTCTTAGAGCATTTAATTATTTGACAACTTTTCCTCTTGCTTCAGAGACCATTGCCCTCTTTCTTTCTTAAGTCTCTTGTTTATTTTGATTGGAAAATATGGTATTTTAGAATGCACTTTGGTATACTTTCCAGCCTAGAATACCTGATGCAGAGTGTTGGCTTCATTTTACTACGGGATGTACTCCAACAGAGCTGATCACCTAAATGCCCTTATGGTCACTGAAGATCTGGTCAATATAGTTAAAGGAAGGTAAGAGTGATTCACCCTCTGCTAAAGTAGGTCAGATGATTCATATCTTAAAAGTTCATCTGTTTCATGACAATAACATTCGATGGTGATTTTTAAAGTCTACATCTTTAATGCAATTATCTAAAATTATGTGAGAGGAATTCTACCCTCTTAGGAAACTCTGAGAAAGCCTTGAATGGGTTAGGTTAATCCATTTCCATGGTGCAGAAATTCAGAAAACAATTTTTAGAGCAAATTA
This sequence comes from Hylia prasina, assembly GCA_013397195.1. Classification (NCBI taxonomy): domain Eukaryota; kingdom Metazoa; phylum Chordata; class Aves; order Passeriformes; family Sylviidae; genus Hylia; species Hylia prasina. The sequence continues at coordinate 150,071 of VYXD01008114.1, read as the reverse complement.
TGTATTTCAACACAGATGAGGAATTTTTTTCAAAATGCAGAATTTAGCACTTTCTCTGTGATATCCCTAATGGTGATAAGAAATTAGAGTAACTTCACTACAGATATGCAATTTACCTATTAAATCTAGAATTCTGGAGGCCTGGCAGGCAATGACATAATGCGTGTTGTAAAACTGGGTGATCCAAAGTCTTCAAATTATATATATACTTTCTCATACTTGGATTATTTATCAAATTCTATCAAAAAATACCTTTCAGATATAGGATGCTCCTAATGGAAGGAATCTGTACTTTTCAGTAGTGCCATCTTCACAGTCACAAGGGAGACTGACAGGTTATCTTTATGCCAACTTGGAAGCCACAAATAGATTTTCTATGAAGAGAAAGTTCGGAAAAACCTAGACATACGTATTTTTCTCTCATACAGATCATACAGATTTTTTTCCTACAGTCTTCTCAACTTGCTATTATCTCCCAAACAGAGAATGTAGTGGATGTAGAGGACACAAACAAGTTTTTTTGTTATCAAAATGTGTGTTTTATGACAACAGATAATTTGAATGGAATTTGACTGCTTATGTTACTGAGTAAATGCATAAAATGTAACAAAATGGCAAATGAAATCCTGTGTTCATTAATGGAAAGTAGTACATGTGGAGAAAAAAACCCCAGCTTTATAAATAAAAACAGTTTCTATATTGCAGATTGCAATGTGGGAAAAAAATGTCAGGGAAGTAGTTAACAGTTTTATGAAAATAACAGCTCCATAGTGAACAGGAAGTCAAAAGGGCAAAAAAAATGTTAGGAATTGTTAAGAAGCACCAAACAAACATGACCACCACACAAACTGTAAAATATTATTATGTTACATGCAGCTCAATGACTTGTCCACTCTATGAGTATCTGAGTACAGTTCTGGTCCTTGTCACTAAAAACATATAGGAAACTATAAAGAGTAGATGGAAAGGCAACTGATGAGATAAAAGGTAAGGAATGGCTTATGTTGATTAGAGCTCTCTGTATAGGAAAAAGATGATTAAGACAGAGATCAATAAAGCCATGAATTACTCATAAGTTATGTGAACAGGAAACACTTATTCATTGCTTCAGAAAAGAGCTAAAGGAGGTTCAAGTGAAATGAGCAGGTAGCAATCTTAAAGCAAACAAAAAGAAGTACTTTTTCACTGTGCATGGTAAAATCATGGAATCATTGCCATAGGAATGCCACATAATTGCCATATCATACAATCAGCAGGTTGGAAGGGATACCTGGTGGTTTGTAGGAAAGAGAATCTGTGTGAGATTATCTGGCACCCTCTCCAGCTGCACACTGAAAATCTCTGGTTACGGGCACTCTACCATATCCTTGGAGAAGTTCCAGGGAATGATCTCACTGAAAAAAAAAAAGGAAAAAAAAATTTTGTTATTTTGAGTTGAAATGCCTCCTGGTGTAACTTGTCTTCTCCATGTAGGTTCTTGTGGAGAGAGAACCTCCATCCTCTCTGTAGCCACCCTTTAAGTACTGGAACACTTTGATGAGATGCTCATAAGCCTTCTCCTCTGCAGGGAGAAAAAAAATCTGTCTCCTTCAGTCTTGCTTTGTAGAGCAGATTCTTCAGACCTCTGCTAATCATTGTGACCCTCCTTTGTTCCCTTGACAGTCTGTCCATGTCTTTCTTGGTGTCTGGGGATGAGTACTGCACAGATCACTCTAGGTATTGCCTGATTAGAATGATGACAGATCTGTCTCTCTTATTAATGCCCCTGTGGCTGCAGCTCAGATTCTGATTGATCTGTGGATGCTGTATTTAATACTAAAGCAAAAAATAGGTTAAAAAAGTGGGAATTGGGTTGTGTGTTCAGGGTTTAGTAAAAGGGGGCTAACAAGGTGTCTTCTTTGAGAAGTTGCCAGAAGCTCCCCCCATGTCCAACAGAGCCAATTCCAGCCAGCTCCAAGGTGGACCAGCTGCTGGCCAGGGCTGAACCCATCAATGACAGTGGTAGCACCCCTCGGATAACATATTTAAGCAGGGGGGAAAATATCCCTGTGCAGATGCAGCTGTAGTGAGAAGAGTGATGATATAGTAATGAATCAGGGGCCAGTGCAGGAGGGGGAGGAGGTGATCCAGGTGCCAGAGCTGAGATTCCCTTGCAGCCCATGGGGAAGACCATGGTGAGGCAGCTGTGGCCCTGGAGCCCATGGAGGTCCATGGTGGGTGCTTGGTGTCCAGCCACGGTCAAGCCACCACACCCTTCTTTGTCCATGCATTATGATTATTTATGTAGGGACATATCGAGTGACTTGTCAGGGTGATGTAAATGATTGGAGCTTTCTAAACTTTGCTCTTTAAAATATCACCAATTTTGGAATTTCATGAACGCTGTGGTTCTTGGAGGACTGTTGACTCCGCAGTCAGTATTTTGGTATTCCCAGTAGTGTTCCTGAATTACAGGTAACAATAGATAGAAGATCAGAGTTATAGAGTGTCACAAGTGAAGATAAGCTTTATACTTATATTAGAACAGCAGAAAAGACAAATACTGAAAAACTTTCTGTTCCACCTCAAGCAATCATCTCTCTTGCAGTCAAAAGTAAAAGATATTGAAGAGAAGTGCCAAAAAATCAAAGAAGTCATGAGGGACATGAAAACCATGCAGGGGTTAAGTGCTCAAGAGTATATGTGCTCCTGTATTGATTGCTAAAAGGTACTGAATCCCTAAGTGATGAGTCAACTCAATTTGTAAAAAAAAAAGACCTTACTTGATGGGAATATATCCCTAGACTCACAGACAGTGAGAAATAACAAGCTCTTAGGTAGTAATGAATAGAGTCCACAGCAGATGATTCCCATTTCTGTCTCTTGAAGGCAGATTGTGTGGCTTTTAATTGCCAGGAATTACTCTATCTCAGCACATTCTCCAAGGCAAAGACTCCCTTCTGCTGTCCTGAGTCCTTGGAAGTGGACTTCCTTTACTGTGCTTTTTGTGGAACAAAAAGGATTTGGACCTGTACTTGTCATTACTTCCAGGAAGCACAAGCCCAGGGGAGTTTTTCTGCCATGCCAGCAGCACAAAACTCTTGCCTGGAGACCGTGGCAGGGCTGGTAAATGAAAGATGAGGTGTCTTTGCCTTCAAGAAGACAGAGGTTTGCCAGACCCTGAGACCGTTTCAGTGCCTCAGCTCTCTGGAGCTGGGGAAAAGGCCTTTTCCTTCATATCAAATAACAAAATTGGGCATTTTCTTTGCCCAGCCTTACAACACAAGTAATACCTGTCTCACAAGCACTCAATATGCCATCCACATGAGTTGTGTCATGCTGCTGGACTAAGTTACTGCAGTTACTATTACGCATGGCTTAAATAATTTATGGTTGTAAGGAACTGAATGAACTTGATTTTCTGAAAATATCCTGCAGCACTGAACACAACAATGAAGACCTTCACCTAAAAGGGCTTGTACCATTAAACCAAATTTAGTAATGAAGAGCTGTGCTCTGGGGATTAGAGCTGGATGTTCAAGGGCTACACAATATTACTCCTTACTCTTAGCCTCTCTTTCCAAAGTAATGAAATCGGCAGCTGGAAATAACACTTACATGGGAAAGCCGTTGGTCTTCAGGGAGAACATGGTACAGACACAGAGCTTCATATCCAGTTATGTGATCTCCTCAAGGTTTTTAAAAACTGTCAAGAGGCTGTCTGGGTGAAAGGGATCACTGTGAAAGATGCCACAGCCTCTCAGACCAAGTTCAGATACTCTCTATCCAAGTAAAAAAAGAGAAAAAAATATCAATTGCATAATATTTTCTGGTGAAAGTTGAAAAAGAATTGTTACCCGACATTCCTAAGGTTTTCAATTTTCATCTATTTTATCTATACAGCTTCCATGGTTTGGTTGTGCTTGGTTCAAATATTTTTGGTTTAGTTGGTTAAAACCACAGAGTTTTTCATGTTTTAGATATTTTCTAACTAGTTATCACAGCTAGAAATGCTCATTAAATTAATATTTTATTATAGCTGGTTTCAACTAAACTGTTTCAAATGTTCTTTCTGAGAATGACAGGGGAAAATTTCTCTAACAAAAGTATCTCATCTCAGTACTTGTCCATCTTTCATTCTAGTCAGGAAATTGCTGCCAAGAGTAAAAGCAGGGAAGCCTACACTGGTCTCGCCTCTTAAGCAGAAAAGCAGGTCCTTCAGCTTTAACATAGCTGAAAGTAGTATTTTTAATTCTTTTAGATCTTAGAAACAAGGGAAACTGAAAATTAGACTGGTGAGATAAGACAATAATTTCTTTTAATGTATCAGTATTAGGTATGCATTTTTGAATTACTCCAGGCTTCATATAGCTATGGCTTGTTTGAAGAAGCATGACTGCAAAAATATTTAGCCTTATGTTTATTTATTATAATCTTGTTTTCTTAGCACTTTTTATACTACTTCATTTTGTGTGAGCATTAGAATTGCCGTGGAATCAGTATTGCATAGCTGTAAGGAAAGGAAATTCATGAAAGAAATTGCAGTCCAATGTACCAATGTACAATGGAAAATATCTGAGAGCCATTTGTCAAAGAAAATTAGTAATGCTCTTATCACTCTATATTAGCCACCTTTCCTGGTAAGCCCTAATAAACATCATAAACAAAAGCTCTGTGTCAGACAAAGAGCTCTTTTCCAGCCAAATATATAATTTCACATTAAACACTAGCATTGGAACTGTGATGCAGTTTTTTTGTCCTTGGGCACTTATCTGGAGTTTGCACCCAGACTCACCATTTTTAACAGTATCCTTGCAGTTCCAAGCAGTGTTTTCTTCCTTTATCTAAACTCATAGAAGTCCAGATAATACTGAGAAAGTGGTCCATTCACCAATTTTTCAGACAATATCTTAAATCTGGTTGGTTTATTTATTCATAAAGAGGTTACATTTGTACAGTGGTTGCTCTATTGAACTTAAAAATGCCTTTTTCCCCCTGTGAGGGGCTCCAATGTGGAGAGTTCAATAGCAGCTTTAGTCATAACCCCTGACCTGAGCAAAGCAATGCTGCAGCGCACAAAACAGCTTCTTAAGCTCACAGGGATCACTCCCATCTTATACAGGAAGCAAAAGGTGCAACCCAAATTTTACAAATCTACAATGTCCAGCCATTTCTGCTAATCTCTGGAGGCCTATCCAGAGTACAGACTGCCTCACTCTCTGCTCCTGTAGACAGAAAATTATGTTCAAAATGCAATATATAAATAACTACAGAATTCTGAGCTACTGACATCTTCTTGACTCTTACCTTCAAGCAAGGTCCAGTCTTTACTGCTAGATCCTATCTCTACCATTAGTTTTATTATATTATTAATAACTCCAACGTGTCCTTTAGCATAATGTCCTCTTAAAACTGTCCTAAAATGTGATGAAGGCCAGCAATTTTTTTTTTGTTTGTTTTTTT